>JBBPBP010009778.1:37217882-37233789 GCA_037974735.1 Cicer chorassanicum | reverse complement strand
TTATTCTTTATTTGATGTTGTTAGAGATGAAAATATGATTTTATTTAAAGATTTAAGTTATGAATTTGATGAAATTTGCATTATATTGAGGATGATAATTAATTTTATGGGTTTTGTTTAAAATTTTTGATGAATTTTTGCAAAAAAAATTATAACATTGTTGACATTTTAAAACATAAAAGACCAAATTGTCACTTAAAATTAAAATAAATGACCAAATCGAAAAAAAATAAAAATAAAAATAGAAATAAAGAACTAAAATATTAACTGAAATTAAGTTAAGGGATCACGATACAATTTAGCCTAAATAAACTATCCATAATTCTTCAATCATAACCTAGAGTTCAGTTTTTTTTTCCTGACTTACAATTCTCTTTCGGTGCATATACAATTTTTGTTTGAGAATGAACATACCTTAGTTAAATTAATAGTATTAAAATTAGTCTTTATGAAATCTTGGGATTGATTAGTAAATCTTTTCCCAATAGAATAAATATAAACGAAATATTGAAAAGACTAAATAAAAGGAATCAAAATAATTTGAATAACAACAAAGATTGTTAAAAAACTTCATTCACCAAATCATGGTGGAAATTGCAATATACATGAACTTAGAGAAATAGAGCAACTGCTACAATACTACGGTTAGCAGCAAATCTTATGTCAATAAGAAACTATTTGTAGACAAATAATCAAAGACTTTGAATGTTACTATAATAACTAATGCTGCATGATTTAAAAATTATTCTTGAAAGCTAGTTTAATTTAATTTCCTTAAAACTTAAATTTAGCACTAGAAAACATTAATCTAACTACCTCACCTTTAAGAGGAGGATTAATACCACCAAAAATAGCACCAAAAAGAATATAGGAACTACAAATTCAAAATATTTACCCAAAATCAAGTAAAATAAAATGAAGAAGACAGGTGCTATGCACAATGGATTTAAATCAGCTTCTCCTGCTTGGCTAGTGTATGGTGGCACTAAGAAAGAATCATATTGCTCACCTTGATCCTCTTCCATTTCACTCTGCAAAAAAAAAAAAGTAATATAAATAAAGATATTTTTGATAAAATTAGTAAAAGTCTCATATTTTTGTATGGATCTAAGAAAAACATAAAAAAAAGTCTAAAATTATCACATATCATTAGAGAAATATTTTTTTAAGACACTACTAGTAAACTATTGTACATTTTACAAAAATAAAATATCATTGATTAGAACCCTAACCTCACAACTTGCCAATGCTATTATCATTGATAAGGTTAATAACATCAAGGTTTTTGTAAAAGCCATTATCTTTGTGAATCAAACAAGAAACAAAAAGTTGTACCAAAGAGAATATGGGGTTTCTGGGGTAGGTATATCATTTGCTAACTTATTATTTATAGGGTAAAGCTCGATTTATTATTTATGTCGAAAAAAAATTTATTTTATTTTATTTTTTAATGTAAAATAATTAATTTCCTTATTAGAGATTCATTTGATTTCATCATTTTTTACTTTTTTTTCTTCCGGAATATTTTATCACAAGTTCAAATAGTTAATTGAGTAAATTTTTTCTTTCCATTTTTGTGAATTCTAATCATTGATTTAATTTGGAATTTTTTCATCACAGAGCTCAAATAATTAATTGAGTAAATTTTTCCTTTCCATTTTGAATTTTAATCATTGATTTAATTTTTTTTCGTATTTAATGGAGAAAATTAAAACACAAATTTTTGAAGAGTGATACATAATATGATATTGATTAAAAATGGGTCGACCCACTGACTCATTATCCGATGCAATTTAACCCAATTTTTATACTCGGTCACTTTTGGATAATGGGCTTAACAATTTGAACTCTTCGTAAGCCTTTTAAAATTTTGTTGCCAGTCCAATAGCCGATTTCATTACTTTTCTTCAGATTTTGAGCAGCTACCATCTCACACATGTCTAATCATAAAATTAATATCTAATTTTTAAATTGTATTTTAAAAATAGCAATATAATTTTTGAGTTAAATACTATTTATTTAAATGTTATATTTTGTTATAGTTTTGCATAGTAAAAGTATGAACCCAAAGATAAATTTAGTTTAATTTTTTTATATTTGTTAAATACAAAATATTTGAGTTAAATACTATTCATTTGAGTTAAATATTATTTATGGGTAAAAATGATACTTATGCAAAGTTGATGAATTTAGTTTAAATTTTTACATTTAAATTTAAAAAATACATATTTTTTAGTATTTTATTTGAAAATAGAAAGTAGTCTGCACATAAACAAATGAAGCGCTACTATAAAAAATGGCTAAATTACATCCGTGGTCCCTTAACTTAATTTCAATTAACGTTTTAGTCATTTATATTTTTTTCCCAATTTGGTCCTTTATTTTAATTTTAAGTAACAATTTGATCTTTTATGTTTTAAAATGTCAACAATGTTATCATTTGTTTTACAAAAATTCAAAAAATTCATCAAAATTTTCAAATAAAACCCATAAAATTAATTATATTCTTCAATATAATACAAATTTCATCAAATTCGTAACTCAAATCTTGAAATAAATTCATATTTTCATTCTTTATTTGATGTTGTTAGAGATGAAAATATGAGTTTATTTAAAGATTTAAATTATGAATTTGATGAAATTTGCATTATATTGAGGATGATAATTAATTTTATGGGTTTTGTTTGAAATTTTTGATGAATTTTTTGAATTTTTACAAAAAAAAAAGGATAACATTGTTGACATTTTAAAATATAAAAGACCAAATTTTCACTTCAAATTAAAATAAAAGACCAAATTGAAAAAAAAAAAAGATAAGTGACTTAAACGTTAATTAAAATTAAGTTAAGGGACCATGGATCCAATTTAGCCATAAAAAATTATGATAGCTTACGTGGCAGATCTCGTGGTCATCCCAAAATTATCAATTTTTTAAAAAATATTACTCATCTTATTTTATTTACGAGAGACGTTTATAATTTGTTAAATAAAATATGATACATAACAAATGACCCTTAACTCTTGTTCAAATCATTCACATATGGTATTCAAAATTTTATATTTATACTTATGTCTAACATTTATATTAAAAAAATTTGAAAAATGAATAATTATTAATTGTGATAAGACAAGGTTGTGACTTGTGAAAACCATATTATATAAGTGTATAAGATAATTGTGGTTTGTGTAATTTGATACATACTAATCGGATTGTGATAAATTTTGATTAAACTTGACATGACTTATGTTAATAGATATGCTAATTAATATAGATATTGTACTGTATGTTTTTGTAATGTTGAATTCTATAATTGGTGTATTTTATTAGTTGAATTGTGATTGTTGAGTTATTATTGTCGAAATGTATGTTTGAGTCTAATATGTGAAGGTGACATGCTAATGATATGCATCATGCAAATTAGTACGTGTAGATCCTCGTTAGATTGATACGTGTATATGGACTAAAATTTATTTTATCAATTTTTTTTAATTATTAAAAATGCACTTTTTTATTAGACTCAATTCTTAAGATTAAAGTAGAGCCTCCAAAATGTTTAAGACGGTCTTGAACTAAATACATCAATTTTCGTAGATCAAATTATAATCTAAATGCCTATTATTAAAAAATCAGAGGGAATAATTTATACAAAAAATTACAAAAACTACTATACTTATAGAGTAAAATAAATTTTTCAACCTAAATTTCAATTAATTTTTAATTATTAAAAATGTCAAACAAAATTTGATTTACTACACTTTTTCGATATATTTTTGTAAATTTACAACTTAAAATTCTTATATACAATACAATATTATAATTTTTATTTATCTATTAAAATTTTAAAAAGTTGGTCACCCCAATATTTTAGTTCAAGATCCGCCACTGATTAGTAAACTAAAATGGTTGGTGGATTGTGTGTAATGATGAAAGTAATGTATTTGATGATTGTTGAATTTACGGTTGGCTTTACATATGTATTTGAAACTTGTTAAATTTATTTATGTATTTGATGATTGTTGGATTTATTTTTGTGTGTGAGATGGTGTTGTCTTTTTTAAAGAATTGAATGATGTGATTGAAATTTTATAATTTTTGAGACATTTAAGTATTAAATATATTTTCATTCAATTAAATTGTTATTTTTGTTATTTATGTTTCTCCAGTAAAATAAAAAACAGTTTATTATGTATAACCCGTCAACTCAACCCAATTCAACTCATTCTTAATCGAATCGGTTTGGTTTGGATTAAATGAAAAAATACAGATTTAGAACTCAATGCAACTCAAAGATAATTGATTGGTTCGAGTATCAGATTTTGTTAAAATTGGTTCATTTCAACCCGCGTATATCCATAATATTGACTTGCAAATATTATAATTAATTTAAATCAATACTTTTAATAAATGTTGTTGGATGTGGTGGTTGGGAGAGTATCGTGATAGTAAAACGGATTAACCCTTCTTGTGTTGTTAGAGTTGGGTATATTGACTTGACTCGCAAATCGACTCGTTTATCTCGCGACCTGCGCTGATTTAATGCGGTTTAAAATTGTAGATTTGCATGTTGGACCGTAGTCTGCGTAATTATAATTTATTTACTTTTTAAATAATATGTATACTTCTACAACTTATCCAATTCAGCCCATATCACAAAAATAAAAGTCTAAACTCTAAAGATTTGTGGACTGGTTAATGCTTTTGTAGTTATATAGATTATATTATATCATACTTTTTTTCTTATTACTTATTCCATACATTATCAATAATGATAGATTTTTTACTTGTATTTAAATACGAGATTTTTATCGTACTAGTTTTTATATATTTTTTTACAAAAAGATTATTTTTCTTTTAATGATCTACACGGATCAACTTGGTTGACCGCAGACTAACACGGGTCAGACTCGAACCAATATATTATAATTCGTTATCATTCACATTCAAGTCAGTATGATCTCTAATATGCTGAGTTTATGCATAACAAGTTAAACGGAACGAAACATTCTACATACAACTCTATATTTGGCTCTGCTCCATCATTAACTCGTCTAAAAAGAGGTGGGTCGAGACGGACTAACTAGACGTATAAGGTTGAAAATATCATTCCGCCCATTTTATGGCGGACCGACGGATTGATCCGTCAATATTTTAAAAAAATCATAAAAACAATGTTAAAATTAACAAAATACATAAACATAATGTTTTTAATAAAAATCCAAATATGTAACCATTGAACCTACCAAAAACATGAAAGTTCTCACTAAATCATCAATATTTTATCATCTAAAAACCTAAAATAAATGGTTCACGAATTCACCAATTGATAAAATATTAAAGTGATTAATTTCAATGGAGGACAAAATTGAAAAATAAATTATCATAAATAAAAAAGAAGTGTAAATTTTTTTAAAAAATTCTTTTTACCGATTGACCAATTCATTCCGCCTCGTCATCGCCGTGTTTTTTTTTTTAAACAGTTAATCGGAGTAAACTAACTTATAGAAATGACTTTAAAATAACAATTTCCCAGCAAAATGACAAGCTAAATGGCGGACTCAACAGCGACAGGGACAAAATAGCGCAGTGGGGGCGATAACGAAACAGTAGCATGAGGATAGAGTGGTCGATTAATTTAATAGAAATGTTAATATTTGAAATAATTACGATTACTTTTTAAATTTTAAATAAAAAGCGCTCAATTTTCTAAAACAACAATAAAAGTGATCCATTGTATAGTTTTAGTTCTTTTTTTTTTTAAAAAAAAACTACGTTTAATCATTTATTTTTTATACAATTTTTGAATAGATAATTTAAGCGACACTTCGTTTGCAATCTTAATCTTTATCTTATTGTATGTTTGCATAAATGTTGTTTTCAGTTAGTTTCGTTAAAAAAATGTCATGTGATCGTTACGATGTGTATAATGGTGTTATCGTAACAAACTATAAAAGTAAACCACATTCATATTGGTCTTTTAAGTTTGGAAAAATACACTTAATATCCTCTAAGTACAAACCAGTTTGTGCTTAAGTCAAATTTTTATTTTCTTCCTCTTCATCATTTTCCTCTTCCACTTCATTTTTTAAAAATCTAAAAACTCAAAATTTGTAATTCCAATAGAAAAATCCAAAGCGTCAACCATATGAATTAGAGAAAAATCAAAACAAGAAACCTATCATTACAACAAAAATTAAAAAATGAGTTGTTGTTAATAAAGAGATATTCACCATAAACCCACCGTAAATAAATGAATTGTTTAGTTTATTTTTAATATTCTTCAAGATGTATTTTTTGCACAAATTAGTTGTACAATTTGTTTTTGTTTTTGTTTTTATGAGTTTTAAGAATGATTTTTTCTAGTTGTAAATGTCATGGAGGTTTCAAGAATGATTCATTTTATGGGTTTCAAGAAGGACTTGTTATGGGTTGCACAAATTAGTTGTTGATGTTGTTTTTGTTTTTATAGGTTTTAAGAATAATTTCTTCATCCATCTTCATCGATTTTCAATCACCATTGAAAGAGATTTAGGGTTCTAAGCTACATGTTCTTCTTTCTTCCAACAACACACATTAAAATCTTCATCTTCTTCATCATCAACCTTCATCATATTTATCATAAACTTCAAAAAATCTAAATTAAAAAACAAGGCAAATTTGAAGCTAAAACCTAAAATATCAAGAAATCTGAATATGAATCTCAACATGGAACTATAGGTTTACAGTGGAAGATGATGAA
Source organism: Cicer chorassanicum (assembly GCA_037974735.1). Lineage (NCBI taxonomy): Eukaryota > Viridiplantae > Streptophyta > Magnoliopsida > Fabales > Fabaceae > Cicer > Cicer chorassanicum. The sequence goes on along the minus strand of JBBPBP010009778.1, from coordinate 37,227,052 downwards.
GAGAAACAACTTAAATGATCAATTCGAGAAAATATAAAACATTTAAAGGATCAATATGGAAAATGAGTCAAACTTGAATGACCACAATGAGTTTCATTTTTCTTGGTTGGAAGAACTCTAAGAACTTTTTTTAAAATTTTTATTTTCTTAAAAAAGTAATTAAAAAATTATTTTTTATTTTTAATTGTCACGTTAGTACAGTTATGCACATGTTAACATCGTAAGTGTAATGTGACTTTTTGTAACGAAAACAACCGAAAAGGACATTTATGCAAATAGACAAAAAATTAATGTTGCAAACAAATTGTCACTTAAAGGACCTAATTAAGAAAAAAAAATATAAATGGTCTATCCAATAACTGGATCAAACATAATGGACTAAAAGTGTAATTTAACCAAAAAAAATCATCAATTGGATTTTTTAAAAAAAACAGGATGACTCTAAAAAAACATGGATAAATCATTAACTATCCTTATAATTAAATGGGTGATATTTTTTTTAATCAATTAAATGGGTGGCTTGAATCCAACCCATCAATAATTGTATATTATGCATTGGATGAATTGAATAGATTTATAATTTGACCGATTGAATTGATGATGGATAACTGAACTCAATTACCACCCCTATTGTCCATAAACAACTATCTCCTTTGAATTATAGTATTCAATGACAGAAGTTCATAATGCGTTGGTTGATGGAAGGTAATGTTAACTCAAAATATTTTTATAGGGTGGTGTCTTCCAAACATCGTTGTAACACTATTAAGAGAATGAAGGTAGGGGGAATGTTTGTTGAAGGAGTTGATGGTATTAGAAATGTAGTTCTACAATATTTTGAAAATCATTTCCAGTCTCGCAGATCTCTCACTGTTGATGTTGAAAGTTTACAGTTTGCTTCGTTAAACAACGGTGATGCTAATTTTTGGTACATATGTTTTTGGAAGAGGAAATTAAGCAAGCGGTTTGGAATTGTGTTAGTTTTAAATGCCCGGAGTACATTTTGGATTTCTAAAGAATTTTTGGGGAGACATTAAAATAGAATTTATGCGATTCGTGGAGGAGTTTCATTCTAATGGTATGTTGTTGAAAGGGTCTAACAACACATTCATCGTGTTAATTCCCAAAAAGGATATTCGACAAGGCTTGAGCAATTTTTGTCTTATTTCTTTGGTTGGATGTATGTATAAGTTCCTTGCGTAGGTGTTGGTAAATAGGTTGAAGGGAATATTGGCAAAGTTATTTTGTAATCGCTGTCAACGTTTGTGAGCAGTAGACAAATTTTTGATAGGATGTTAATTGCTAACGAAGTTGTGGGTGAGGCAAAGGGGAAGAAGAAGGACTATCTTTTATTTTAAGTAGATCTTGAGAAAGCCTATGACTCGGTTGAATGAGATTATTCGAATATGGTGATAGGAAAAATGAATTTATGGTGTTATATGGAAGAGATGGGTGATGGAATGCCTGCTAACGCGTCGGTGTTGGTAAATGGTTCTCCCACTCAGGAATTTTCTCTTTTTCGACGGGTTGAGAAAAGGTGAATCTTTGTCTGTGTTTATGTTTTCATTAGTTGCTGAATGATATAATTTCATGATGCGTGGTTCAATGACGAATGACCTTTTTTTGGGGTATAAGATTGGCTCAGAAGGGGGAGTGTCACGTCTCTCACTTTCAATTCGCCGATTATATAATGTGATTATGAGTGACAAAAGGTGGGCTAATTTTAGAGATTTAAAGTCTATTATGCTTCTGTTTGAATTGACATCTAGTTTTAAGGTTAACTTCCATAAAAATCTTCTTATGGGAATCAATGTGCAAGATTATTGGTTAAAGGAAGTAGCAACAGTGCTTCGTTGTAGATAATCATCTTGGGATGCCTATTAACGATAATCCAAGAAGAGTGGCTTTTTGGAAGCCTATGATTGATAGAGTTCGAGTTCAATTGTTAGGATAAAAGAAGCGTAATTTACCTATGGAAGGTCGCATTTTTATTATTAATGTCGTTTTAGCCATGCTTCTGATTTATTTCCATTCTTTCTTCAAAGCTCCTATAGGTATAATTTCTAAACTTGAATTTTTACTTATATATTTTTTAGGAGGGGTGGGGAGTAGTGAGGTGGCTAGGAAAATTCATTGGGTTAAATGAGAGAAAGTTTGTGTATGTAGAAAGAAAGGAGGCGCTGTGATGCAAAATTTAAAATAGTTTAATTTTACACTTTTGAGTAAATGGTATTCGAGGTTGAAAAATGATCGAGTGTGATTGTGGTTTATAGTGTTGAATCATAAGTACAGTTGTGTTAACGTTACTGCTTGTGGAGGATCCAATAAGGAATCCTTATGGTGAAAATCTATTTGGTTCATTTTAGAGGGATAATTGGGGTTAATAGTAAGTGGTTTGATGAAAACTTGGTGAAAGTTGTTGGGAATGGTAGGGACACATTTTTTTGGACAGGTTTGTGGGTAGATGGAAGTCATTTATATGATCGGTTTAAACACCTCTTTAATTTGTCTATTGTTAAGAATATTGTGGTGTCGGATATATTTTTTAGGGGAATAATGGCTTAGACTTAAATTAGGAGTGGAGGAGGGATTTATTTGAGTGGAAAAAGGAGTTGGCGGAGGATTGTGTCTTGTTGTTAGATAAAATTTTGTAAGATAACTTGGAATAAATTTTAAGATAATTTTGTAAGATATCATTTTTCTATCCTTTAGTATGGAATAAATTGGTCTCGCTAAAGCTGTTTGTTTTTGTGTGGAGACTTGTTCAACTTCGGTTACCTACTAAAGATAATCTTGCTATGAGAGGAATGGTGTTGTCGGAATCTAGTTTGTGTGTGGCAAGGTGTGGAATGAAAAAATTAACTCAACTTGTGTTCTTTACTTGCCCCTTTTTGGGTGGGTGTAGATGGATCTATTGAAGTGGTTAAGGGTGTCTTATGCCTTTGATCACAAGGTGGAAACTTATATGCACCAATGTTTAGGTATTTGCCACATGACAAAGACGTTCAGGCAAAATTTAAAACAATTTGGATGGCTTGTGCGTGGTTCATTTGAAACACGCACAATTCTATTATTTTCACTCAATCTGAGTTTGATGCAATTTTGTTGTTAGAGAAGATAAAATTACTTTCGTGAAAGTGGATTAAAACCAAGAATCGAAGTTTTGTCTATGACTTTAATTTGTGGTACTCTCCTCCTTAGGATTGTTTGAGGCCGTAGTCTTGTAATAGTTGTTTGTTTTGAGTTGGTATAAGATGTGGTAAGCTTCTTGTTTGTTTTATGCGGGGATTGTTCTCATTAGTGTACGATTGTTTTTCAACTTTTTTATATTTATCATTTTTAGTACACCTTGGACTCCGAATGCGATTAATATATTTTTTAGCTGTTAAAAAAAATTGTGTAAATGAGCATAAAAAGTTATAAGAAATAGATATGGGAATAACCATTTTGTTGTAATTTATTATCTCTTATGATAAATAATATATAAAACAATTTTTTGTAAAAAAAACTGCATAACACATTTTAAAATACTAAAATATTCATAAATCGTACCCGCATACCAAGTTATTTATGAATATGGATGGGAGTTAGAAACTAGAAAGATTTATAATAGCAATTGCAAAGAAATAGACCATTTAAATCGTTACAATCACCATCACCTTGACTGTATTGACTAGCACATTTTTGTTGGCATTCATCACTAGAATTACAAATTCCAAGCCTAATAAGACAATCTTTGGGCTTGGGTGGGCTTGGAGGACTAGGGGGACACAAATACAGTTACATAGGTGTAAGAAACATGACCCAATTCACCATCACTAGGCAAAGCTTTGCACCTTTGGTCACGATCGACATTTGAACCACAATAACCCAATGGTGTTGTGCATGGATCCGATCCTTCCACTTGTTGTAGCCCCATGTTCCAAACTTTTAATAAAAAGAAGATTAGGGTTAGTATATTATACTCAAAAAATTAAATAATTGTAAAGAGTTCCACATTACATGGAAGAAGGTTTGACAAAATATTTATAAGTGATAGATAATCATTACTCTACAAATTAATTTTGTAATGATGATAAGTTAGGTTTAATATAAAACATAAGATAGTATCAGAGCCATGAAATCTTCCTTGAAGAGATGATTCTAATTATTACTCGAGAAAATCTCAATTTCCAATAACCTTCTTTCTTTCCATTTCTTTTTCATTCTTTTCTTTAGAAAATTTTAATAGCCTCTTTTACTTCTTGTACAATGTCAAAAAGGAAACATTTCGATTCATGAAAGTGGTGGTGTTTTTCATAATTGGAATATTTGAAGATCAAGTTTACAGAGAAATTTAAATGGTTTGTTGTGTCACTTTAAAGAATGGAGATTTTTGGTATTGTCTAATTAAATCTTATTTGGGTACTCACAAGATGTTTATGCTTTGTACTTGGCCGACGAATAAATCTTTTATCTTTTGGTGTATTATTAGTTTAGTACTCAAGTACACACAATATATTATTTTCAAATGGTGTAACATATCAAATATTTGTTTAAGGTTATCATGTACCCCAAAATTTGGTAGTATGCTTCTTTGATTTTTAGTCATTATTGACTTTTTTATATGTTTCAACCATATAGTAGTTAAACATTTTATCTTTCTCTCGAATATTTCATTGTTAACTGGAAGTTAACTCATTAGTCATTTAAGCTCAATTATTTGATTATATCTAACAAAGAATTGTTATGGAGAAAATGTATTGATTATATTAAATTAAACAATTTTACTAAACATGGAGTGAAATAACTCATTATATTGCTCTTAATCATGATAAGTTTAAATAAATATACAATATACAAATTATATATGATGAATTAAAAAGCTTCAAAACCTACAGACCAAAAAAAAAAAACTTCGAAACCAACAATACTTGTACACAGGGATAAATCTCAAAATTTCAATAAGTCTGGGATGGGGCAAGATCAATACTATAAATGTTGAAATAAAAAAAAAATCGTAAGGATAAAATATAATTATATCATCAACGCTAAGCAAAATTCTGGAGAGTACTAAATTATATTTCGAAAAAATTGAAGATAGATCAACATTTACAAACTATAATTTTTTTGAAGGAATCTTCATATTTAAGATTGTTTTATATTTTTCAATTTTAACCTCATGAAAAATTTATTTTTCAATCTTTGTATTAGGTCACGAGGGAAGTCCATCTAGTCAATCATATTGGATAAAAAAAAATCACACAAATGAATTAGACAGTATATCTTATATATATATATATATTAGATCATCTCACTTATATATGGGTTCTCTTACTAATGTGTATATAGATATTTTTTCATTTATATATTATTCAACATTTATTTTTTCAACTAAAGTGGGACTTTTAACTTACACTTACACCAACACTTTGTGACCAATAAATATACAATAAATTATTTTTCACCCAAATATATATTTAATTCTTCATAAATGAAATTATTTAATAATTTTTAGTAGAGACAATACTTAATTTTTAATACGAAAAAAATTAAATTATTCAATGCTCTTCGTATTAGAAATTAGATATTGCTATATATATATATATATATATATATTTAAAGTAATTTCAAGTGGAGGTAATACCTAATTTCTTTTTATATAAAACATGTGGCTAGACTTAGAGTTTGTATGAAATGCATGAGTTTTTAGTAATGTAGCATTCATGTGGAATACCACACAATGTCACATGTTTATTTAGGAAAGTTGATTAAGTGTCGATTTTGATTGACTGGTTACCATTTTAAAGATGTATTTGTTAATTTATAATATTTTAGTATTTTAATTAATGTGTTGAAAATTATAGTTGAGTATAAAAAAGAGAAAATATTTAAAAAGAAATATAGAACTAAAAATGATAATATGAAAAAATATTATACAACTAAAATATGATGCACTTTTATATAGTGCTCTTAATGTAATTAATCTAACAAAATTTTACCTAACCATAATTATCTTCTAATTACCTTAAATCATATCTAACTAAATCTAATGGCCCCTGCAAGTTGAAAGTGTATAACAACATTTTCAACTTGGAAAAAACAATATAATACAAGAAAAAAGAAAATACAATGTAACTAATGAAAAAGAATACAAACAAACAAATTCATATAGAAAGTAGTAGCGGCTGAAGTACATAACTGTCGTCAAAGTCTTCATCCTATTTTTGGCTAACTTGAAAATCTTCCGGTGTCTCTATGTCACTTATTCCAATATAGAATCAAGAATCTTAATCTTAAGTCTTCAAATGCCAAATTTGGCTAATAAAACTTAACACCTAAAGATGGAGGCACTAAGAGAAATGTGTAATTAACATAGGGTGTAAGATCAAAGAAAATTATAATTGTTTTACTACCATAAATAAAAGCACAAAGAATTAAAAATGTTTAACTACTATATGATAGAAGCATACAAAGCCAACTACAATCAACAAAATAATAGAGAGCCAAAACACCCAATATTTGTGTGTTTGACTTTGTATATAGTATCACGAAGAACAAATTCACAAACTCAATCACCATGCCTCAGTATTACAAAGCATTTCATCCAGATAATGGAAAAATGAATCTACCAAGAAAGTTGTGAAACAAAGAAATCTCAAGTTAAAGAACTCATATAAAATCTTTAAGTAGAAAGTCTTCTTCTTTGTTGTAGAACATGTTGACGAAACATTGTTTATTATGGAGTTTCTTGATGTAAAAGTCTCAATCAACTATCATAGCAATATGAACAAGGGTAAAAAGGAAACTAGATATAACCAACTAGAATCTTGATTGGAAATCTCTAAAATTCAATAAAAATTAAAAATGTAAAAATAATCAATAAAGCTCCAATGAAAATTTTCTCAAGAAAATCTTGAAAATAATGTGGTGGAATAATTATTTACCTGATATCATGTAGAGAATCATTAATAATAATAATAATAATAATAATTATTATTATTATTATTATTATTATTATTATAAATGATGACAATTAAAAATAATTAAAAATAGAAAATTATATTAAAATTTTAAAGAAAATACATTAAAAATAAAAAAACATTAAAAATAAAAATACATCAAATTTGAGTAGATGTGCCTACAGCGTTTGGACAATTTTTCTTAATATGACCAGATAGCCGACATAATCCGCATTTTCGTGGTACTTTTTTTTGTAGCGTCCATTTCTGTTCTAATGCGTTTGCTCTTTGGGCGACCTTTCTTAAATCTCCGCATTAATTAATTTTTATTATTTAATTTTTATTATTATTTAAATTATTATTATTATTGTTATTATTATTAATGTATTATTATTATTATTATTTGTTAATTTATTATTATTATTGTTATCATTATTATTAATGTATTATTATTAATTAATTAATTAATTATTATTATTATTATTATTATTGTTATTATTATTAATGTATTATTATTATTATTTGTTAATTTATTATTATTGTTGTTATCATTATTATTAATGTATTATTATTTATTAATTAATTAATTATTATTATTTATTAATTATTATAATTAATTAATTAATTAAAATAACATAAAATCAGAAAAAGACAAAACAAAAAAAAACACCCCCAGTAGGAGGTCCCACCCCCAGCAAGCGACCTCCCACTATGCCCAAAAATTTCAGCCCTTTAGCTGGTCGCACCTCCCATGCGACCTCCTGTTTAGCCCAAAAAGTAGGGCAGATTGTGAATTTTTTTTCAAAGTGTGGCAGATTGGGAAAGTGAGAAAAAAATGGAGATATACTGGGAAAAAACTAAAAACTTGTAATGATAATATGAAAAAAAATATTATACAATTAGAGTATAATGCACTCTTATATGGTGTTTTTAATATAAATAACATAACAAAATTTCACCTAATCATAACTATCTTCTAACTACTTCTAATACAATGATCATATTTTTAAAGACTAATTTATCCATTCACTTTTTTTTAAATTAATTTAATGAGAATAAAAATGAGAGGAACAAAAATACTATAAACTTAAATACTACTTAACGTAGCATATGAAAAATGATATAAAATCGCAAGAGAATATTTGTGTGTTGTTGGACCCTAAATGGTATAACACAAATATCAATATTGTCATGATTATGTCAATCTCTAATACCAAATATAATTTTCAAATAAGAATTGTAATGAACTAAAAATAAAAGATAGATAAATCTTAGTCAAGATATATTCAATTGAGATATTCAATTAAAATTGCAATTAAAATAAGAATTTTCAAATTATTGCCCGGCATATTTTGTTTTGAAACAGTGCCTCATTACATTCTGCTTAGCCGAGTTCAAGCCCAATTGTGCCATAATTTGGTCTAGTGGCTTTCTACCACATTTTACCAAACGAGTTCAGCATGGACTTGATCCATGCATCTTCTTGTTTTATCTCCATGCTTCGAACTCTAAAAAAATAAAAATTAGACTTCATATTATCTAAAACTTCTAATAATAAATTTTTTAACTTCTAATAATATTTTTTTTAACTTCTAATAATATTTTTTTTAACTTCTAATAATAATCAAATATAATACTATACCAAAACTAAAAATAATATTAAATATTTGTTGTAGATTTTTCCGCCGCATAATGAGTCAATTTTGATCACAATGGAGCAATATGCTTTCTTTTAAAGAATTTTTTTAAAACATTTCTGTCACAATAAAAAGAATTTGTTTTCAATAAGGAGATTGACAAAAAAGTCAACAAATAAGATTACTAAAACTAGATAGGCATAAACTACGATAAAACTAGCTATATAAATGTAATTAGACATTTTAGATCAAATTTATTGTTCTTTTGTCTTGGTTATGATCATCCTGCTATATATCCTATCCTAGTTCTTTTATAGACCTCTTAAAATGTTGGTTCATAAATTACATTTAAAGAGCAAAAGATGTAAAGGGGGAGTACTCAATTAGCAATTACTAGAATCTTAACAAACAAAATTTGAAATTTTTATACGGCATGATTTTGTTATATAAATAAAAATCATGTAATCTCATTAATTGTTTCATTTCACTTTCTTCTTTATTTTGCTGCTTTTTTTTAATGGAAAATGTTGTTTATTTTTCTGTTTTTTTTAATGAAAAATGTTAGCATATTTTTTATTTTATATATTAGTGA
>JBBPBP010009778.1:37205913-37217404 GCA_037974735.1 Cicer chorassanicum | reverse complement strand
TATCATCAGTTATAAATATGTATTCCACGTTTTTTTATTTATCAAGAATAAATATTTGTCCCTTGTTTTTTTTTTAATATTTATCAATGTTAAATACTTGTTTTATATTTTTTTATGTATCAGTGGCTAATATTTGTATTTAATTGTGTAAATTTATTACTGACAATTATTTATCTCATGTTTTTTTTCAGTATTATATTTCAAAGATGATGCAAATTTGAGGTTCAAATTAATTCGAATGTCGACTGTGAATGGTAGATGAAATGTATATTAAGCAAAGGTTTTAATGCAATAAAACTGATGATGAAAAATGTTTTAAGATAAAAATGCAGAAAAATATATATTCTAAGAATAGAGATGAAATGCAATGAATTGTGAATGAATGAAAGCGTGAACTTGAAAAAATTCAAAAACACTGTTTACAATGCACGTTTTTTAAGAAAAGTTGTTTTGATGCAAGAAATTAGTCCAAGGTTTTTTAAGACTTCAGAAACGTAAATTCAAGCAAGATGAAAAGAATCGAAGGTTAAAAACAATAAGTGAATTGCACAGAAGTAAACAAAAGATAGGAAAATCACAAAAAAATTAAAGTGATGGAAAGTTAAATAAAGAAAAGATAAATTGCAAAAAAAAGAAAAATGGCATACTTAAAATTCAAAGAGAATTATCAATCGTTATAATTGTTGGAACAATGGATAGTGCGCAGCGGGAAAGGAAGGAGAAGAAAGGAAACGAATTGCAGAAGCAGAAAAATTTGTTCTGGATCAATCCAGGATTGATCCGGTATTATTCCAAGATCGATCCTGGAACGATCTTCACTGAAAATTCTGGTTTTTTACTTATTGTCAATTACACACTTCACATACAAGCTGTTAGTTATATATAGACCTGTTATCTTATGATGCAAGGCACCCAACTAACTAACTAACTAACTAACTATATCAACACTCTAAATGTCAATTATGAATTACACTTCAACACTTCCCCTTAATTCATAATTGTTGAACACTTATAACACCAAGCTTCTTTCTCAAAAACTCAAATCTGTCAAGTTTCAAAGCCTTTGTGAAACAATCTGCTAGCTGCACTTCAGTTGGACAATATTGCACTTCAATCATTCCATTATTCACTTGCTCTCTAATGAAATGGATTCTTGTATCTATATGTTTACTTCTTCCATGTGAGATTGGATTTTTGGCAAGGCTGATTGCTGACTTGTTGTCAATTCTGAGTTTAAGAGGCTTCATCACTTCACACCTTAGTTCCTTCATCACTGAATCCAGCCATATTGCTTGACAGGTTGCAAATGTACCTGCTATATATTCTGCCTCGCACGATGAAAGCGCAGTCACTGGTTGCTTCTTTGTACACCAAGATATGGCTGCCTCATTGAACTTGAAAACATAACCAGATGTACTCCTTCTATCTGTGATGTCTCCACACCAATCACTATCCGAATATCCAATGAATTCACTTCCTTCACCTTGGCTGCCATTGGGAAATAGCAGACCAAACTCCTTTGTTCCTTTTATATACCTGAGTATTATTTTAGTAGCTATCAAGTGAGTCTTTCTTGGATCATTCATGAATTTGCTAACTACACTGACTGAGTAACATATGTCAGGCCTGCTGTTGCACAAATATCGCAGCGAGCCAACCATTTGTCTGAACAGTGTTGGATCGACCCTTTCTTCCTCACTGCATTCATCAATCTTTGAGCTTGTCTCTGATGGATTTGAAACTGAATTCCAGCTGTTCATCTCAAATTTTTCCAGCAATTCTCCTATATACTTTTGCTGATGCATAACAGTTCCTGTTTTAAACTTCAGAAATTCCATTCCTAGGAAGAATGAGAGTTCACCTAGATCAGTCATTTCGAATTCAGATTTCAGCTTGTGTTTCACCCTTTCAATCTCTGCTGCCTTGCTCCCAGTAATGAGTAAATCATCCACATATAAACAGATTATCATTGTTTCTTCTGCACTTGAACTCTGCACATACACACCAAACTCCACTGCACACTTTGTGAAGCCTATTTGAATTAGGAACTGATCAATCCTCTTATTCCAGGCTCTAGGGGCTTGCTTCAAACCATACAAAGCTTTATGGAGTCTATACACCATGTTTTCCTTGCCTTGTATTTCAAATCCAGGAGGCTGTGATACAAACACAATTTCTTCAAGTGGACCATTTAGAAAGACTGATTTTACATCCAAGTGGTAGAGTGACCACCTTCTCTTGCAAGCTAGAGCCACCACTAATCTTATAGTCTCAAGCCTTGCAACTGGAGCAAACACTTCATTGTAATCAATACCATGTTTCTGTAAGAATCCTCTAGCAACAAGCCTGGCCTTATGTTTTGAAATTTTTCTATCAGGATTGATCTTCAGTTTGAAGACCCACTTCACATCAATCTTCCTTTTCTTGTCTGGCAGATTAACTAGTTCCCATGTTTGATTCTTCTCAATTCATTGAAGTTCTTCCATCATAGCTTTCCTCCATACATCTACCTTCAATGCTTCTTCATAATTGAGAGGTTCAGAGTCTGCCATCAATGCAAAATGAATGATATCACCTTCATCATTTACTGCATTATCAGAAATTAATTCGCAATCATTCAGCCTGCTTGGAATTTGTCTAATTCTTTGAGGTCTCACTGCTGCTTCCACTTCTTCTGGTTCACCTGCATCATTATTGATCATTTCTTCATCCTCTGATTCATCACTGGAATCAGGATAAATGCAGCCTTGTTGATTCTCTTCGCTGTACACTGGTTCCTCTTCCCATTTCCACTTCTCAGCCTCATTCACAATTACATCCCTACTGATATGGACCTTTTTAGTTACAGGATTATACAGCTTATAGGCACCTATGGGATGATAACCTATAAGTATCATAATCTCACTCTTATCTTCAAGTTTGCTCCTCCTAACATCTGGTACATGCTTATAGCACAATGAGCCAAAAACCTTGAAATGCTTCACACTTGGCTTTCTTCCACACCAGGCTTCCTCTGGAACCTTCTGATTCAACTTCTTTGTAGGGCATTTGTTTAAAATATAAGCAGCTGCAGTGACTGCTTCACCCCAGAAATTGTGTGGTAGGTTTTTCTGCTTGATCATGCTTCTTGCCATATTCAATAGGGTTCTGTTTCTCCTCTCAGCAAGTCCATTGTGCTGAGGTGTATATGGAGCTGTCACTTCATGCACAATGCCTTGATTAACACAGAAATCTTCAAATTCTTTTGAGGTGTATTCTCCTCCACCATCAGTTCTCAAGATCTTAATTGATTGGTCACTTTCTTTTTCAATTAAGCTCTTGAATTTCCTGAACACCTCTAATGCTTCACTCTTAAGCTTGATTGTATATAGCCACATCATTCTTGTAAATTCATCAACAAAAGTGATGAAATATCTGCTTCCCCCCAATGAAGATACTTCAAAAGGGCCACATATATTAGAGTTGACCACTTCCAATGCTGTAGTAGCTCTTTTAGGTGCTTCAGATACAAATGGGAACTTGCTTTGCTTACTCTTCACACATACTTCACAAATAGTTTTTCTGACATTCAGCTTTGGCAGCCCATACACCAGTTCTTTTGAGTTGAAATCACCAAGACTTCTAAAGTTTAGATGACCATACCTCTTGTGCCATAAGCCTTCAATATCTTCACTAACTGCTGCGGACAAATACATCATTTTCTCACTTGAAATGTTGCATCTGTAGGTTCTCTTTTGTGACATGTTTGATTTTAGCACCAAATTCTTCTTTGCATCAAACAGCTTTAAGGAGTCACCATCCATTGTCACTGAGAATCCCTTCTCCACCAATTGACCAATGCTTATGAGATTGCACTTCATCTCAGGAACATACATCACATCTGAAATAATGATTCTTTTGCCATCATTGCTTTTGATCACTATATTTCCACTACCTTCAGCCATCAGATTTCTGCTATCAGCCAGTTTTGTGCTTGTTTTCTTGCTAGCATCAAAGCTTGTCAACCATTCTCCATAAGATGTCATGTGGTTTGAGCATCCAGAGTCAAGAAACCATTCTTCATTCTTGATCTTCTCATCATTGGTAGTAGCCATCATCAACACTATACTGGAATCATCTCCATGAGCCAGATTTGCTTCTTCATCATCCTTTTGATCTTTCTTGAACCAACATTCATCTGCAAAATGCCCATACTTCTCACAGTTGAAGCATTGAACCTTACTTTTGTCAAAATCCTTCTTCTTGTTCTGATTTTTGCCAAAAACCCCTTTCTTTGAAGATTCAGCTTTGTCTTCACTCTTGTTCTTACCATTGTTAGACCAATTTGCTCTTCTCTTTCCCTTTTTCTTGAAGTCTTTCTGGTTTCCCTCCTTCTTGGTAGTTTGAACTTGAAATGCTTGCTGAACTGATCTTTCAGAATTTCTATCAAATACCAAAAGTTCATGTGCCTCCAATGAATTTTGCAGCTCTTCAATTTTTATAGTCTTTACATCCTTTGCTTCTTGAATAGCTACCACTATGAAATCGAATTTTGGACTCAAAGATCTCATCACCTTTTCTACCACCATCTGATCTGTAATGTTCTCCCCACAAGTTCTCATTTGATTGACTATGGCTGTTAATTTTGAAAAATAATCACTTACTTTCTGATCTGCCTCCATCTGCATCATCTCATACTTTCTTCTATAGGATTGTAGCTTCACTTGCTTCACCTTTTCTCCACCAGTGTGATAGTTTTCTAAAATGTCCCGTGCTTCTTTGGATCTTGTGGCTTTCGAAATCTTCTCAAAGTGTTGGTTGTCAACATTCTGCTGAATGTAGAACAAGGTTTTGCAGTCCTTCTTCTTGGCTTCCTTGAATGCATTCCTCTGTGCATCAGTTGGATTCTCTACCAAGTCCTCATAGTCGTTCTGCACAATTTCACTCACTTCTTGTGCTCCAAACAAAGATTTCATCAATGCACTCAATCGATCCCAGTTCTTGCCATCAAGAACAAGAATATGTGATCCAAAACCGTTGCTGTTCATTATGCCTTTCAAGAAACTATCACTTTGTGTTTCCCTTGATTGTTCCCCTCACTTTTCACTCGTGTTTCCCTTGATTTTAACCCAGCTCTAGATGCCAATTGTTGGAACAATGGATAGTTGGCAGCGGGAAAGGAAGGAGAAGAAAGGAAACGAATTGCAGAAGCAGAAAAATTTGTTCTGGATCAATCCAGGATTGATCCGGTATTATTCCAAGATCGATCCTGGAACGATCTTCACTGAAAATTCTGGTTTTTTACTTATTATCAATTACACACTTCACATACAAGCTGTTAGTTATATATAGACCTGTTATCTCATGATGCAAGGCACCCAACTAACTAACTAACTAACTATATCAACACTCTAAATGTCAATTATGAATTACACTTCAACAATAATAAGATTTTGATTTTTCAAATGATTATATAGTCCCTAAAATAAAGCTTTCAACAGCTATTTATAAAAAAATAAACCTAACAGTTAGTGGTATCGACATGACACATGTCACCAATTTAATAACTGCGTTGTCGATTTGGTCTGCTTTGTCAACAAGAATCTTTCTTCAATTTTTACTAAGTCCACAAACTTTTGTGTTTGTTTATCTCTTGACTTTTACTCTTTTCAACACAAATAAGTTTATCACTCAACAATACTACAAAATTATTTTATAAATGTGGAAATGTCTTACAAAAACTATCTTATTTGTCATTTATGTAGAAAAATTAATATAATTAAATCAAGACAAAAAATACACATGGTTTATTAAGTTTAATCCAATTTCTGCTTAAGCTTTGTTTTTTCAATTTTTTATCTTACATTATCTTTGCAAAGTAAACTTTTAAGTCTCAAAATGTACAGGTTGTGGTTTTTTTATTTAGATTTTTGTTTAACTCTATTAAAAAAAAGTCATGTGATAGTTAAGATAGTAACGTGTCGTATCTAGAAATAGCAAGTAGGCTAAAATGTCAAAAAGTGGGACTAGCCAACTAAAGTAGTAGAGTTGAAAGCACAATCCGAACCTCCCCATGGCGGACTTGCTAGTTGACCGGTGCTTAAAAAACTTTAAAAAAAAAAATTATTTTAACAATTCACAAAAATAATATAGACAATAATCATGATTCAACAAAGTCACTACTAGCATAAAAAAAATTAATCTAAAAAATAAATTCACCAACATTAAATAATCTCAAAGATCAAAATAAAGCCACCATTAGAATACACTACAAGAAAACGTCAAAATTGGGTATTTGTGACGTCTTTGCAACCATCGTAGAGTTCAACATCCTGTGCATCTTTTATGATAGTTTCAAAATCCGTCATTCCAACCACCTCAATGTGTATTGCAACAATTATACATGTCATTAGTTGTGCCTCTTTAATTTTGTACTACGGGATATTGCGACAATTTGAACCACCACTAATGCACTTTTGCGACCGTTCAAACCATTGCACACATTGTTATTCTTTTAATAAAATTATTACATTTTTCATTAATTTTATTTTGATAGCTTATTAAACAACAATTAATATTAAATAAAATAAAGAATATCATAAACATCAATCATTTAATAAAAATACACAAATATTTGATTATAAATGACTAAATATGATTGATATATCAAAAGTAATAACATCTATACATTTAACTTAACTAAAACAAAAAATAAAGTAATTTAAACATTCATAAACTAAGACATTAGTGAAGTACGAAAAACATACAAAATAACTATATCAAATTATAAAGTTCAAAAAATGCATCTAAATAATCTCTCATGATGTTGCTCCGTGATCATCAAGAAGTCTTGACAATTCTAAGTCTATTTCTTGGAAGAAAAAAACATATAAGTATATATATATGAAACTCAAATTCAACTCACTTTTTCACATTTCCTTAAGATTTTATTATTAACACATGAATCACTCAAAATCAAAACATGCAAGCATATCAAACTAGTTCTTGGATTTAATAGATATATATGATATGAAGACATGATGAAATTGAAAGAAACTTTGTTGATGAAATGAAAATGGTATTAATGAGAGATTTGATCAAGAAAGTAAGGAAATGCAAGATCAATTGATTTGAGAGATCTGTTGGGCATGTGTGATCTATTGATTTGTCGGATATATTCACTAAAGTTCATGGTCATTTGCGAGATATGTTGATTTGAAGATTTAATTTGATTCTATGATTATGATTTATTCTTTTGTATACTGTGAGAACATTTTTTTTTGTAGAGACAAAAGAAGATGTTGAATGAAGATGGTAAAAATGAATTAAAAACATGATGAAGAAAAGGATGACAAAGAAGATGAAGATGAAATTGTTGGGGGTGATTTTTTGGTTTGAATAAGATGAAATTTCTTTCATTTTTCTGGGTTTAATTTCTGAGTTGATGGTGAAGAGGATCAATAACACTAACCATTTTAATTTTTAAGCAAAAATATAGACGTAGTCATTTCAGTTTTATTTAATTTTCGTATTGTTGATACTAATTAATGATTTGAATTTATTATTTTAACACATTATGACACATCACCATTTTAACATTTACATAGTCCTTTTTTATGGAGTTAAATAGAAATTCAAAAAAATATCAGACGTGAACATTTTGAGACTTAAAAATTAAGTTGCAAACTTTTTTTTCTTTTTTTTTTCTTCTTTATTTCTATTCTTTTATATATTTCTCTCATTGTGGTTAGTTTCATAACACTTTATCAACAAAACTCTACCGTACTAATAATGTCATAATTAGTTTAGAGAATTTTGTTTTTCTCTCTCTCAAGTCAACTTTTTATATTTCATATATATCTTTTATATTTATTTCATTATCTTATAATTTTTATTTTAACATATTAATCTTTTATATTTTTTTCATATACATTCTATTGAATATTTTGTTTTGAAAAAATGATGAACTAGACCCTTATGTGTCATAGAAGATGACAACAAGGAGACAGAATAAAAAGTCAGGAGCGACCTCGAAAGTATCGAGAATTACTTTAGGTTCTTTTTCTTTTTTATGTTGCTTATTTTTATGAACATAAGTAGCTAAGTTCTCTTCAGTTAGGACAAAGATAAGCCTACTTGAATCTTTTTGTTATTGAATTCTCCTAATATTTATGCAATTGGATGTTTCTAATCATTGATTCTTATTCTTAATGTTTTTTCGTTATTTGATCATGAACGAATGATTTTAGAATTACTCGTTATTGAAAAATAGGTAGAAAAATAAGTAGTAATAACCAATATTTAAATCATTGGTCACAAAATAGAAATTTATCATGTGTATTATAAATTGATGGTTGTTTAAAACTTGACTAACAATTGATCGCTTAAAGAAATAGGTGTCATTGTTATACAAAAAACGTTTTGAGTTAAAAGAGTTGGTCTTAACTTATTGATCAAATAAATAAATTTTTATTGATTAAATTATAATTCAAAAAACTCGGTTTTTGCATCTACTTTAAAACAATTTTTTTCCTCTGGTTGGGCAAAAAAAACATAGGTCGAAAATGTTTTGTATACACTAGTTATGTTGACCTGAAAATATCTGTAACTTGCCACAAGGCCAAACTAAAAGTGCTAACGACAAACTCTTTGATTCATAAAAATTAGATAGATATGTGGCGTTCTATTGACAAAGGAATTCATGTATTCTATATTATAGCAATCTCGAAATACAATAACAACTACATATTAGCTAACTAACTCAACACTAATAAAAACATTAGTCTTCATCTTATTTAAATTTTAAATAAAATAATTAAGTATAATGTGCCATTATTACATATAAAAAGAATATCAAATTATTTGTAATAGATTCTTCCGCCGCATCAGGATTGGTTTTAGTCGCAAAGATCAATATGCTTTATTTTGCAAATAAAGGAAAGGAAAAATCGTAGAACAATCATGAGAATAAACTTAGCAACTAGAGCTATTAATAGAATGATCAAGAAATTCTTCATTTTGAAAAAAGTAATAGAAACTAGAGCTATAATTAGTATTAGCATTATTTTTCTTTTGCTTTGGTTTTTGTCATCCTGCTCGTATTGTAGTTTATTTATAGGTATCCTCTTCGTGAATAAATCAATAAATTATATTTAAAGTTCTTGTAAGAAAAATATAAAAATAAATTATATTTAAAGAGTAATGCAAAACATGCCAGGAAGGAGTGCTCAATTAACAAGAGGGAGGTGTGCTCAGTTAGCAATTAATGAAATCCTTAAATGATATACAACATGATTTTGTTTTAGGGAAATTTTATGTTCCATTCACAGATTCCAAAAATGGATTTTGTTTTATTTATATCCTAGTTTTTTTTTATTTGACCAAATTGTCACCGAAAAAAATATACATAAATGTCTTATATTTTTTATCTTTGATCACAACTTAGGGATGCGACGCCCTGAAGAATTTTTTTTATTCCATTTTATTTATAGGGTTAATTATTATTTAATAAATTATAAATAATTAAAATATTTAAAAAATCAAAATACTAATAATAAAATAAAATACATTATTAAATAATAATAATAATAATAATTTTAATAATATTATTAATTATAATAATAATAATAATAATAATAATAATAATAATAATAATAATAATAATAATAATAATAGTAACGAGGATAATGATCAAATTGAGAATCAACCACAATTAATTTAATGTATTTTTTTTTAATTTGTGGTTTTTTTTTCTTTAAATTAATGTATTTTTTCTTTCAATTTAATGTATTTTTTTAATTTTATTAATATAATTTTCTTTTTATTATTATTATTAAAATTAATAATATTATTAAAATTATTGTTATTATTATTAAAATTAATAATATTATTAATATTATTATTAAAATTAATAGTATTATTAAAATTATTATTGTTATTTAATAATGTATTTTATTTTATTATTAGTATTTTGATTTTTTTAATATTTTAATTATTTATAATTTATTAAATAATAATTAACCCTATAAATAATATGGAATAAAAAAAATCGTACTGGTACATGGTCGCATCCCCAGCGACCTTCTATTAGGAATTAAAAAAAAATTCTTCAGAGAATTGCATCTTCAGGTTGCGATCAACAACTGAGGCAAAAAAGTAGAACATTTATGTATATTTTTTTAGGACTGTGGCAATTTGGTCAAATAAAAAAAATAAGATATAAATAAGAAACATCCTAAAACAATTTGGTATATTTACTTTATAAACTAATAAATTAACGATTATTTTTGTGAATTAAATATTTCTTTACTTACTTTTATATTTTTAAAAAAATTATTTTATAAGAAGAAATATCATTTTGTTATTTATAAGTATTATACTAATTTTTTATATTGTATCGTAAAAAATTTCCATATTCACTATTATAAAAAATAATATTTATTTATTATAATTATATAAATGATAGAAATAATATTTTCCAAAAACAATATTTATTTAACTATTAATTTAAACAACAATTGTATCGATATATGTCAAATTGACTTGTGTATCGTAAATATTCTCTTTGTTTTATGAATCGTGTAATATTATTAATTGTTTCATTTCATTTTCTTTGTTATTTATTAGTGTAATAATTCCATGACATGCATGAGCATGTATTCAATTTTAAATATTTGAATATATATAATTACTAGTAAAATACATATGCGTTCGCACAAGTCCAAACTCGATATTATTTCTTTATGTAACTCAAAAACCAATATATATCAATATATGTAAATTTAATTTGAATATCAATAGAAAATTAGAAGCAATGAGAGATGAATACTTATAAAATATGATTGCACAATTCTCTCCTTTATTTGTTATATAACAAAAGTTAAGTGTATAAAACATAAATACAAGAGAAAATGTATTAAATATTTAATCTCATATTTAACGACAATTTGTATCGTGTATGATAGTAATTTTGAAATTTTATCAAAAAGAATTTGTTTTGTGTATGATAGTTCAGTCTCATAAGTGACAACTTGTCTCGTGTATGACAGTTATTTTGAAATTTTTATAAGTAAAAATTTATCTTGTGTATGATAATTCAATCTCATTAGAAACAATTTGTCCCTTATATGATAATTATTAATTTTGAAATTTTTATCAGTGAGAACTTGTCTTGTGTATGATTGTTCAGTCTCGTAAGTGACAATTTGTCTCGTATATTATAATTGTTTTCATTTTTCGGTTATAATATTAAAAAAAAACCAATTTTTAATTAACTCTTTATTGAAAAATATTTAATGAATTTTAAATTAAATTTTAATTAGTATATTATAATTATTTTCAATTTTATTTAGAAGATATAAAAAAGATTAATTTAAAAAAAAATCTAAATTTAACTAATTGATTAGAGACAAATATTTGTTATGTGTATGGATTTTAAGCTCTAATAACTTCTTTAATGACTAATTTCCAAAAAAAATAACATGAACGGAATTATAGTTAGTGTATTATAATT
>JBBPBP010009778.1:37112530-37175452 GCA_037974735.1 Cicer chorassanicum | reverse complement strand
GGTTAAAAAAACATATTTACTTGATTTTTTCATAGTTATGTTAATAATAGATTATGAGTTTAATAAGTTTTATTGTTTGTACATGTATATATTTTGTTCAAAATAAGACTAATTTTAAAATATAAAATAAGTATATAGTTGAACCTATATTGTATAGAAAAGTTTTTCTATATATGGCACCATGTTACTTGTCACAATCGCATAATTTCCTTGTCTAAAACAAAATTATTTTTCTAACTAAATATTAATTTAAGGCAACCACAGTTGTGTTATCTCAATTGAATTGCTATATAAAAAATAATAAAGGTGAGATTCACATCAACTTTATTCAACAACAATAAAGAGGGTGTTGAATGTTGATTGTGCTGTTAACTATTCTCTACATTTATTAACTTAATTCGTTGTAAGAGACGTACATTTTTTTTTTAACTCTAAATTATTCGGAGAGTTTATAAACTTGTATTGTTTTATATACGTTCGTTTGTGATGGTTTTCATGAAGAAAAAGATCATTAGCGATGGAAAAGTAATTTATTATTATATGGTTATTATTTCAAAAATTTAAGCTAATATCTATCAATTAATAAATGTTGATAATAATTTTATAATATGGAGTAGCTGATTAGATTAGGGTGTTTGCTAGTATTTAGATTATTATTTGGGGTGGTCTATATCTCCCATACTTGTTGTAGGAGACACTACACCAAACAACATCATGCTGATTTATCATTTTCAAGAAAAAAAATTTAAGCGGAAAGTTTCATTCATGTGTGACACTCTAAACCCCAAAATAAAATATAATAATTTATACAAGAATTTTTAATTTAGTTTGCAGCAGATAAAGAAAATATGTTTTCAAAGAAATAAAACTTTTATACCAAATTTAGGATATCACATTTTTCAAAATTCAAAAGAAACAATGCAATTAATTAGAATTTCTTAATTTAATTCCAAAAATTTACTAGTACTTATAAGCTTTTCATACAAAAATTCGTTTCTAATTAAATAAATAAAATACAACTTATGACTTTCATTCCCAATATCACCTATTAGAGCAGGACTTCTTCCAAACTTGAATTTCAAGACTCATTAACCTGTAATAACTGCGATTTCGCAAATGCATTGTCAAACCGGTCAAACACAAATAACGAATGAGGTGATTTTCAAAATTATGTTGATAGTATAATATAAGTAAGAAGAACCCGCAATTGATCATAAATAAACTGTATCATTACAAAAACATTCTTCAAGGAAAACACACATTATAAAGTCAAAATCACTCAACGAAAATCAATATATTTCACTATAACATCAAATCATCTAAGAGAAATTATGTATCGCACACGATACATATTAATCACAGTAAGACAATCAATACAAAATGTAATGCTATGCATGATGTAACACCCCAATTTCTCATTACCTTATTAGCTTAATTGCAGTTTTAGTCCCCCTATTTATACTGATTCACGAAATTGGTCTCCCTATTTTAAAAGTCGACAGTTTTGGTCTCTACCTTATTTTAATAGTATAATGATACACTACTATTATTATATGAGTGTTAATATGTGTTCTAATTTCTTTATGTGTGTCTTGTGTGTTTGCCTTAGTAATTGATTTAAATCATTAATATTAACTATATTTAACTTACAAAAATAAAATAAAGTAATATATATATATATATTTAAATAAAATAATACAAGGAGTGAATTTGTGTTGTTGCACTAATTGTTACCTTTAGCACAAATAGAATGGGTTTATAATAATAATAATAATAATAATAATAATAATAATAGTAATAATGAGAATGGAGTATTGCTATATGACCAGCCCCAATCAGGCCTAGTAACAAACTTAAATTACCGATATATATATATATATAAATGATAGACTAGGGGTTAATGTATTGCTGCACTAAGTCTGTGCCTTCCGTTCGCGAAAAAAATTGACGTGTTGTACATCATATATCCTACTAATCCCCAGAAGAACTAAACAAAAAGAAGGATCGGTTACTAAACAAAAAGAAGGATCGGTTGCTGCCCTGTTGCCTCCAGTTATGTCTCTTAATACTAAAATTATATATTGATTTCAAACACCAGGTACACCTTCTTAATTCCATCAATTCGATGCACTTTGGTCTGAATAAAAAGAAGAAGGCATATGTTCCTAATTCCATCAATTTGATACACTTTCCCAATTCCATCAATTATATCAATATAGGGTTGTTGACCAAAGTATATTAATGTTGGACACTATATATATATATATATATATATATATATATATATATATATATATATATATATATATATATATATATATATTCAAGATTAATCTACATCTACGAATTTATTTTATTTAGCTATAATAAAAAGTGGTCTACAATATGCTTCAATTTAAATAAATACTATCAATTTTAGTACATATATACTACGTGATTCTATGTTATTTTAATTAAAAATATACATTTATCGGTGGTTGGCGAGGACGCCACACATTAAATCAGCAGATCGACTTTGTTGGAAAAAAAAAATCTTCAACTAAGGTAAGGGGTGAGAAGAGGTTCGACTTTATGAGTATAAAATAACGTGGGATGAACGGGAATACCATAATTCTCAGATATTCATCTCGGGCTTACTACGTACGGTTGAGCCCTATTGAGTAATAATAATTAATTAATAATATATGAATGGCAATAGTGATGATTAGAATATAATTTAGCAACCTATAGAACTGCCGTGAATCTATTTATATCAAGATTGCATGCTGTCTGATTTTATGAAATGTTATGTTGATTGTTACTGTATGAATGATATGTACTGGAGTTTTCTTACTACTTGATTGAAATTGTGATATCACTTGAATGTGCCACCTGTATGATTTTTTATTTTGTGATTGATAAGACTGGATTATGCATTGTGAGTACTGTAAACCAAATATTGGGATTTTATTGTGATTGACTGATATACATATATGATGATGAATATTGTAAAGTCAAATTGAAACTTATTGAGTTGTGGTGGTTAAGTAAGTCTGAGATATGTGTTGTAGATTTTGGAGTTAGGATTATTTTGTCATCATATAGGGAGGGTCTGACAAACCTAGTGATTAAGGGGAAGTACAACTGAATGAGCCTGATCGTGGAGAGATACAGTCGAACTGTAAGGTAAGACTGATAGACCTTGGGGGTATCTCTGGTGAGGAATTCCTAAGTGGATTAGTGGGTAATTCCTTAAGGCCGGGAGCTACCATGCAACACAAGAGTACCCTGACCGTCGCGTATATGTGTATCGGGTTGAGTTGAGGGGATCTATGAGGACTTGGCCATTCATGAATTGTCCGTCCACTCTTGTAGTGGCATAGTATCAGGCCTCCTAACCAAGTACTTCAGAGTAGAATGGTATCAAATGATGAAGTATAGAGTATAGGACATGCATAGCATTTAATCCTTGTAATTATTTTATTGTGGTTGAATTAAATTAACCTTTGATATTATGTTATTGAATGTTCTCTTTATTTGTGCTATTTTGACTAATTGCGTGTTCTCCTCGTGTATTTTATACTGTTACATAATTTCGAAACTCACCCCTCGTTGTTTGTGTTTGGCGTTTGCGATGGAAGCAGACGTGCTGCAAGCCGCAGGTGAAGACTAATACTCTCAAAGTGTAGGAAGCCATCTTATCTTGAAGACTTTTGTTATATGCCTTTTTGTTAACGTCATATTTGAGCGTCTTTTATTTTGGGAACTCCTGCTCTGATAGTGACATCAGGTTGGGACTACATTTACAATTATCATTAAACTTTGTACGTGTGCTTCAAAAAGGATTTTGTTGATTACTGCTATGATTTCAAGTTGTTGAGTTTGATGGAAATTTTGGATTAATGTGACATGTTCATGATTACGTGATACCCTTTGCCTTAAAAAAATATTTGAAAGTTTATATATTTATTTATTAAAAAAAATTCATTGTTTTAAATATAAGGAGAAAACAAATAATAATATTAATTTGGGGTTTAGGATGTCACATTAGTGGTATCAGAGTTGGTCTGTCCAATTAGACCGTAAATGTGTTATGTCTTTGCTATGTTTCCTTGTGTGCTATGTTATGTGTGTTTTTGTTATGGTCATTATTGTGTTAGTTGTGTAGGACTAAGTTAGTTTTTCACTTCCCTAAGTGTCTCATTATATTCGATTGACTTATCTGATTGATGTAGGTAGTGATGGCTGGTGGAAGGAATGACGCTGTGATTTCTGAGGCTCTAGAATCCGTGGCAGGAGTTACAGTGCAGGCTCTTCAAGCTTTGGCTGAATCTCAAGCTACTGCACAAGCCTCTACGCAAGCTGCTACTCAAGCTGGACATGATGCTGCTCAAGTTGTTGCTCAAGCTACTACCTACAATGGTGGTCAAGGAAATGTGCAAATAAATGAGTTCATGGTGATGGATCGATTCCACAAGGCTAATCCTCCATTGTTTGAAGGTCATTATAATCCTAATGGAGCTCAGAAGTGGTTGCAAGAGGTTGAGAAAATTTTCAGAGGAGTGGCATGTCCCGAAGGTCAGAAAGTGCATTTGGGAACCTTCATATTGACAGAAGAAGCTGAACATTGGTGGGATAATGCGCGCCAGCATTTAGATAATGCAGGGACTGCAGTTACTTGGGCTGTATTCAAAAACATGTTCCTGGTCAAGTATTTCCTTGAAGACATCTGCAATAGGAAGGAAGTGGAATATGTCAAATTAGAACAAGGGAATATGTTAGTAGCAGAGTATGTCGCTAAGTTTGAGGAGTTATCCAAGTACTATCAACTCTATGTTGAAGAGGTAGGAGAAAAGTCTAACTGCATCAAGTTTGAAATAGGACTTAGGCCAGAGATCAAGAAGTAGGTTGGAATGCAAGAGATCCAAGAATTTATGATGAGGATAGTCGTGCTGAAAAGGCACATTACCGAAACACTGGAACCATAAAGGACAAGAGGCCTATGCATCATGATAGAGGAAAACCTTACTTTTTTTCCTCCTAGTAAATCTGGAAGTCGTCTGAATTATTAACAATACAGTTTTTCATCTGGAAAAGGAAATATTAGTGGTAACGGAAGATGAAATGGAAACAGTTATAGTTATGGAGGTGGTAGAGGAAACCCCAATGGGCGAGGAGTTAGTAACGGAAATAGTAATAATAGGGGTTAAGTCTCGAGCAACAACAATGGTAATAATGGTGATCTGACTACTCTTATCTGATGTCACAAGTGTGGTAAGCAGGGTCACATGGCATATGAATGTAGAGATGTTGGAATTACTTGTTTTAATTGTCAACAACGGAGCCACATCAGCACCACATGCCCCTACTCGAGGAAGTCTCCACAGCCTGGAAACCAGAGTTCCCAAGCCAGCCGACCTAAATTCAATGGAAGAGTCTTTGCCCTCAGTGGTGCAAAAGTGTCTGAGAAAGACAACTTGATCCAAGGTACGTGTCTCATAAGTGATACTCCTTTATGTGTGCTATTTGATTGTGGTGCCACTCATTCCTTTGTGTCTCTTGATTGTGTGAGACGTTTAGTACTACCTGTGTCTCGTTTGCAGTATGATTTGATTGTGAATACCCCAACTAGTAATTCTGTTGATACCTCTAGTGTTTGTCTTGATATTTCTATCCATGTGTGTGGAAGGGACTTCTGAGTTGACTTAGTATGTTTACCTTTGCGTTTGGTCGATGTGATTCTTCGTATGGATTGGCTATATGCCAACCGTGTTCACGTGGATTTTTTTAGTAAGACCATTAAATTAATGGAGCCAGAAGAGAGGGAGAAGCTTAGTTGTTATGTTTTATCTTTCTTTCAAAAGGGCTGGTCAACAGCTCCCTTTTTTCTTATCATATATATAATCACAATGTCATAACAAGTATATACAAATAAAGAAAATCAAACAAAATATTACTACTATCCCAAAATAATTATTTATAAAATAAATAATTAAAATAAAATATATTTAGAAATAATTAAAAATAATTAAATGCACATTTAATATTAGGCAAACGCACACAAAAATTTCACATTAATTATCAACTTACATATACACTTAAAATCGCCTAAGTCTTATTCTCTAAAATATTTACACTAAAATACTATTGTTTTTTAGAAAAATAAATTAAATAGTAAAATATAATTCTTATTTTTTATATCCCTCATTTAGTCAAATATGTACAATATTAACACATCATAGAAAATACACATATAAAGAAAATTAATCATAAAAATAATCAACATATATTCTAAAATAATTTTAGTACCAAATTAATTATCAAAAATCCTATTTAAATTATAAAATAGTTTAATATAAAATTTGAGGTGTTACATCATCGGTCTTAGAAAAACTAAAAACGTCTCAGTTGATCAAATGAGCTTTACACACTTGATTAGAATCCCCTCTATACGAATCCTCTTTGAATTCTCTCTAAATCGTCCCAAAGGGTTTTGAGGATCTTAACATATTGCATATGGTAGTAGCGAATACAACTGAGCACAAATTTGTAAAGTGTAAGTCTACCAACGAAACTCAAACACTAATGTTTCTGTCTGCTCAACATGTTATGAACTTTGCAAACAATATGGTTAAATACACCTACTAGTTCTCCCGAGAGCTATATTGGCCCCAAGATACTTCGCTAGAGTATCGATTTGAGTGAAACTTGTATGTTGCAATATGTCATTTATGATAAACTGGTCAACATTTTTAGAGAAAAAAATTGAGTCATTTGACTATTTATCTTTTGGCCCGACATTGTACAAAATTCATCCCGAAAATCATCACACATTTAGTATGCTCAATAGAAGCCTCTGCAAAAACAAAAAGATCATAAGCATAAACAAAATGCGAAATATGTACCCCAGATATGCCTACCAACATGGGTTTCAAGTAGTTAGACCCTATCAGATCTACAATAATGCCAGTAAGGAACTCCATACATAAGACTAACAAATGCGGAGACAAAAGACCCATTTGCCAAATGACTCAATTAAGAAGGAACATGTCTCTCTTGTCACCATTCCACAAAATTTTGTAACAAGGGGAAGTAATATAGTGATCAATAATGCGTATAAGTTTAAGAGGAAACTTACACTCGACAAGGCAAATTTTAACAAAGTTCCATTTAAGACGATCATAAGTCTTTTCAAGATCAATCTTTATTGACATGAATATCTTGTTACCTTTCATATTAGATATACAATGAACCATTTCATGAGTTATTGTGATGTTACGATGAATAGTACGCCCTAAAACAAAATTTGATTGGTAAGGAGAAATGATTTCATCCATAAAATGTTTTATTATGTTAACAATTAACATCGGGTGGAATTGCGATGCAAACTTGGTCTTGTCAACATTAGGGATCATAACAATAAGAATATTATTAATATAAGCAATAAGATAAGGTTAGACCAAACCAGACCCACATATTCATAATATAATGAGTTTGCAACCATGTCCCAACATTGTTGATAGAAAAGAGCATATGGTAGCCATCCTCACATGAAGTCAGGGGAAGAGTCGGGATTAGGTTGCTATAGGGGCTGATTTTACAAGCATAAAATGATGAATAGAAAAACCACTATATACTATATAGTAGGAATAATGAAAAAGAGACAACAGGGGCTCAAGCCCCTTAAGAACATCACATGCATCAGTCCATGGCGAGTGCCTTATGAGGACTCATAAAAAAAAGGCATTATTCCACTCCGAAAAATCAATCACAACATTTAAACTATTGCTCCAATCTTTTAGAGACTTAGAATATGACTCCTTCTTTCTTCTAAATATATTCCTAAGAGTCTCTTTATTCCATTATTTCAAAAGAGGGGTGAGATGATGAAGATGAAACATGAGATCACTACCTCTCCCCACTTATCAAGTTGAAAACTATGGAAGTGAGCCAGATGGACTCAAATTGAAAAAGGCGATCGCTACCATGTTAGGCTTTTCTTTTGTAAGCAAGATGATGGGATGATGATCAATATGAACCAAAGGAATGGCTTTGGTACAACTGTCATCATATCTCAATCTCCAACAACATTATAGAGGAGAGTATAAAAAAATTTGAAGACTGTGTATCTCTCGTTCCACTTAGGACCCCTTCAAGTAAATTAAGTTCTCGTAGTGGTAACTACAAGAAGGTTAAAAAGAAGATGCCCAGTTATACATGATCCTAGCTTCATTGGAAATTAAAGAAAAAATGGTAATACGAGATGTTCCTATTGTGTGTGAATTCCCTGAAGTATTCCCTGAAGATGTCAATAGTTTACCGCCAGAGCGTGAGATTGAGTTTAGCATTGACCTTGTACCAGGTACTGGACCCATATCCATGGCACTGTGTAGGATGTCTCCCTTAGAATTGTCTGAGCTTAAGAAGCAATTGGAGGAGCTTTTAGATAAACAATTTATAAGACCTAGTGTATCACCATGGGGTGCACCTGTGTTGTTGGTTAAAAAGAATGATGGCTTTATGAAGTTGTGTGTGGATTACCGCCAACTTAATAAAGTGACAATCAAGAATAAGTATTTGCTACCTAGGATAGATGGCCTTATAGACCAATTGAAAGGATCCTGTATGTTTAGTAAGATCGACTTGAGATCAAGTTACCATCAGATTAGAGTGAAGTCTTCTAATATCCCTAAAACCTGCTTTAGGACCCGTTATGGTCATTATGAGTATTTGGTTATGCCTTTTGGTGTGACTAATGCACCAACAATGTTTATGGATTACATGAATCGGATATTTCATCCTTATTTAGACTCATTTGTGGTTGTATTTATAGATGATATCTTAGTGTACTCTAAGACTAAGGAGGAGCATGATAGTCTTGCAAACCCTTAAGGAGAAACAATTATTAGCCAAGTTGTCTAAGTGTGAAGGTTAGAGGAAGTAAGTTTCCTAGGACATATAATTTCAAAAGGTGGAATAGTTGTTGATCCTGCCATGGTGGAGAGCGTCTTAGAATGGGAAGCACTTAAGTCAGTGACTGAGATTAGGAGTTTCCTAGGATTGACAAGTTATTATCGTAGGTTCATAGAAGGATTCTCCAAGTTGGCCTTATCTTTAACTAAGTTGACCCGAAAAAGGGAATTGTTCGTATGGGACACTCATTGTGAGAATAGTTTCCAAGAGCTTAAGAAACGATTGACCTCTGCACTGATTTTAGTGCTACCTAACCCGTGTGAATCCTTTGTAGTATATTGTGACGCGTGTGGTTCAGGATTAGGTGGAGTACTTATGCAGGATGGGAAGGTTGTAGCGTATGCTTCTAGGCAACTGAAGATTCATGAGAGGAATTATCGTACCCATGACCTAGAACTAGCAACAGTTGTCTTTGTACTTAAGATGAGGAGACATTATTTGTATGGATCAAGATTTGAGGTTTTCAGTGACCATAAAAGCCTTAAGTACCTTTTTGACCAAAAGGAGTTGAATATGAGACAACTTAGGTGGATGAAATTTCTTAAAGATTTTGATTTTGAGCTTAACTATCACCCTGGAAAGGTCAATGTAGTGGCTGATGCCTTGAGTAGGAAGACTTTGAGTGTGTCTGCTTTAGTGGTTAAGCATAATGAGTTGTTGGAACAGTTTAGAGATCTTAGTTTAGTTTGTGAAGTGACACGAGAAAGTATTAAATTGGGAATGTTGAAGGTAACTGGTGGACTATTAGAAGAGATCAAAAAGAGTCAGAAGTTGGATTTACACCTTTTAGATAAGTTAGAGTTGATTGACCAAGGGAGAGAACCCAATTTTAAAATTGGTGTGGTATCATTGTAACTCTTAAGTACTTGGTCAGGAGACTTGATATTATGTCATCACTCAAGTGGACGAACAATTCAAATTGGTTTTGTCCTCATAGATCCCCTTAACTCAACCTGAGACACATATACGCGACAGTCGAGGTAAATGTGTGTTGTATGGTAGCTCCCGACATTGAAGTGCTACCTCCAAATCACATAGGAATTCCCCACCCGAATACCTCCAAGGTCTAACAATCTTGCCTTAAGGCTCAACAGCAAACCGTTACAATCAAACTCATTCAGTTGTACTTCCCCGAAATCACTAGGTTTGTCAGACCCTACCTATATGATGACAAAATTATCTCCATTTCAAAAATTCTCAATATATAATTTCTCCCCTCGTTAGCCTATGAAACTCCATTAAGACCGTCATCTCAAGCACAAATTAGAATCACCACTATTTCATCAATTATGGGATTACTTCAATATTCTCATCACGAATTACAACATCACTATTATTAATCATACATCATCATCATCACATAAACTCATCACAAATTTATAGCATCACTATCATCAATCATACATCATCACATAAACTTATCACATATTTATAAAATCATTATTATTAATCATACATCATCATCATCACATAAATTCATTTAATCAAACATATACATAAAACTCATTTGACACCCAATATCACAATAATATCACATATCACACATTTAACGAAAGTAAATCAATAACACCTTACAAATATTTCTATTCCACATTTTAACTTATCCTTCAAATGGCTAATGTTGTACGTAGCAAGCCCTAGATGAATCGTTGGGAAGTACGACTTTCCCGTTCATCTCACAATATATTATACTCATGAATTCAAACCACCTCTCACCCCTTACCTTATTTTGACGCTTTCACACATGAATACGATTTCATGAGCAAACAACCTTCGTTCTTCGACTGTTTGCCCTTCAATTGATCTAACTCCACAATTTATGGGTAAACGTCAAAAGATAAATTATGAGAAGACACTCTTAAAACTAAACTTAGAAATTCGGTCAAGGAAACATACCATAAATCCAAAAATCAATTCGTGGATAATATAGTCACTTTTCACGTGATCATTTTGGCATTGATTTCACTAAAATCGGACTTACGGTCAAGAAGAACAATGCAAAATAATAAATTCCAGAAACAGATAAGTTGGGTATTTTAGAGAAAAAATTTGAATGATTAAAAATATGGAAATATATGTTTAATTGACAAGCTAAATGAATGAAACAACATACTGAAATTTGGACGAAAATGGAGAAATTTTTTTGAAATAGTTATGGATCACCAATGTCAAACGATAGCTTAGTTGTTATGTTTTATCTTTCTTTCAAAAGGGCTGGTCAATAGCTCCCTTTTTTCTTAATATATATATAATCACAATGTCATAACAAGTATATACAAATAAAGAAAATCAAACAAAATATTACTACTATCCCAAAATAATTATTTATAAAATAAATAATTAAAATAAAATATATTTAGAAATAATTAAAAATAATTAAATGCACATTTAATATTAGGCAAACGCACACAAAAATTTCACATTAATTATCAACTTACATATACACTTAAAATCGCCTAAGTCTTATTCTCTAAAATATTTACACTAAAATACTATTGTTTTTTAGAAAAATAAATTAAATAGTAAAATATAATTTTTATTTTTTATATCCCTCATTTAGTCAAATATGTACAAGATTAACACATCATAGAAAATACACATATAAAGAAAATTAATCATAAAAATAATCAACATATATTCTAAAATAATTTTAGTACCAAATTAATTATCAAAAATCCTATTTAAATTATAAAATAGTTTAATATAAAATTTGAGGTGTTACATCATCGGTCTTAGAAAAACTAAAAACGTCTCAGTTGATCAAATGAGCTTTACACACTTGATTAGAATCCCCTCTATACGAATCCTCTTTGAATTCTCTCTAAATCGTCCCAAAGGGTTTTGAGGATCTTAACATATTGCATATGGTAGTAGCGAATACAACTGATCACAAATTTGTAAAGTGTAAGTCTACCAACGAAACTCAAACACTAATGTTTCTGTCTGCTCAACATGTTATGAACTTTGCAAACAATATGGTTAAATACACCTACTAGTTCTCCCGAGAGCTATATTGGCCCCAAGATACTTCGCTAGAGTATCGACTTGAGTGAAACTTGTATGTTGCAATATGTCATTTATGATAAACTGGTCAACATTTTTAGAGAAAAAAATTGAGTCATTTGACTATTTATCTTTTGGCTCGACATTGTACAAAATTCATCCCGAAAATCATCACACATTTAGTATGCTCAATAGAAGCCTCTGCAAAAACAAAAAGATCATAAGCATAAACAAAATGTGAAATATGTACCCCAGATATGCCTACCAACATGGGTTTCAAGTAGTTAGACCCTATCAGATCTACAATAATGCAGTAAGGAACTCCATACATAAGACTAACAAATGCGGAGACAAAAGACCCATTTGCCAAATGACTCAATTAAGAAGGAACATGTCTCTCTTGTCACCATTCCACAAAATTTTGTAACAAGGGGAAGTAATATAGTGATCAATAATGCGTATAAGTTTAAGAGGAAACTTACACTCGACAAGGCAAATTTTAACAAAGTTCCATTTAAGACGATCATAAGTCTTTTCAAGATCAATCTTTATTGACATGAATATCTTGTTACCTTTCATATTAGATATACAATGAACCATTTCATGAGTTATTGTGATGTTACGATGAATAGTACGCCCTAAAACAAATTTGATTGGTAAGGAGAAATGATTTCATCCATAAAATGTTTTATTATGTTAACAATTAACATCGGGTGGAATTGCGATGCAAACTTGGTCTTGTCAACATTAGGGATCATAACAATAAGAATATTATTAATATAAGCAATAAGATAAGGTTAGACCAAACCAGACCCACATATTCATAATATAATGAGTTTGCAACCATGTCCCAACATTGTTGATAGAAAAGAGCATATGGTAGCCATCCTCACATGAAGTCAGGGGAAGAGTCGGGATTAGGTTGCTATAGGGGCTGATTTTACAAGCATAAAATGATGAATAGAAAAACCACTATATACTATATAGTAGGAATAATGAAAAAGAGACAACAGGGGCTCAAGCCCCTTAAGAACATCACATGCATCAGTCCATGACGAGTGCCTTATGAGGACTCATAAAAAAAGGCATTATTCCACTCCGAAAAATCAATCACAACATTTAAACTATTGCTCCAATCTTTTAGAGACTTAGAATATGACTCATTCTTTCTTCTAAATATATTCCTAAGAGTCTCTTTATTCCACTATTTCAAAAGAGGGGTGAGATGATGAAGATGAAACATGAGATCACTACCTCTCCCCACTTATCAAGTTGAAAACTATGGAAGTGAGCCAGACGGACTCAAATTGAAAAAGGCGATCGCTACCATGTTAGGCTTTTCTTTTGTAAGCAAGATGATGGGATGATGATCAATATGAACCAAAGGCATGGCTTTGGTACAACTGTCATCATATCTCAATCTCCAACAACATTATAGAGGAGAGTATAAAAAAATTTGAAGACTGTGTATCTCTCGTTCCACTTAGGACCCCTTCAAGTAAATTAAGTTCTCGTAGTGGTAACTACAAGAAGGTTGCAATCACCCATCCAATTGTGGAAATTATGGTACTTACTTATTTCAGCCATGGCACCTCCCTTTTGTTCTCTTGGACTAGAAATCTCATTACTATCGTCATCATGAGCCAAAGATTCTAATGCTCACTACAATATTCCAGAAATCATGTCAAGTTTTAACTCGCTTAGGATCGCGCGGGTTAGCATAAACTACAATGAGAAGGCAAGGGTCTATATCCCTCTCCATATCCTGCAAATGAATAAAATGAAAGTCAATTTTAGTCAACTTAACATGAATGCCTTGAGCTTCTCACTTATGTATTTCAATCAATTTACACTCCCAAAAGTTGGTTTCCGATAAAAGCCAAAAATGTGGTAGGAGAAAAAATAATGTAATGCATAAAATTTTGTAACACCTTAAATTTAACTATGAGTTTTTAGAAATAAAATTGTATATAATACGGATGAGACCAAATTTTTTTATTTTTCTACACTGTAAATGCATACAGTAGATAGGAATTCTTTGTAAACTTTTGAAATCACTTAAAATATTAAAATACATGTATGACTTTTAAATAACCTTCAAAGGAGAATTAATTATACTATAAATTCTAATATAGACTCAATATGTGATCCGGCTTTGACCTGTTATACTGAATGACTAATAAGCAATCTACATACTCCTCAAACTTTAAACTTTTACTAATTTCCTAAAAAACATCACGCTCATCATTGTGAGCATAAAGCTCAGTAACATATTTAATTAAAAAAAATTATGGATGTTTTCTAGCAATGTCTGTGTGCTAAGCATGTAAAATCCTCTCGACAAACTATAGCTTAAATTTAATAAAAATTGTAAGCTATACTCAAATATCTCTTTTACCTCTAGCCTTAACTCTTTCAAATAATTTAAGCTACTAGACTTGAGTAATCTAATGACTTAAACTCTACTTAACAATTAAGTCATAAAGACAACATTGGTTTTATCCAATGCCCCCTACTTGAGTAATATCTTTAGATATACAAAAATGGAGCAACAAATATTTTTCAACTTTTAACTCAATTTTCTGTGTCAATTCTCAATGAATTTTAGTGAGACCAATGCTTATTTCGATGGGAATTAAGTCTAAATTTACCTAAGACAAAAATAAGCTTCAAACAATATTTGTGGAAAAATTTAGGAAAAGAATACCAAACGTTTAGCCATACGTATTCATAGTCAACATTATATCATTTTCATTTCAAATTTTATATTATGAAGTTTATCTGCTCAACTAAATAAATAACATTCAACATTTACCCTAAAAACCAATTAATTACCAATACTAAACAATTATCATCACATATCTGACTCAACTAAAACATTCAATAATCATAATAAAACAATAGCTTTTCATAATAATTAACGCAAACACATAACATGCATTCTTAATCATCAAAGATATCAAATCAAATAGGATTACCACAACACTCAAACATACAAATTATGAACATTTTCTAGCAACATGCAATCAAGATCCTAAAGTACACGTAAGAGATGTTTTAAGATAATTTTCTATGTTACCTTTGTAGTACCTAAATTTTGTCCACCAATGAAAAATAATTTCAAAAATTAAGTAATAATATGTTTAATAAACATTTTCCAATTATTATTATTAAATCTATCAGTTTACTAATCTGACTCAATTTTAAGTGAATATTAAGATAAGTGTTCCATTACACTACACTAAAAAAAATAAGATAAAAAAAAAATATAACATACTATTTTCTACTAGTGCACAAAGCGCCCTCTCTCCCATTTTTAGCTTCCTTCTAGTTCTTCTTTTATTTTTAGCTTCCTTCTAGTTCTTCTTTTATCTTAATAAGATTGTTATTTTTACTATCTGTACTCTCAATATATTTTTTGGTCTCGCCGTGCCCAAACTCTCAATCTCTTCCTCTCCCCCTCGGTCTCTTCCTCTCTTTCTTTCCTTTTTTTTTTCCTCATGTACTTCTCAACAAAGAATGCTTTCCAGGAATTTTTTTGCTGCAACAGACGTGTTTCTTTCCAGGATTTTTTTTCTCCAACAGCCGTGTTTCTTATTCATTTTAAATAATTTTTTATTTTTGTTTTTAACTAAATTTAAGTTGGGCCAAAAAATAAAAATTAAAAACAACAAATTTTTTATTATAAATATCAAATTTTATAAATAAAAAAAACATAAATAAATATTTTATTAAAAGATAACTAAATGTGACATATTTTTAATCTTTGAGTTGTTTGCACACAAGTCGTGCAACTTAATAGTTCTAAAACTTATTTTTTATAAAAAAAATTAATCTAAAAATCGACTTTTAAATTTGATTAATTGGATGTAATATATTTTTTATCTTTGAGTTGTTAAAACACAAATTGTACAACTTGATGATTTTTAAACTAATAATGATAGCAACTTGATGAGACATCTTTTTAATTCTTGAATTTTTTTAGACGCAAGTTGCACGACTTGATAGTCTTAAATAAAAAGATTGTTCAAAAAATAAACAAACTCATTTTCTTTCATCAAAACAATTGATTTTTCTTAACAAACAAAAGAAACTCTCCTTAAAAAAACAATCAACTCATCCTAATTTTCTATCCAATAACTACGTAGTTTTGATTATTTCATCGCACCGAAAGATACGTAGGAGCAAGATCCCACTCTTGTCAAGCATAATAACAAAAATTTATTTGTTTTCCTTTTTATTTTAAATACACTATTATCTCTAGATTATATTCTTTTAAAAGAAATAAATTTATATAAGTTAACATTTATTTAGCACAATTAACTATAGGTAACCGTATTTTAACGGATGTTGTAGGGTGTTAATATCTTCCTAAGGAATAATCGACACTCGAATCCAAAATTTGGTTTCGAATATCATTTTTCTATTTTTAAGATTTTTCCAATATTTTCCATATTTTAAAATAAATTTTGGTAACAACGCTATTGAATTCGAGAAATACTCGAAATTTTAGATCGCAACAACCTTGAGTTTTCCCCCTTATCTTTTGGAGTCCTAAATTCTCCTTTCATATGTTCTGTCTTGTTCCTCGTTCCTTAGGTTGAAACCCAAAATATATCTATTTCACCCACTTTCTCATCTCTTTTCCTTATTTTTATCAATTGTTTGCCCCTCTTTTATCTCTCGTTTCTATTGTTTTCTTTTGGTTTTTAGAGGGAAGGGTCAAAATAAATACAAACAAGTTGCATATTGTCAAATTGGATGATGATATTAAGATAGCAGTAAAGATTGTTTTATACTTGCTACCTCTATAGAGTTAATGGATAGGGAGTATTCTAAATTTTATTATTCTAATTTCTATTTTTATTAATACCGATACTTCTAAGAAGATATCATTATTTCACTATCATTTTGAAAATACTAACGTTAATTAACAATCTATCCTTTACATTTTTTTTGGAGTACTCTATTAGTTGAATAAACTAAGTCACTTAAGACAATAATTGCATAAAATTTGTAATAATTAATAATAATAATAATAATAATAATAATAATAATAATAATAATAATAATAATAATAATAATAATAATATGGATAAGGAAAATAATTTAAGGTAATTTGTGTTGTTATCAATATGGTGGTTTAGGACTCTTAGTGTGCTGATTTTGAATTTTGATTGCTTGTGGAACCTTTATAAATAGTTCCATTATTAGCTTCCACATTTTGGCTATTCCTTTCATTAGAGAAAATAATCCCTCCTAAATGGGTCTCTTTGTGAACTAAGTTCTCTTTTGTTGAAGTAAATCCTATTCATAGAAAAGTTACTTTTTTCTTCCTTAAGTCTTTTCAAAAACTCCTAAATTTTGTTCGCATAGATTAATCTTGAAGTGTACTTTACACGTCCGAATTAATTAATTTAAACTAATATTTTTGTGTATTTAAGAATATTGAATGGTCAGAGAAGAAACACTCATGCATATATATGTCAACCCTAGTCAGATTTGGGTTGGTTTGGTTAGTGGTAAGACCGGTTTTTAAAGGCTCAAAGTTGTTATGCCTAAGGCTTTCGTTTTTAACTATTGCTTCACTTTATTTCTACTCTATATAGCTGACCACAAAAAAATCTCTACCCTATACTATGACGGCTCATACTTTATATATTACATATTAAAAAAATCTACAATTAAATATTTTTATAATTTATGATATCTATTACAGTGTTCATCTAAAGTTAGATATTTTTTTAAATTGGAAAGGATAAATTATTATTAAATAAACATTAATGATTATTTTATAACTGTTTTTGAGAAAATTTGAACTTTTTCCTTGAGATTTCAATGTTATATTCTTATTAGAAATGAAAATATGTCAGACCGCTCGACGTAAGCCTACTGCCTAACCTACAATAAGCTTAGGACATACCATACTTTTTTAAATTGATAACAACAAATTATTTTAACAAGTCATTTAAGGTCAAATCCAGACTTTATAAACATTATATGACAGACCATAAAGTCAGACTCATACCTTGTTGAAACAAATAAAAAAAGTGCGTTTAATTTCTCAGTCAACTAACATTAATAATTTTACTATCAATAATTTCATTTCCATACACACTTAATTATATCTTTAAAAAGTGATTTGAACTACAAAAATTTCAATGAATCTAATAATAGAATTATTTAATTGTATGCATCCAATAATATTTTGGTTTCAAATATAATAAATTTATTACATCTTTTAATAACATATTATTCAAATTAATTTATATTTTCATTTATTTAAGTAATTTTTTATTTTAGTTTTAAATTATACAACATTTTTTTTCTTCTATGTTTCACACCACTAGAAATAATCATATTTAAGACTAGAGAGGGTTATATTTAAGACACGTTGAAAAATTATAATTAACTATACAACACATCTTTAATTATAAATATATATAAAACATATGGAAGCAACAAGTTATTATTTAGCTATTACGATATAATTAAGAAAGCTCGTAGAGGATAGTAACTAACATATATGATCACAGTCGCAAAGTCTATCACTACCAAATAAGCTACAATAGCCAGCACCTTGCTTGTATCTTTTAGAACCTTTCTATTAGGCTTCGACGAGTAGGAGGAGGACGGCAGTCGTAAACACAGGTACATAGGCCGAAGGCACATGCCCCTTCACCATAGCACCTTTTCTGACACTCTCCTCTTGGGCCACATGCCCCAAGATAATGTGTACATGCGTATGCTTCTGTTACCCTCATGTTCCCAACTGTTATATAATAATAAATAATTAAAATAAAAAAGATGATTAGGTTATATTTTATATATATTTGAACCTTCAAATTATAATCAAATATTTAAAAGGAAGATACAACCACATTTATCCATCGTAGACCATTGTTAAAAATTTATTTAAAACTGTAAAGATAATTGATAATATTTTTCGAAAATATAAGTCAACGACTATCTCGATCTTTATTGCTCATATATGATTTTATTTCAATAAAAATAAAAAAAAATGAAATGCTTACCTCAATATTCAACTCATTGAACTGATACCTATCAAATCATTGTCTTAATCATGTAAATAAATTTATACTTTTGAATAATGTATTTAAATATTTTTGTAAATTACAAATAACTTTAAGCACATGTATTTTCCACTAGTGTGTGTTTTTCATAATAAAAATTGGTTATGGTTTGTATCATTTAATAATGTTGGGTTTAAAATGAACACAAAAAGGATAGCAGTGATGAAAAATTGATGTGTATTACTTACTTGTTGCAACTAGAACTAAAATGACAAACAAATGAAGAAAGTTTGCGACGCGATTAGCCATTTTGAAATAAATTTCTAGTCAAATATGTTTTTGTCTTCGTCCCCATCATCTTGTGAATGTGTTATTTATAGACTTCTTAAAATTTTCTTTATAAATCGGTCAACAAATGTTCATCACAATTTTTTTACATTTAATCTCTTTAATTGTTTCCTTTTCATTTTATCAGCAAATATTTAATTGAGTTAAAATTGTAGAATTAAGTTGCATAATATTTTTTTTTCATTTTATATGCAAATCTATTTAATTAACTAAGATTATAGGAATAAGGAATAGAATATAAAAAATATTCATATCAAGTGATGGAACAGAAGAAAATAAAGATAACTTTTATATTGATCATATGAAAATATGATTACAATAGTAGGTATAATAAAATTTATACATCCAAATTAAAACAACTAATTTCTAACTATGATAACTAATCATTTATAACTAACATCTAACTAAAATAACTAATTTGTAACTAATGTTACATCTCTAAAATAAGATGCGTAATATTTTTAATATGATCAATTTGGATGTATAAGTTTTAATTAGTTGTTATAAATATTGTTAATAAACATCATATTGAGAGTTTATAAATTCATATTGTTTTATATACGTTCCTTTGTGATGATTTTCATGAAGAAAAAAAATATCATTGGTGATGAAAAAGTAATTTATTATGAGATGGTTATTATTTCAAAAAGTTAAGTCAAAATCTATCGATTAATAAAATTAGGCTTAATTGCAGTTTTAGTTCCCCTATTTATACTGATTCACGAAATTAGTCCCCCTATTTTAAAAGTCGACAGTTTTGGTCCCTCTCTCAGATTTTTAAACTAAAAAATGACGAGTTGATATATTTTAAATGACGTGACATACAATTCTATGATATAAAACCATCTAGATCCATTAATTATTCATATGTCATTAATTAAATTTAAAATACGAAAAAAAAACTTCAAAGTTGAAAGTTAAGTTTTTACGACGTTTTATTCCAATTTAATAGGGGTTAATCACTCTACATCATCGTATCATATATCATGTTATTTAAAACATCTCACGTCATCATTTTTTATCTAAAAAATCAGAGAGACCAAAACTGTCGACTTTTAAAATAGGGGACCAATTTCGTGAATCAGTATAAATAGGGTGACTAAAATTGCAATTAAGCCATAAAATTATGATAATAATTTTATAATATGGGATAGTTGATTGTGTTAGAGTCTTTCCTCGCATTTAGATTGTTATCTGAATGGAGTTAAGTATGGTTTTTTATTCCAATTGCGGCCTTAATTCTTAATTTAGTATATTTAATAGCCGTTTTATTTATTACGGAAATGATGATTATTTTTAATTGATTGGAGTACCTCTTATCTTTATTTTTAATGTAATTTTGTAATATTTTAAATAATCTTTTTTAAAGAGATTATATTTTTTGACAATAAAATCATGAATTCTTTTGTAAAAAAATGTTACAACATTTAACAAAAATAATTTTAAAAAAAAAGTCATACCTATAATCATTTATTTTTATTTCTAAATGTGTATTTATAGTAAATGATTATTGATGGCCGTTACATCGATAAAATACTATGTAAGGGAATAATAACAACATTATATAATAATTAACAAAAGAAGTAATTTTTTTGATAAAAATAGAAAACCATATTAAAGAATAAAGAATGAAACTATGTAATGAATTTTTAGCGCTTCACCTGTAAATATGTTCAAAAGTTTTTCATTATTTGTTAATAAATCAATCTTTTTAATAAAATCATTCTTTATAAATATTCATTCTTAAATATTTTTCTATTTTAGACTGACTCAATGTTTCCCTATTATGAATTTTTCTAGCAGTCAAAAATATCGACTCTTATATTTATGGTTAAGGAAGAGTCTAACTGAGACAGAAACATAAAACTTGAACTTATCTTGTGAAAAATTAGGTAATTTAAGTTTGACTTATTTATTTCATTTATTCGAATTAAAAATTTAGATTTTCACTCATCAAAAACAGTAAAGGAAAAAAAAAATATCACGTTTAACAACAGTAAAGAAAATTGACTTTTGTATTTATGGTTAAAGATCACTCGTAAAAAACTGTAAAGAAATTTAGTTTTTTAACTCTTCCGTTATTTAATTTCTCTTTACATTTATGAAAAAATAAAAATATTTAATTGCATAGGATAATATATATTTCTAACTTGAAGGCTGGTTGAATTAAAACTATTGGCACACAAAGAGTATGTTAGTGAAAAAATATAAAAAAATGTTGTAATCCGACGTTAAAAAGCCCTCATATATTCAGTAGTTTTCAACTTTATAAATATTAAAGTCTCATATTGAATAGTTAATATGTATGGGTTTGTTTCATCATTGTATAAAGAGTGTCAAATTCTTGTGAAAAACGCATCAAGTTTGATGCATTTGCATTTCTCAACTTTCTACTTTCTCTCTATTTTGTTTGATGTATTTCCGAGTCACTTTTCCCCTTTCTATTATTTCAATTTTTTAGTAATTCTAATACTACTTTTCTTTTAGAGCGGTTTATGTTGAGTCTTTTTGATTTATGAGTGATCCTTTTAGAGCGATTTTGTCTCGTATTTCTTTTGATTTATGAGTGATCATAGGACCATATTAGGAGTTGTTTTAATTGTCATATTGAGAGTGTAATTCTATAACGATTTTTCTAATGTGCAATAAAACTCCGATACAATTTGTGGGTTGTTTTATCGTGGAAACTTCGTGGTTGATAGTCTATCTTGCACAATTTGGACAGTGCCACAAAACTTTTTAAAGAGAACAATCTAGTCCGCGACTCAACCTAGTTATATCTTCGATGACATAAATTTATTTATAAACAATTTTTCGAAACTCAAAAACAACAAAATCATTAGAGAAAAATTATGTGTTCTTTGTTGCCCACTCACTTTATGCACCATAAGGATTGTTACATAGGACAATAGTGTTTATGTTCGTATATTGTATGAGATGAGCCATTATAAAGGAAAAATTTAAAGATAAATAGTATTCGGATGCGCGTCTCAAGATATATTGTCTAAGTGGGAGATTATTAGAATATTTTATTAACATTTTAATTAATTATTATATTTCATATTATTATGTGGGCATATATCTTTATTTAATTATATTAGCTAATTATCAATTAATAGTTTTAATTGATTAGTGATCAAAATAAGTAATAAAACCAAAGACACGAATATTTGATTCGTCCCCGTAACTTCGTGTCGTTTAGATTTTCGTTTTTTTTTCAATTTAATCCTGGTAAGTTCAATTTAGTGTTAAAATCATTCCTACTACTGTTAAAAAAAGTTTTTATGGCAAATAGATGAGTGACATGACAGCCTTTGACATGACAATAGTTGAAAATATGTCAAATATTTGACAATTAGATATATTTATGAGGACTAAATCAATAATTCACAAATTTGCAAAACCTAAAATCTGAAATCCTTTTTTATTCTTCTCCTTCGTGCAACCTAAAATCTCAAGTTATTCTCAAATCTTCAACTGCCTATTCTTCATTCAACCATGACATCATCTTCTTCTGCAACAAACTCAACTCGTTTTCAATTGCTTGAATGTGGGTGTAGGAAAATAATGTGTATATTCATCTCT
The DNA here is from genome assembly GCA_037974735.1 of Cicer chorassanicum. Classification (NCBI taxonomy): domain Eukaryota; kingdom Viridiplantae; phylum Streptophyta; class Magnoliopsida; order Fabales; family Fabaceae; genus Cicer; species Cicer chorassanicum. Next base: position 37,152,530 of record JBBPBP010009778.1, on the reverse strand, counting down.
AACACCGATGAAAACCCTAAACGAAAATTTTAAAAATGTCTTCAATGGAATGTGAGTAATTTTCTTAAATATGTGGGTTTTATATTTATTTTTTGTAGTTATAATTTACATTTACTAAGTTTCATGTTTAATTTTTTATTTTGTTTGAGAATGGTAGTGGATATTCATATTTGATTTATTGGGATCGATTATATTTCATGTTCTTGAATGATCGTTGTTTGGTTTAAATTTTTTTTAATCATCGTGCCTGATATTTGGAATTTTGATCAGGATGCATTAAAATTTCTTTTTAATTGCCTGCGTATATGAATAATACTTTTGTATGATATGCTTTAAGCGATGTTTATTCTTCTCTTTTTTTGTTAGTGTGAGGGAATGAGTTTAATATAAGAAACAAGTTTTATGGGAAACAAATTGAGTAAAATTCCTTCAAAGGTTGTGACTTTTGTAATTTCCTCCACCATCTTTCTCGATTTGGATTTTGATTCAACTGTGTTGATTTAGATTTTATATTTTATATTGAAACTAATTTATTCTTATAACATCATTCTAAAATGTTACTTTTTATAAATTATTATTGAACTCTATTTTATAGAGATATGAGACTAAAATTGTGTTTAGTAAAATTTAATTAAAATGACCATAATTAACTATGATTTATTCAATATGTCATTTTTTGGTCAAGGAGTATTTTATAACTTCATATTTTATCATATATATGACTGCTAAAGAGTTTTGTTTTAGAACCAGATCATTTCATTTTAAATCGAGCTCATACGTTATTGTTGTGAAAAATATGAACACTCGACCTGATTTTGTGAAGATAATTCGCTTAAGTGTTGGATTATGTACGATTTGATTTTGGTTTTTTATCTCTTTCAGACTTTTTATTTTGGTTTTCTATCACTTTGAGATTTTAAAAAGAGAAATGTTATTTAGTACGAAGAGTTATTAAAAGAAAGAGAAGAATACTCAAAAATGAGTTTTTAATTTGACCAATCAAACTTTGGCTAACCAAACATGAGAGTAGTGGTGATTATTATTTAGAAGAATTAGATGCAGCCACATAGAATTCTTGGGTTTCTTCTTAGATTTCTTCTCAATTTTCTTTAGTAATAGTAAACATTTTTCTTTATATATATATATATATATTCTATTTTTCGGTAAATTGTTGTAGTGTTTATTTGAATCAATTCTAAAAGAAAAGGAAACACCATGATTTGCCAAAAGCAATATATACGATCCAAATTTCAAACTTCACCACTCTTAGTTACACTCCATTAATGATTTTTTAAATTAAATACCTAAAATATCCTTTTATCATTAATACTTCTAAATCTCTTATTTCTCTCTTTCTCTTCATCACTTACCATGTCTCACACTCCATATGAAAAATCTGTAAAATAAAAAATAGAAAGAAGGATGAAGAAACTTGCTTAAGTTAGCAATGGTAACATATACGCAAAGTGATACTGCGTAAATGTACGTGAAACCAATTCTGCGTAAATGTACGTGAAATCAATTCACGTAGAATTTTAATTTTGTACAAACTACGTGATTTAAAAGCCTAGTAATTATACACAATATTATTCACATATGTGATTCTGATTAGAGATGACAAAAAATCATCACCGCGGATATCTGCAAATACAATAAATAGATATTTTGATTATCCGATAGTTAATGAATACAGATGTAGATGTAATGACATATGTATCCGCAAATATTTGTACTCGAAAGTAAATTAGTAAAATTAATATATTGTCATATTTTTTGTTTATGTATTTACGTATAAATAAATTTTACCATAGAATTTTGTTATATATTTTACTTATGTGTTAATGTATTAATGTTTTTATGTATTATGTATTACTATTTTTTTTTGTTTACAAAATAGCAGGAAAAGCTATACATAATGCAACAAAAAATAATAATTTTTGTAGATAAATGTTTTTTTAATTTAAAATATGATATCTATCGATATCTGCTTTCACCCGCATATACTTAAAAATCTGTCAAATATCTGTTTAACGGACACCCGCATGGATACAAGTAGAGTACATATATCCTTCATGGATATAGATAGTGTACAAATATCATTTTGATTCAATGGGTAGGGTAGCAGAATAGTACTATTTGTACTCGAGGATACCCATTGTCATCCTTAATTCTGAATCACGATTTGAACACATTTTAAAATCTATATGAACTCAATTCACGGATATACATGAGGAAAAAACAATGAGAACCTAAAAATTGTTGTTGGGTTCCTTTGCTTCTACAAGTTCGGTAAATGGAGGAAGAGAAGAAGAGAGAAATGGTGAAAATACGAGTATTAATGTACTAACATACTAATAAATTTTTCAATAAAATTTTGTTATATATTTTATTTATGTGTTAATGTATTATTTTTTTATGTGTTTTGTATTACCAATTTTTTTTTGGACAAAATAGGAGGAAAAGTTCTACATAATGCAACAAAAATAATAGTTTTTGTACATAAATGATTTTTTATTTATTTAAAAGATGATATCTATGGATATCCGTTTTTACCTGCATATATTTAAAAATTTGTCAAATATCCGTTAAACGAATACCCACATGGATATAGGTAGAGTACAAATATCCTTCATGGATATGGATAGTGTATATAAATATCATTTTTATCTAACAGGAAGAGTAGCAGAATAGTACTATTTGTACCCGTTGATGCTCATTGTCTTTCAAATTCTAAATCACGTTTTAAACATAATTTAAAACCGACATGAACTCAATTCATGGATACACATTAGGAAAAAACAATGAGAACCTAAAAATGGTCGTTGGATTCCTTTGCTTCTACAAGTTAATTAATTGGAGTAAGAGAAGATGAGAGAAATGGTGAAAATGAGAGAACAAATGGTTTGGGTAGAATGAGTGAATTTGATTTTATATTAAGGGTAATTTGATTATTTTCTTTTCAATTTTGTTATCTACACCCCTTCTTTTACTAGTTACACCCTCTAACATTGTTGAAAAGACAAAAACATTAAATAAAATTTGTCAATCATTCTATTTCCTCTTCCATTATGAAACCCACAACCTTCATCGAATTGAGTACATTTAAAAGAACTGAGTTCAAATACACAATTTTCCTACTCACTGCAAAATTATACAATACTCGAATTCAGTTTACGTACATGTACGTGAACTCAGTTTCCATATATGTACGTAAACTGAGTTCAAGTACGCATTTCTCCTACTCACTACAAAATTTTATATGTACTTGAACTCAGTTCATGCACATGTACGTAACCTGAGTTCAAGTACATTTACGTGAAATGAGTTCATGTACGCACTTCATCTACTCATTACAAAATTTAACATGTATCTGAACTCAGTTTACGTACATATACGTGAACTGGGTTCAAATACGCACTTCTCCTACTCACTTCAAAAAATTTCATGTCCTTGAACTCAGAGTACGTACATGTACGTGAACTCAATTCAAGTACACACTTCTTTTACTCATTGCAAAATTTTACATGTATAATACTACTTCATCAAATAATTATCAATAAATTAAGTTGTAGACAAATCTCCAATCATTGGCTCAACATATTTTGTTATAGATTGAGATTCATATAACATATATCAGCAACATTCTTTTAGGACTCATTTTAGTGTAATATATTAGGGCAATTGAAATATACACAACACATTCAAAAACTCACTAAGATGAAGGATATTAGGTTAGTAATCTAAAATCAATTATAAATTAATGGGATTACTTACAGTTAGTAACTTGTTGGTTTAATAGAAATTAATAAATTACTTCTTCTTATAATAACTTGTTGGGATGTTAGATTAATCATGTAATGCATTTGCACTCTATTTTTTTATTAAAAATAAAGAATATGTATTATTTACTTCAAGCCCCCACTTGACAATGTCACATAAGTCCTACGTATAGGACAAAAAACATATAACTTACAAGAACATGAATGGTTTAACATTATGATCCATAAAGTCATTTAATCTTTAAGAGTTATTGACATCTTGTGGAAGGTGGAAAGCAAATAGACATCCACAAATAATTCATGATATTCATAACACAAGGTGGTCAACTACTCCACTGAAAACCTATCAACCACAAATTTTCTTTCTAATCTATTTCTTCTTTATCTTTGTTATTGAAGATGAGTGATTTTGGATCATTTCTTGGTCTGAAATCAATCTTCTACATCGTTTGTCCTCTATTATTTTACCTATATAAGTGATTTACATATAGATCTATTTTTTCACACAGATTTATTTTTGTTTTTTTTTTCGTTTTTTCACATAAATTTGTAGTTATTTTTTTGTTTTATGTTGTTAACATGAATATTATGAATGTGTTCACATATTCATTCTTTTTATTTTTATCAAATTTGTATTTGTGTTGTTCTTGATTGATGTAATCTTTTAATATAAATGAATGAAAATTGATTTTAAGTTAAAAAAATTATAGTGAACGACTATTGTAACCAATGTATTAATAAAAAGAGTAAATCAATTTGTGTAATAATTTAGTCTCTAAAAACATTACTAACTACATCTAAATTATGTTAATCTAGTCGTCTCCCCCTATTTTTCTCTATTCCTCACTTTTGATCAGATGCTCATTTTTTCAACACAGAGGGGTGATTTAATATCAATTTTTGGTCTAAAATCACTTATCTTAATTATTTTTTGTTCATTTTTATTTAAATAAGTTATTTTCACACATATATAGTTTTTTTTTTATTTCATCGTCTTTTTGCAGCGATGTGTTTGTCATTGTTTTGGTGCGACATTTTGTTATTCTGTCTTCGTACGATGATTTTTTGTTCAGATTGACAAATTCACTTCAATCAAGTGCAAATTCAATCAATAATTTTGATTTCATCAACGCATTGGTACTTCAGACATCTCAATTTTGTTATCTTTATAGATTTTATTATATTTATAAATATTTTATCATTTTACACTATTAACTTAGATGCAGTAAATTTGCTCGCAAATATATTATTAAAATGTAAGTTATTGGTAAAAAAAATACTAACTAATTTAATCGATATTTCATAAGAGGCCTGTTATATATTAAGAGTATTGTAAACACGATTTTTGAGAAAGGTGTTTTCTACCAACCAAATATAAGCAAGGTGGTAATAAAATAAATGGTTGAAGGGTTTCAAAAGTAATTGCAAACTAATTTAAATGTAATTCTTGTATTTCGTTTTTCTTTGCTTCGCAACTATAAACATTTGTCACTTCGAAATCAATTTTATTTGTATGAAAAAGGGAAACACCTAAATGCTTATAGGGCTATGTTTTTTTTTATCTTGTGGACTTAGAATGAGAGCCTTACTAGTATAAAAGCTATCTATGACCTGTTAATGTCGAGCCTCTAACACTTGGACGTGCCTCATTTAATAAACCCAGTCTAATAATAAACTTAGATTTGTTTATTAAAGAGTAAAAACTCGTTGAAAAAAATTAAATCTAAGATAATTTAATATTTTACTTGATTAATGAAAAAAATTATAAAAGATAAAAATGTTAAAAAAAAGAGAAAATTAATAGAAAATAAAATGATTTTTTAGTATTTTGATATAAGAAAAAGTAAAAAGAAACGACATTAAAAAAATATATGTATTTATAAAATGATTCAAGTATTCTTAAAAAATAATTAAAATAAAAAAATTCATTGCAATGAATAAAAAAATTGTTTTTGGAATTTCAAAATCATTAATTAAATATTTAATGAATCGAAGTTAATCTATCAATATAACTCAAACAAACACTGCAACAAAATAAGAAATTAAACATTAATTGTATTAAGACGAAGAACAAAATAAGCATTGCGTGTTCAGATGACAAAAATCAATGATAAAACATAAAAGAAAAACTAAATATACATGAAAATTATTTATTTAGATATAAGTACAGAAAAATGATTAAAGAAATGAATTTGAGTTAGAAAAGAAAAATATTAAGTGTACACCTATACACTCAAATGACTAAAAAGAGTTAGGGTAATATCATATATGTGATATGTTGGTGATGTGATAGGAAGAGATAGATAGAGAGAAAATGAGGTGTTGAATGTATCATTATTGTTAAAAAAAAAAAAAAAACCCTAAACTATGGACTAAGAAGAGAAGTGTAAAGAGCCACTTATAATTTTTTTTCGTTTAATTGCAGTTTTAGTCCCTTATTTTTACCAATTCACAAAATCGGTTCCTTATTTAAAACCTGACAGTTTAGGTCTCTCATTTTGATTTTTTAACTAAAAAATGACAATGTGACATTTAAATAACGTAATATATGATACGATAATGTAAAATTGTTAACATCCATGAAATCGCAGTAAAATCTTCTATAAACTTAACTTTTAACTTCAATTTTTTTTTCGTTTTTCTAATTTAATTACTGACATTGATTATTAATGCATCTAGATAATTTTATATTATAAAATTCGTATACCACGTCATTTAAAATATATTAAATGGTAATATTTTTAGTTCAAAAATTTGATGGATATACCAAAACTGACAACTTTTAAAATATGACGACCAATTTCGTGAATTGATAAAAATATAGAGACAAAAATTACAACTAAGCTTTTTTATTTCTTGTAGTATGTTTGATGTTTAACATGTTGGCATATAGTTTTAGAAAACTAAAGTAAAAATACATCTTGTAGTCCTTTAAATTACAAAAAAATATCATATTGACCATTTAATTTTTTTTTGTAACAAATTAGTCATTTATGCTTGTAAATATCACAATGTTGAACTATTTTTTAGTCATAACTTCATTTCAACCATTTGTAGTTAGAGATTTTTAAAATTTTACTATGAATTTTGTTTTCGATAATATAAAGGACAACACAATACATTTTCATATGATTTCATAAACTGAATTAAGATAATTTCGCGTTTAATTATTTTCTTTTGAATTCTCTTTTGTTTAATTATTTTTTTAAAAATTGATTGAGAATTTATGTTTTTAAGATTACTGCAATTAAAATCCCTTAATAATCACACAAATTTATTTACAAAATTAGGAGAATCTGATGTTTCAATTTTATTGATTTAAAATTAAGATTATCGATACAAATATTTACAAATATAAAAAACGAACTTGAAAATTAAAAATTTGACTTGTTAAAAATAAATAAATAATTTGTAATTTTTGTGTAATAAATGACAACGAACCAAAACTAAAATATAATTCAACTTTAAATTACAAATATAAAAAACGAACTTGAAAATTAAAAATTTGACTTGTTAAAAATAAATAAATAATTTGTAATTTTTGTGTAATAAATGACAGCGAACCAAAACTAAAATATAATTCAACTTTAAATTGGGTTGACTAATTATTCTTGGCAGTATAGTGAGAAATGACATTAAATATTTGAATGCCATTTAGTCGTAAAATAAAAAAGTTTAACACTCAGCAACTATCCTTTGACTTGTTCCATGTGGGCCGGGGCCGGTGCCGCTGCCACCCCCCGGAGAAAAGAAAATTTTACCCCATACCCCCCCAATTAAACTTGTACCCCCAAAATAGCGAGGAAATGACCATTTTGCCCTCCTTTATATAATAAAAGTAAAAAAAAATTACCATTTGGACAATCCACATCTCCGGTACAAAAAGTAAGAAAAAATTTTCCAAATTTCCGGAGACCTTGACTCCATGGTATCCGGTACACAAAACACTACCCCGAACACCTTTGAACAAGCTATCCGGTACACAAATTTTTTTTGAAAACTTCCGGATACCTTTTTTTAAGCTATCCGGTACGTAAATTTTTTTTGAAAACTCCCGGATACCTTGTTTTAAGCTCCCCGGTACAGACCATTTCCATTTTAACCTACCGGATACCTATAAGGTCAAGCTATCCGGTACACTGCATGGCCTTCAAAATTTCCGGAAACCTTGCCAACCAAGATATCCGGAAATTGCACTAAGTTTTTTATTTTTTATTTTTTAAAAAATTTTAATTCAGTTTTTAACTAACTGTGATTTATTTGTTTTTAATTTTTCAGTGGGCGCACGAGGAAGAGACGGGAAAATCATCAGAATTACGCGTGACACTGATGCTTCTACATCTACCCCGATGAATCCTCCAGAGAGGATTCGACCGACAGCGTCAAGGAGAAGAAGACGGATGATAGTTGAAGATGAGGAGGATGATGTGGCTGTGTATCATCAGGAGCTGCCTTCTGTAGTGCATGAGGACGAGTCTCCTATAGTACATGAGCAGGTCGATGTACATGAGCAGGAAGAGGCTGCACCTGCTCAGGAGGGAGAGCATATGGAGGAGGAGCATGATGGAGATCATGGACATGGTGAGGTCACACAGTATCCTGGTGGACCTTATGATTTATCGGTCCTTACACGGTACTCTCATCATGTGTCAGCTAGATTATGGTTTGGTGAGGTATGTTAAAATAATTAATTTATTTATAATTCATTTAAATTATAATGTTATTTATTTTGTTATTTAAATTAATTTATTCTATATTTAATTATAATGTAATTTATTTTGTTTGTATACAGGAGCGACCATTGCTGAAAATTGTTGCGCATGGAAAGAAAATGCAGCAATTTACTCCGCCGGTACTTCCGCGACCCATAGAGAATTGGGTGAATTTGTCAGGTCTGAACCCATTACAGAGGGGTAGTTTGAAGATGACTGACAACGCCCTCTTATCTGCGTTTGTGGAAAGATGGCATTCTGAGACATCGTCATTTCACATGCCATTTGGTGAAATGACGATTACTCTAGATGATGTTGCCAATCTGCTGGGGTTGCCTATTAGGGGTGAGTTCTATAATCCACCCGATATAGATAGAGTAACGGCATGCAATCTGGCCATGACGTTATTAGGGGTGTCGGCGGAAGAGATTTGGGAGGAGACTAAGAAGACCAGAGGTGCGCATTATCGATTGGATTGGTTGAAAGAGGTCTTCGCAAGGCAGTGTGGAGCAGAGAGATTTGACTGTGCTGCTCGGGCGTATCTGCTGAATTTAGTAGGGAGTACTATTTTCGCTGATAAGAGTCATACTCTAGTTGATGCGAAGTACCTTCCTCTATTCAGAGATTTAGACGGTACAGATAGATACTCATGGGGTACTGCTGCACTCGTAGTCCTATATGACTACCTCTCTGATGCCTGCTGTTATGACACGAAACAGCTAGCTGGATATATGACGCTGCTTCAGGTATGATTTATTTATTTATTTTTATTTTTATTGTTATCTTTATTTAATTAAATTGATCATTTATCTCTTTATTAAATTGATCATTTATCTATTTATTTAATTTATATGTTTACTTTATTTATATATTTATTTTTTATGTTTATTTAGTTGATTATCATTAATTTTTTTTCTTTTTTGCAACAGTGTTGGATTTACGAATATTTTCCAAATATTTGTAATAGAGGTGATCAGGGTGCTAACGCGGAATGTTATGCGCGAATGAATAGATGGTGCTACAAACAGGCCAAGCATAAGCTCCACGAGTACAGACGCGTCATCGACGAATTGACACCTGCGGATGTTATATGGAGACCATGGGAGAATCACAGGAGTGTCATTCCGTTTGATGATATCATGCTATATACTGGTCACCTCAGATTATGCAACACCATAGTGAAATATCTGCCAGAGAGGTGTTTGAGGCAATTTGGATATATCCAACACATACCATCTCTGCCACCTCCGAATCCTCCTAGATTATTTGATGCTGACGTAGAATGGTTGGGATACGTGACGCCAGTCGCAGACATAATGCAAAAGATTCGTCCAGTTACGTATCCATCTGAGTGTGTTGAGGGATATTTGGAGTGGTTTTATCAGGTGTCTCACCCGCTGCTTGTGCGACCAGATGGTGCGCCCCAGGTACCAGATGGTGTACCCCATGTACCAGATTATGTTGTCCCGACCACTGCTGCAGGTGGTTCTACTTCACAGCCTCGGTCTAGACTACAGTAGGTTGGTGATCTAATACAGCAGGGGCTGAATGAAGTTGAAGCTACTCCAGATGATGAATTGAATAAGTCTTTTTGGAAAGCTTTGTATTTAACGCGTCGTGAATGACAGATGGGTTGTAATGTTGTTTAGTTTATTTTGAACTTCTGTTATAAACACTTTATTCTAGTTTGTTTTCATATCCACTTTATTTTGAACTTCTGTTATATCCACTTTATGTTGTTTAATTTATATTGAATTTCTGTTATAAACACTATACGTTAATAATAACAAATTGAAATAGAGCGACGACACTAACGTAAATTTTAAAATTAAATAATAACAAGTTATTTTGTAACAGTTTTAAAGCATTAAGCTTCATCTAATGACATTACATCTACAGATTCTATAGGTGGATTTTGTGTAACACGTGGCAAATGACTTAATAAATAGCCCCAATGTTGTAGACGCCCTGTATATGCAATTGCCCAAGAAGTTGTTTCATTACTGCGATAATTCTTCCAACCTAGTGCAATATCTGGCAGTGGAAATCCATCTTTCATCTTTAACTGCAAAATAAGATCGTTTGATTATATTAAAATTAATTCATCATATCCATCCAGCTTCTTACCCTTACTCTTCTTCACTCGACCTTTTGTTTTAACTTTTTCAGGTGGTGGACACATCGAACTTGTTGTTGGAAAAGCAAGTTCACGCACCTTACTCTTCAACACTCGTTTTCCTATAACATCGAGTGATCGAAAGCGTTTCCATAATGCATTCATCTCTGTAGACATATCCAACTCTGATCCATCTTCTGTGTCTTGGGTAAGTTCACATTCCATGCTTAATTTTCTCCATTGAATATCCACAGAATCTAGAGGAATTGGTTCACCCATCAATTTATATTGTGCCAATTCACAAGCACATGGTAACCCGTATGTACTTCTAAGAGAGCACCCACATACAGATGAATCAGTACCTACCCATTCAACTTTCTCAAATTCTACAGCAATACGTGTTAGAGCTTCTCTTGATACAAATGTATTCAATCTATGATAAAATGGACTGCTGTGTTCATGATCTTCGTCATAGAAACTTTTCTGAAATGAGCCTCTGATTTTTTTATGTTGCAATCTTATCATATTGTTCATAGCTTCCCAACATTTGCACAAGTCACCCATGCTGTGTTCCAACATTAACTTCAGTTTCCAATGAGCTGACTCAACTCTGTCATTACATGTAAATTGTCACAATTGAGCAATCCAACAATATATAATATAATTAAAAAATCAAATTTTTAGAGTCGAATGACATACCTGTTACTCGTTGTGTTCCCCATATGCATTACTCGATTTGTCCATGCTTCAACAAACCTTTCTTTATGAGGAGTCAACCAAGTGTCTTTCACGTAGTCAACAAACACCATATTATCGACACATGATTGCTCAAACATTTGCAGGCGCATTAAATACTCTTTTTCATCACTGCAATACACAATGTCTTGCCACATATTCAATACTAACTCTTGTCTATCCTTTAAGACATATTGCTTGCATTTTGCTCCAACATTTTTGTCGATATGAAATCGACAAAGCAAATTAACAGCATGTGGAAATACAATGCCAACTGCATTCATCAACGCAAGATCTCTGTCAGTCACAATTACTTTAGGAAATTTGTTTTGTGTGACAAACAGTTCTTTTAGCCTCTCTAAAGCCCAACAAAAGTTTTCTTCCCGCTCAGATTCCAAATAAGCAAATCCAACTACAAATGTCATCTCTGTTGATGTCATACCAACAATTTCAAGTAATGGCATCCTGTATTTATTGGTTTTGTAGGTACTGTCCATAATCAACACAATCGGAAAAAAATTCAACAACTTCACTGAATCTGGATGCGCCCAAAAAATATCTCTCATAACATCTGAGTCTTCACGTTTTCTATTCCAACACACATATTTTGCATCTTCAATTAACTTGAATAAATGTTGCATCTCTGTTCTATTACCTCTCACATGCAAACGAATCATACTCCTCTGCTTATAAATTTGTGAGATCTTGGTAACATTGTTCTTATCTCGGTCTTGCAATGAGAGCAATATGTGTCTTGGTGCAACATTATATTTTGTTAAGTCCTGAACATTCTTTTTTTCTTCTTCATCTAAACGTCCAACAAATGCATGCCCCTCCAAAGTATCAGGTAATTCATGGTTGTGAACTCCACAAATTACTTTAATTGTCCATCCTGAACCATCTTTTAATGGTTTTGATCTAAGTTTGAAAGGACAATCACACTTTTTTGTTGAACTTCGAGTTGAGCTAGCAGCATACTTGTATTTTCCTCCTTTGTCGCAACCTAATATTAACTTATTTCTCCTTCCTTTCTCTCCTGTCTCTATATCGGATCTTCTGATAATAACAGTAACTTTATTTTTGATACCGATTTCTTTAGCCCACTTCACAACAGCGTCTCTTGTAAGAAATATCTGAAATAAAATTAATTATAAATAATAACCATAATATATTTTTACAATATTAATATTAATTAAAATTATTCATACCTGATCCGTCTCAAAAATATTTGTTGTATCAACGTGTGGTTTATCCAATAATGGTAGCATTTGATCCATATCTGTTATCATTTTTAAAAATTAATAGAATTCAAAAAACCTAAAAAAAAAATCAAAAAAAATTTTTGTGTACCGGATACCTTACCTGATAAAGGTTCCCGGAACTTCGCTGTGTACCGGATACCTTTGAAAATAGGTTTCCGGAACAGTGTTGTGTACCGGATAGCTTGAATTAAGGTTTCCGGAAATTTTCAAATTTTTGATATGTACCGGATAGGTTGAAAAGAAGGTTTCCGGTATAGTGTTGTGTACCAGAAAGCTTCGTAAATGGTTTCCGGAAGTTTTCACACAATTGTGTTTAACCGGACTACTTTTTTCACCTTGACGAAATAGTAAAAAAAAAAATTACTCTAAATTTTTGGCAATTATTTGGAGGGCAATTTTGGCATTTTGAAAATTTTTTGGGGGTACAGGTCAAATAATGGGGGTACAGGGAAAAATTTTCCGGAGAAAAAGGTAACAAAAGCCTACAATCTATTGGAGAACTGATAGCCGCTTAATTTGTTTATTTTATCTTTCTAACAACTTCTTTTTATCAAAAGTCACTCAAGACGTGTAGGTAATTATACTTATATATTTGTCGTAATTGACATTTGAATTTTGGTTTAGGACGCTGTGATAGTCTAATTACTTTGACTGATTAAATATTCCGGTTACATTAAAAATCTCGTATTGTTTGGTAAAAGATGCTAATAAAGATAATTATAAACTACCAACACATTCCTTAAACCGTTGAGGCGTCTTTTAACAAATGAAAAAATCGTGAAAGTTCATCAGAAATTCAAAATGAACAATACCTCATAGACATGGTGTTGTGGAGTTAAGGCGAGGACAATCAGAACAAATGGTATAGTTGTTATGTTCATAACTCATATTTTATTTGTAGTGTAGAATGACATTGATGGTGGATCAGTGAAAGCATATCTATGGACGATGATGTTTGACCGAAATCCTTGGTGTATGTAGACACTTTGACGCCAATGCCAGTATTAGCTTGAGGTGAATATCAGATTTAGAATGAGACATACCACAACAAGAAAAATTGTTGTTACCTATGACAGATTTTATCTTTACCCACGAAAAGTCCGTAGGTAATGTAAAATTACTTATGGACACGTGTTCGTAGCTATTTCGTTCGTAGGAAAATATTTACCTACGGACAAGCAGTAGAATGCACTTACTTAAGGAACATCCGTGGGTAGTATGACTTACCGAGTCTCGTGGGTAAAGTTACTCACAGATTTTCCGTGGCTAAAAACGTATATACTTTTACCCATGACATGGCTGTGGGTAAATTATCATTTACTCGTGGAATTTTCGTGGATAATGAAAAAATGATTTCCATTCTATTTTGTATTCTATTGTTTGCTGTAATTTTTTAATGTATTTTTAAAATAAATTGTAAGCATATTAAAACATCATTATTGAAATAAAGTGAAGTTTTATATAAATAGTATTTTCAAAATACACATCGTGACTACCACAAGTCTCAAAATATGGACAATTTACATTACCATAATTCTCAAAATAAGCACACTGTCACTATCATAAGTTTCAAAATACACATAACGACACTATCGTAAGAATATATATAGATAATGCTTACAAATCTAAGCAAAATAAGTAGTCATAACTACTAAATAAAACTGACATTGAAATCAAACCTATACAAGTGAACTTCGACTTCACTTGCAGACAATACACTACTACACATGCAATTGTGACAAGGACATCTTGTTGGGTATTGGGCTCCCTTCCTATGTGGAGAAAAGCCCAAATATTGTAGTCCATGTGTCTCACTTATTTAAGTGGAGAGTGGTCTAATTAGGGTTTAGAAGAGAGAGACTATTTTGAGAGAAAAGGCAGCCACCAAAAGAGAAAAGAGAAGAGTAAACCCTATTCCCGATTTTGTTAAATCAGTCTCAGAAAAACATCAATTGCGCATTCGTTAACCGTTGGATCGGGCTGAAATTTGGACAGTAGGTTCGCAACATCCAGGGCTTCGATTTCAACGGTCGGATCGGCGAAACAACATCTGGAGAGGGAGATATCAGGCTCGCACAGTAGCAGGTTTTTTGGATGTTTCACTTCTTCTTGCTTTTCATTTGTAAGCTTTAGTGCTTTGTTATTTTGGCTGGTTGTAGGCACACTTGGTGCATCTTTTTGAGACTCTCTTGTACCCTTATTTGATTATAGTGGAGCTATTTATTTGGTCTGGACGACCCGTGGTTTTTACCCTTGCATTGAGGGGTTTTCCACGTTAAAATATCGGTGTTCTTTACAATCTTTTATTTTGATTAATTTGCTGCCATATATTTGTTGTTGCTCCTCACGGGTTCTTGCAAGTTGGGGGAATTTTATATCCGCTGCGTATTACTTGTTATTGTGTTTATGTGTTTATTCCCCATCAGAGTGGCATCAGAGCTCTTGGTTAAAGGGTTATTTGACTTGCTTGAAGGATGGAGGCAAATATGAATATAAAGATGGTACGCTTGAATGGTACTAATTACCATTTGTGGAAGGGCAAGATGAAAGATTTGTTATTTGTGGAGAATATGCATCTTCCTATTTTTGGTTCGAAAAAGCCGGATACTAAATCTAAGGAAGACTGGGAATTTAAACATCAACAGGTATGTGGTTTTGTTAGGCAATATGTAGAAGATAATGTTTATAATCATATTGCTAATGAGACAAATGCAAAAACTATGTGGGAGAAGATAGAGACTTTGTTTGCCTCTAAATCAGGGAATAATAAATTATTTTTACTGAATAGTTTCATAAGTTTGAAGTATAAGGAGGGAACGTCTATTTCGGACCACTTGAGTGAATTTCAGGGGCTCCTTGATCAAATGTCTGGAATGGGTATCAAGTTTGATGATGAGCTATTGGGACTATTTTTACTGTTATCTTTACCAGAGTCTTGGAAGACATTTCGGGTTTCTATAACGAGTTCAGCTCCTAATGGCGTTGTTTCTTTGGAAACGGCTAAGGGTGGTGTTTTGAATGAGGAGATGAGAAGGAAGGCACAAGGTTCTTCATCTCAATCTGAAGTTCTTGTCACTGAAAATAGGGGGAGAAGTCAGAAAAAAGAGTCGAAGGGTGGTAGAGAAAACAGCAGAAGCAAGTCCAAGTCTAGATACAAAAATGTGGAGTGTCATTTTTGTCATAAAACAGGGCACATACAGAAGAATTGTTTTCTGTGGAAAAAGGAGAACAAAGGCAAGAAAGGTAAGCAGAAACAAAGGGGTCGTGATGATGATAGTGATGATGACCGTGTTACTACTGCTACTAGTGATGATCTTGTTATTCTCCGTGACTATGAGTCAATTAATCTTGTATCTGATGAGAGCATGTGGATAATTGATAGTGGTGCTACACTACATGTTACACCGAGGAAGGAGTTCTTCACATCTTATACTTCAGGTGATTTTGGAGTTTTGAAGATGGGTAATGATGGTGTATCTAAGGTAATTGGTGTTGGTGATGTATGCTTGCAAACCAACATGGGAATGCAATTGTTGCTTAAAGGAGTCAAACATGCTCCAGATGTTCGCTTCAATTTGATCTCTGTGCATATGCTTGATGAAAGTGGTTTTGATAATCATTTTGCTTCTGGAAAGTGGAAACTCAGTAAAGGTAACTTGGTTGTGGCTAGAGGGGAGAAAATTAGTAAACTGTATTGGACAAAAGTTGTAGTTGCAAAAGACAGTGTGAATGCCGTGGATACGAAATCATCTTTGTGGCACCGAAGACTTAGCCATATCAGTGAAAAGGGGTTAAATTGTTTAGCTAGAAAGGATGTGCTTCCAGGTTTGAAGAATGTAGATTTGGAGAAATGTTCTCACTGCATAATTGGTAAACAAACTAGAGTATCCTTCAAAAGGAATCATCCCTCTAGAAATTCAGAGTTGCTTCAGTTGGTGCATTCTGACGTCTGTGGCCCTTTAAAGGTAAAATCTTTTAGTGGTGCACTTTATTTTGTTACCTTTATTGATGACTGTTCCAGGAAAATATGGGTTTATGTTCTGAAGACAAAAGACCAAGTGTTGGAGAAATTCAAACAATTTCATGCTTTGGTTGAAAGGCAGACAGGCAAGAAGTTGAAATGTGTTCATACTGACAACGGTGGTGAGTATTGTGGACCCTTTGATGTCTATTGCAAACAGCAGGGTATATCACATGAAAAGACTACTCCTAAAACTCCTCAGCTGAATGGTTTAGCAGAGAGGATGAATCAGACACTTGTTGAGAGAGTGAGGTGTATGCTCTCTGAAGCTAAGTTGCCTAAACATTATTGGGGTGAGGCACTGTACACGGTGGTGCATGTTATTAATCTTACTCCTACTATCGCTTTGAATAGTGAGGTACCAAACAAGGTATGGTTTGGGAAGAATGTCAAGTATGATCACTTGAGAGTCTTTGGTTGCAAGGCTTTTGTGCATGTTCCGAAGGATGAAAGATCCAAGTTGGATGCAAAGTCAAGGCAATGTATCTTCCTTGGTTATGGTGAAGATGAATTTGGCTACAAGTTATACGATCCTATAAACAAAAAGGTTATTAGAAGTCGTGATGTAGTGTTCATGGAAGACCAAACTATTGAAGACATTGATAAGGTGGAGAAGACTACACCTGAGAGAGATAACGTCTTATCTGATGGTGATCCAGTTCAGTCACCTGTTCCTGATTTGGATACTACTGATGGTAATGATCAGAATGATGAGCCACATGATTGTGTTGATGATCATCGACTTAGAGATGAGGTAAATATTCCAACTAGTGAAGATCATGAGTTGTCACACGATGAGAATCTTAGTGATGCTTCTGAATCATCTCTAACCCAACTCAGGAGGTCTAAGAGGCAGAGACAACCATCTACAAGGTATGTTTCTGATGAGTATGTGAATTTGACTGATGAAGGGGAACCTGAGTGTTTTCGAGAGGCCATGGAGAGTGAAGAAAGTCAAAAATGGTTGGATGCAATGCATGATGAGATGAAATCCTTGCATGATAATCACACTTATGATTTGGTGAAGTTGCCAAAAGGCAAAAGAGCTTTGGAAAACAGGTGGATCTATAGAGTGAAACTTGAGAGTAACTCAAAGTCTCCAAGGTATAAAGCCAGATTAGTGGTGAAAGGTTTCCGTCAAAGAAAGGGTGTTGATTTTAATGAGATTTTCTCACCTGTGGTAAAGATGTCATCAATTAGAACCGTGTTGAGTTTGGCAGCTACTCATGACTTAGAGGTAGAGCAAATGGATGTAAAAACAGCTTTCCTTCATGGTGATTTGGAGGAAGAGATTTACATGAAGCAACCTGATGGTTTTCTTGTTGAAGGCAAGGAAGTAGGGGTGTACGTGGGTTGGGTTGGGCGGGTTTTGACAAAACCCAAGACCCGACCCGATCGATTATCTTTGGGTTGGGTTAATCTCTAAGCCCGTAATTTTTTTATTTAACCCGACCCGAACCGACCCGATCAAGAACGGGTTGGGTTGGCGGGTCATACATAAATAATAACCTTTTTTTTTATTTTACGGGAAAACATATTGAATGAAAATATATTCAATACTTGAATGTCTCAAAACTATAAAATTTCAATCAAATTATGCAATTCTTTAGAAAACTCATCATCCTCTCACAAAAAAAAAAAAAAAATCCAACAATCTTCAATTACATAAATAAATTCAACAACAGTAATTCAATAAAATATGAAAATTCATCAATTCTAAGAAATGTCAACTTCAAGTACAAGCACTTAACAAGTTTCTCAAAGTATGAGATCTACACATAGCAATTTTCATGTCACTTGGTTAGATTAATTCATGTAACAAGAAAAAATGCACATATAATATGTTATTTTCACATATTAGACTGAAACATACATCTCGACAACATAACTCAATAACCGCAATTCAACTCATAAAATATACCAATTATAGAACCCAACATTAAAACAACATAAAATTCATGTGTCCCTGTCAAATGTTTTTTTCACAATGACAAGGATAAACCTGATTTTAATCTATATTAATTTTTATTTAACAAATTATAGTATTATAAATAAAATAAAATAAGAAGTATTTTTAAAAGATTAGAGAAAAATTTTGGGGTGGCCGTGACCAACCTATGTCCCAACAACGATTAGCCACTGGTTACACATAATCCACCAACCATTTTAGTTTACTAAGTACCATTCATTTGTTTATAGTTACTATTTTCAAATAAAATACTAAAAAAAAGTGTTTAATAGATTTAAATATAAAAAATTTAAACTAAATTCATCGTAAGCTTTTGTATAAGCATCAATTTTGCTCATATATAGTATTTAACTCAAATGAATAATATTTAACTAAAAAAATTTGTATTTAAAAAATGTAAAAAATATAAACTAAATTCATTAGAAGCATAAGCTTTCTGTTCATATCTTTATTACGTAAAACTATGACAAAATATAACATTTAAATAAATAGTATTTAACTCAAATTAAATTGCTCATTTGAAAGAGACAATTCAAAAATTAGATATGAATTTTATGAGGAGACATATACGAGATTACAATGTCAAAACAAATTAAACGAGTTTAGTGTTTAGCCTAGACGCATGAACACCTAGCATCAACATTCATATAAAAATTACTTGTTAATAATATCTTATTATAACTAATTCTTCAAAAAGTCTTGAAGAAGGTATAGGCAGAAAGTGGATGAAGGAAGCTGAAAATCTAATTAAGAACTATTGAACTAGCCAAACAATTTTTTTTTTAAAAAAATATAACTAGTTACCGGGTCGGGTCGACGGGTTGATGGGTTCAAATTGTTAAACCCATTACCCGACCCAAATATAAGCGGGTTTCAACGGGTTGGGTTGGGTCGGACCCAAAAGTGATCGGGTACGGGTAAAAATCGGGTTGGGTTGGGTTGGGTTGGGTGATCGGGTTGGCGGGTCGACCCACGCCCATGTTCACCCCTACAAGGAAGACTATGTGTGTAGACTAAGAAAGAGCCTATACGGTTTGAAGCAAGCTCCAATGCAGTGGTACAAAAAGTTTGAGTCTGTTATGTGTGACCAAGGATACATGAAGACTACTTCTGACCATTGTGTATTTGTTAGAAAATTTTCTAACGATGATTTCATTATCCTGTTATTATATGTTGATGACATACTTATTGTTGGGAAAAATATTTCCAAGATTGACAGGTTAAAGAAGCAGTTGGGCGAGTCATTTGCCATGAATGACATGGGAGCAGCTAAACAGATTCTTGGCATAAGAATCATGCGTGACAGAAAGGAGAAGAAACTTTGGATGTCACAAGAACACTATATTGAGAGAGTGTTGCAAAGGTTTCAAATGGAAAACTCTAAGGCTGTAAGTACTCCTCTTGCTGCTCATTTTAAGTTGAGTTCTAAACAAAGTCCTTCTAGTGAAGATGAGAAAAGAGACATGGAACGAGTTCCTTATTCTTCTGCTGAGGGTAGTTTGATGTATGCAATGGTGTGTACAAGACCAGATATTGCGCATGCTGTTGGTAGAGTCAGTAGATTTTTGTCAAATCCAGGTAGAGAGCATTGGAATGCTGTAAAATGGATTTTGAGGTATCTTCGTGGTACTACATGTATGAGGCTTTGTTTTGGAGGTGACAAACCTATTTTGGTGGGGTACTCCGACTCAGATATGGCTGGAGATATTGACTCAAGAAAGTCAACTTCAGGCTACATGATTAAATTTGCAGATGGAGCTGTGGCTTGGCAGTCGAGATTACAGAAATGTGTAGCATTGTCTACAACTGAGGTAGAGTTCATTGCCATTACCGAAGCATGCAAAGAGTTGATTTGGTTGAAGAGATTCTTGCAGGAGCTTGGGTTTATTCAGGATAAATATGTATTATTTGTCGATAGTCAAAGTGCTATTCATCTTGGTAAGAATTCGACGTTTCATAGCAGGTCCAAACACATTGATGTGAGGTATCATTGGATACGTGATGTTTTGGAAGCTAAGTTGTTGGAGTTGGCTAAAATTCATACTGATTATAATGGTTCTGATATGATGACTAAAGCATTACCAAGAGGAAAGTTTGAAACTTGTTGTGATATCGCCGGTTTGGCGATTATCTCCACATAGTTGTGAGGGGGAGATGTGTTGGGTATTGGGCTCCCTTCCTATGTGGAGAAAAGCCCAAATATTGTAGTCCATGTGTCTCACTTATTTAAGTGGAGAGTGGTCTAATTAGGGTTTAAAAGAGAGAGATTATTTTGAGAGAAAATGCAGCCACCAAAAGAGAAAAGAGAAGAGTAAACCCTATTCCCGATTTTGTTAAATTAGTCTCAGAAAAACATCAATTGCGCATTCGTTAACCGTTGGATCGGGCTGAAATTTGGACAGTAGGTTCGCAACATCCAGGGCTTCGATTTCAATGGTCGGATCGGCGAAAAGACATCTGGAGAGGGAGATATCAGGCTCGCACAGTAGCAAGTTTTTTGGATGTTTCACTTCTTCTTGCTTTTCATTTGTAAGCTTTAGTGCTTTGTTATTTTGGCTGGTTGTAGGCACACTTGGTGCATCTTTTTGAGACTCTCTTGTACCCTTATTTGATTATAGTGGAGCTATTTCTTTGGTCTGGACGACCCGTGGTTTTTACCCTTGCATTGAGGGGTTTTCCACGTTAAAATATCGGTGTTCTTTACAATCTTTTATTTTGATTAATTTGCTGCCATATATTTGTTGTTGCTTCTCACGGGTTCTTGCAAGTTGGGGGAATTTTATATCCGCTGCGTATTACTTGTTATTGTGTTTATGTGTTTATTCCCCATCACATCTGATGCCACCATCTTTTAAAAACTGATTTCGGCTTATTGCATTCATTATGAACTCTTCAACACCTTTTGCGAAGGCTGATTTTAACCCCCCTCGTTGAACATAAAGTCTATCATATACTCAACTACGATATGGATGGTAGCCATCCATATTTTGAAGGACAAACAAATAATGGATGAGCAATGGAACTCATTAACATAATGTAATTTTACTTATCAAATGGGATATCTATACAAACCTCAAACAAGTTAAAAAAGTATAGATAACAAAATTAAAATGCAATCATTTTGAATGTCAATAACAAACATTTTTCAAATATATAAATTTTACAGATATTATGTTTAATCCTGAAAATAAATAAAATAAACATAGAAGGAAAAAAGTACTAAAAACTAACATATTCACTATAATACAAATGAAATTACTATCAATAATTGGTGAAAGATACACCAATTTTTTGCTTGTAATTTACTCTTCTTTATATTTTTAAAGGTAAAGATGAATATATTGATACAATTTACTCTATTTTGCTTTTCCTCTTGCATTTATTCTTTGAGGAGGATTGAAAGTAGAAACACGTGACCTCTATTTGATGTACAGAGAGAAGAATTAAAAAAAATCAAATAGAAATTAAAATAAAATGAAGAATTACACGGACCTCTCTTAATGTCTCTTTAAATGACACAGATATTCTCCTCTTATTTTTTACTTGACAGTAACCTCCCCAAAGATCTTTTAAAATAGTTAGTCACCTCCCTTTCAAACTTAACACCTCATAGTTCATCTATAATGGTAGTAGATCTCTTATACCCATCATACACAACACAACATATATAGAAAAAATGATCAACACCCCATTTTTTTGACTGTATCTTTTGTCTAGCAATTATGCCCACGAGATGTTTGCTCTTTTGGTTGAACAATTATGTCTTCTTTAATAATTGATGCCTACAATGTGTTTATTTGTCTAACCTAGGGATTCTTGACAAAGATATGAACACCATAATGCATATCAAAATAAGTTTGTGTACAAAAATAGTTGTTCTTGTAGTGAGTGATGTGAGCAAGTTGTTGACTGATCTGAGCAAATTGTAATGATAAATATATTACATAATATAAATTATGTTAGTTTTAGTTAGTCAATTAGAAATCGGTTAGCAGTTTGTTAAGTGTTAGTTAGTGAGTTAGTTAAGCTTAAACTTCTAATAAACTCTATAAATAGAATTCTTGTACTCTTATTTTCACCATTTTTTATCATAATGATTCCTTATGAGTTTTCCTCAATTTCAAACTTTCGAATCTCTTTTGGTCAATTCTCTCCAAATGATCAAATTACTAACAAAATATGATAACAATTTGGTCTTCCATTACACATTATCATCTTGCATTATATTTAACTTGTTATAAATTGACTAGTTGATGATTTATAATGGCTATGTCAGGAATGGAAAATATTTAGTTGCCTTAATAAAATAAGACAGAAATTGATATTAAGAATTAAAAGGCCGCCTTTCTAGTTTGGTTAATTAACATGAGTGTTATTTTGTTAATGCAGCTCAATGCTTTAAGTGTAGTTCAATGTTTCCATGGTGGCACATAAGCTTGGCAACTTGGGTGTTATTTCCTTGGAGAAAACTGAAAAGGCAAGAGTTGGTTTTATATACAGAGTGTTTAACAATATTCAGAACAGAAAAGGTGGAAATCAATGTTTCTAATTTTTTAACATACAAAGACGGTTGTTAACGGTAGGGGAGGTTTGTGTCAAATGATAAAATAGAAACAATAAGACTGCAATTCAATTGCCAAATTAAAAAACAATAAAACTACAATTGGAATTAGCCAAATTTAAAAACAATAGTACTACAATGGAATACCTTTTTCCACACATATATGAAAAAAAGAAAAAAAAACAGATGTCCAGTAATCAAGTAAATCAGCATAGTTGTAAACCAAACACAAATTCATTACAATTCATTAATTACCACTAATTCCAGCAAACCAAACACTAATTCAAACATCTAATTCACTTCAATTCACCACTAAATTGTCAAAACTATTCAAGTTTGATAGTGAAAAAAAAATCAATTTCTTATTTGTTTCAGTTACCCAAGAAGGATTAAACTATCATAGTTATGGATTTTCAAGCGCTTACATGTGAAATAAGATGTTAAGGATTTCAACGAGTTGTGCAAAAACAAAACGAGAGAACGAGTTAAGGTTTGCAAATCAATTAATAAACATTCATTTACACAACAAATAATCATGAAAATAGAACAAATTAAAGAGAGAGTGAACGAACAAAAGAGAAAGTGAATGAGAGAGAGAAAGAGAGAGAACCTGTGAATGAGACTTTGAAGTGGCGGCTAGATAGCTCTAAGTGGCTGTGACAATCTGGTTGGTTGTATCGACGTAGAGGCAATTGGAAGGAAATGATTTTGCGAGAGAGTGAGAATGACGAGTTACACGAGTTAATGGTATAAGACTGAAGCAAGCGGCTTTGTTCTCATTTACTTTTGTTGGGAAAATAATAAGTTTTTTTTGTAAAAGAAAAATAATAATAAACAAAACTTTACTTTCACTTTACCCACGGACAATCCGTAGACAACTTAACATTATTCTCTTCATTTATCAATGGAGAATCAGGTAAAAAAAAATACGAAGAAATTTTGGCAACTTAAGTTGAGTTGCATTTTTTTAAACTTTACCCATGAATTTTTTTCATTTTATCTACGGACTAATTGTAGAATCTAATTAAAAAAAATTAATTTATTCAATAACAAATTTACTCACGGTTTTCCATACATATTAAATAATTTATCCACGAACTAAGATTCGCGAGTAATTTTCTATAAGTAAACAAATGTTTTCTTGTAGTGTAGTTTGATCAGTCATGCTATGTTGTTTATTTATGATGTCAGATGTGGTATTGAGTTTGGGTTAACCCAAAATTCCAATATGGAACTGTAGTCCTTAGGTGGTTGCTGATGCTAGCATGAAAAGTTGACTTATAAGCATAGATGTTTTTAGCGTGTTAACCAGTAATGTTAGTTGAAACTGGTAGTATAATTATATATGGGGAGTGATAAATGTTGCTATGTATTTTAAACATATGTTGTTGGTCGAAAAGGTGTAGTTGATTAGGCATATGTCATTTTGGGGGTGTTTATGTCCAATACATGGCTACCTTGTCTTCATATGGAGGTTTTGAAGATTGATTGCATGTGCTCACAGTCTCCTGCACTGAAATTTAAAAAAAAAATACAATCTCGAAGAAATATTAATATTATTAATTGATATGTTTATGTGACCAGGACAAAGTTTCTAGGGTCATTTACTGAAGTTTCGAAGTTCTCCTCATTCAAGTTGAAAAGCTAGACTGAGAGTCCAACTTTGTCGATGCTTGTTGAAGTCCTATTTATCAACAAAATCTTTTGATGCAATATAGAATATACATGAATTATCAACACTCAATATACTTGAAACATCTTTCAGTTTCACGTAGTCCAAGTTCAATTTGAAGATTCTAATTAGAACTCACTCAAATGGAGAAAAAAACATGTGTGTTGATGTGTGTGACATACCACTGCTACTTGGGCACTCTAAGAGGTCATTTATGTCTCTATCCACATTGAAAGGCTAGAGATTATTGTTTAATCGACAACATATGTGATTTTTCTTACAAGCTTCTTGCAACATATAATATTCTATTTGGATCTCGTTGCAACATATAATATTCTATTTGGATCTCGAGTGTGTGCAGTTACAATCCAATTATTTTAAGTAAGAATTATTAGATTAAAAAATAATTAAAATCTACAATAATTAAAATTTAAATCTTTTGATTTTAATTGAATAATCTCAATGAATTTAATTATATACAATCCCATTACACATAATTCAAATCTATTTTTTTATGTAGTTTTGACTAAACAAAAACAAATTTTCAGACTCATATTCAATTAGTCTAACTCAACCCAACGATTTCTTATATATTGGTACAATGGTACACATATTCTTAATTTGGTTAAGTTGGATTACGTAGCTGATAAAAAAACAACTATGTTGGCTATATATATATAAAACTCAATCTAGCATGACAACTAAGTTTCCTTTTTAATAAGCGCAATTATTAGATACACGAGGTTCTAAATTCAAACTTTGTTATAAATTGGTCTAGTAGCTTTCAATATAAATTAAAATATACTAGTACTTCTTTTCTTTTTAATTTAATTGTTGTATTTGTAGAATTAATTAATTAATTTATTTGTTGTTTTCAAAATTTAATATAATATTAGCTATCGATTTGTCAACTATATTATTAATTATTTATTATAGAAAAAAAATAAATGCAATAAAATGACGAATAATATTTAAGAAAAATAGAATAATTATTCTAAAAATAATAAAATTTACTAATTATCTTAATATATATAAAAAAAATATAAAACGACAGTGTCAGCTATAAAAACATAGAGTATAGCACACCGAATTCCACATACATATACCATTTAAAAGAAGACAAGTATATAAGTATTATTTTAATGATGTTAAATGTTGACTTCTTAAACCATGGTTTATAGGAGTAGCAATTACTTTACCCTAAAGGTTTTCTACCACAATTATAAAGACAAATTGACATTCACATTTTTTTTTCTCAAGTGTAAACAATTTTTTAACTACTTTCTTTGTTACGATGAATGGTATATTTATCCATTTTACATAATTAAAGAAAAATTAAATAAAAAAAAAAAAGAAAACAAATAATTTTATAAAATAATAATTCTTATTAAACTTCGATAAAATTAATTATGTGATTTGAATGATTAAAATATATTAATGCGTTAAATTGGGTATAGAATCGAGACTTACAACATAGATTAATTATGTGTAATAATTTGACTGGGTAAACAACAGTACATGAATGTATAATTAAATATAAGCCACATTTTAATTCTTGCTTAAAAAATATGGCCAGCCATGCACCACCAACCCCTCTCACCTACTACTCGCAAAAGCACACATCGTGGACCGTTGCACGCACACATGACATCCTGTCTGTAATCTCAGCCTTACACTACCACTTGTTCAACAAAAAGTCAGCGTCATATAACGCCGTCATTGTACTTTCTCATTTTTTCTATAATACATTCTCACTTCTTTATTTATGAAATTTCTATACATTTCAAAACAAACAATGCGTTGATATTATATTTTAAACTTAATATCATTAAACTTTTAAATTTTATTTTTTAGATTTATTTTAAAATAACATTTTTTATTATAATTTTAGTTAAAACTTTAATTATAAAAATAATTTATTTAATTACTAAACTCAAAATTAATTAGATAAATGTATCAAAAATCTTAATTTAATCAAATTTTATAAATACTGTAATAATATTCACATAAATAAATTAAATAAAACTATTAATCAAAATATACATAAATACCAATACACACTTTTTTTTATATTACCTTAAAACTTGTCCTTTAATTATTATTAACTAGACAAATTAGTTTTGAGATTTAAAATGTACCACTCCATCTGAAACGAGGTATCGTTTATTGAATTTTACTTTTAATCTTTATAAATTTTTTGTTTAAATATGTTTTTGTCCTTGCAAATATGTTTTGTTTTGATTTTAGTCTCTGTAATTTTATTTATTTAATTATATGCTTGCAAATTTTTATAAGTTTTAAAAAAGTTCTTTTATGATTTTTTTTTGTAAAAAAATGGTGACATGACTAAGTTAGATGAAGTGGCACATGGTAACCGTGTAATTGTTGTTGACTAGACAATATTTAAAATTAAAATTCATTTTATTAACTCATTTAATTATTTAATGAAAAAATTTAAAACTAATTAACTAAATATATCAATTAAATAATAAAAACTCAATAATCTTCATCTTCAACCCCAATTTTTTTAATAAAAACTCAACAACCTTCATCTTCAACCCTAATTTCTTCATCTTCAAATCACAAACTCTCATATATGAATTCAAACATTTCATTTTCTATACCCTACAATTTCATGATCCATTTGTTGGAATTAGATTAGAGGGTGTTGTTTCACCTCAATCTAAACAAGGATTGTTAATGCCACAACAACCCAATCAAACTCATGAAACTTAAATTTTAAATATTGTTTTCCTGGAATAATTAAATATCAAACTTATACCAAGAAACAAAGAAAACAATATCAACGGTAATTAAAAAACGTATAAATACAATATATTAATGTTACCAAGAAACTAGTTATGGATATTCAAATGAATTTATAAATGTATTCAATGTTTTGAAATATTGTCTAGCACTTAAACAATCATTTCATAGAATATCACCAACCATACAATAACAAAACTAATGATATAACTCATCTAAGCATTAAATCATTTGTATCCCGTTGGTCTGCTCAATAACAATATTTGTTGTGCCATTAACAATCCTTGTTTAGATTAAGGTGAAACATCAAGTTATGGTGTAAAAAAAATAAGAGATTTAAATTTTTAAGATTTGAATATAGATATCAAAATTTGTTATTTGAAGATAAATAAATTAAGGTTGAAGATGAAGATTGTTGAGTTTTTATTAAAAAAATTGGGGTTGAAGATGAAGATTGTTGAGTTTTTATTATTTAATTGGTTAATTAATTAATTAATTAATTTTAAGTTTATAATTAAATAATTAAATGAGTTAATAAAATGAATTTTAATTTTAAATATTAAATATTGTCTAGTCAACAACAATTACACCGTTGTCATGTGTCACTTCATCCAAATTAACTATGTCACTATTTTTTTACAAAAAAGACTCATAAAATATTTATAAAAAATTTGTTATAATTTATAAGATATAAATGAAACGGCAAAAATTACATGAACTAAAATTAAAACGAAGCATATTTGCATCAGCCACAAATATTTAAACTTAATTTTTTTTTTTTGCACTTTAGTAGTTGTTTTGAAGGGTTAGTATTGAAGATTGTGGACCACTTATCCGGCCCGCTGGGCCCATCAATATTTATAGCTCTAAGCAAATCCCCCACCTCCTGTTGACCAATTAAAAAAATAAACTCAACCATTTGGCGAGTCATTCTCAACTCAACCATCAAACGGCTTTTACACTCCCAAACGGATCATTATCCCGTTCCTCTTTCTCTTCTACCGGTACATTTTTCTTTCTTAATTTCCGTTCTTACATGATTTTCAAGCATTTCTTGGTGAACAATATAACGTGGAAATCAAATGTTCAGTGACAATATGTATAGGATTATGTTCACTACACGACCATAATTTTTAATATAAAATAGTTATATAATCAATAGATTATTAACACAAAAGTGTTTACACCATAATATATATTGACACATGTATATTTATATATAGTATACTGTTCATTATTATTTACACAAAAAATGTATAAAAAAAATTAAAACATTTTTTAATAGAAATTTGTGTTATTAATTACTAAAATATATATTGTTAACTTCTTTTTAAATCTATAATTCATCGACCACTAAAATGTATGATATTAATTAAACAGTACAAAAATATGTCTCGATAATAATAAAAAATTAAAAAAATTAAAACTCTTTAATTTTTGTTTAAAAAAATACTATTCACCGTATAAATATAATAATAAGTGCATATATATATTACGTCCACAGTTTAGTTTATGTTAAAATAACATTTTTCTTTATCAAACTCTTAAAAGTAACCAAACTTATCATAAGAATGAATAATTTATTATTTAAATTATTGATTTCTTACAAAAGTCAATCCAACCATGAACCTTCATTCAAGAGTTTGGTGATAAGAGATAATGCAAATTTTCCAATACTTTCTCCATATAACAACAACAAAAATTTCTCACAAAAAATAATTATTTTAAAATAATTATTTTTTCACAATTGTAACTTTCTATTACCTACACTACAGTTGAAAAATCAACTTACAATAATTGATATATGTATAAAAAGATTTGACTTTTTCATTTCTAATGTATTTTTTCAATTATTCTATTTAATTAATATTAATTATATAACTTGTAATATAATATTTTCACCACACATTTGTAATATTAAAAATACATCAATATCTAACAAAAATAATTTAATAAAAATAATATTTTTTCTCTTTTATTTATATATTTTTAATATATAAAATAAAAATAAATAAAATAACTATTAAAAATAATAATTAAAAAATGAGATACTATATTGTAATCATTATTAAGATATAAAACCTTAAACCACACTCTATTTAAAAAAATGACAAACTGCAATGTATACATCCCAAGACACAAACACACACTACTGCCACAAACTCCACCTACCCCTCCCAATAACTCCACCTAACCAAAGCCCAAATATGTCATCACAATCATCACTAAACCATCTATAAAACCACACCAACATTACCATAACCCCAAAACACACTCAAACAAAAAACTAAAACAAAAAAACACCATTCATTTCCAACAATGGATCTTCTCCTATTGGAAAAGACCCTTTTAGCCCTGTTCATCGCCGCTACAATCGCCATCACAATCTCAAAACTCCGTGGCAAAAGATTCAAACTTCCACCAGGTCCAATCCCAGTCCCCATCTTCGGTAACTGGCTTCAAGTCGGCGATGATCTCAACCACCGTAACCTCACCGATTTAGCAAAACGGTTCGGCGACATCTTCCTCCTTCGTATGGGTCAAAGAAATCTCGTCGTAGTTTCATCACCTGAACTCGCAAAAGAGGTTCTCCACACTCAAGGTGTCGAATTCGGTTCCCGAACGAGGAACGTCGTTTTCGACATCTTTACCGGAAAAGGACAGGATATGGTTTTCACCGTCTACGGTGAACATTGGAGGAAAATGAGAAGAATCATGACGGTGCCGTTTTTCACAAACAAAGTTGTTCAACAGTACCGTTTTGGATGGGAATCTGAAGCTCAGAGTGTCGTCGACGATGTTAAGAAAAATCCGGAGGCGTGTTCGGGTGGAATTGTTCTTCGTAGAAGATTGCAACTTATGATGTATAATATTATGTATAGGATTATGTTTGATAGAAGATTTGAGAGTGAAGAGGATCCTTTGTTTGTGAAGCTTAAAGCTTTGAATGGTGAAAGGAGTCGTTTGGCTCAAAGCTTTGAGTATAACTATGGGGATTTTATTCCTATTTTGAGACCCTTTTTGAAAGGTTATTTGAAGGTTTGTAAAGAGGTTAAGGATCGTAGGTTGCAGCTCTTCAAAGACTATTTCGTTGATGAGAGAAAGTAAGTTTTCTTTTTTGTTAATGTTTCATGATTTTTATTTTTTATCTTCATACTTTACTTACCCTTTTTCTTTTTGGTCTTGCTACTTTTGTTTTTGTTTGTTCCCAACCACATGATTCATTTCTCTAACATGACAACTAGTTTTTTTTTGTTGACAAATTTGTGTACTTCCAAAAGTGTAATACGGTGTTACTTTTGTTTAGTGACTCAACTAATTATTTTAAAAGTAAGCTATATAAGTTGTATATTTACAAAGACATTTCTATGATTGAAAGTTGTGTTTGAGTTTTTGGCTGAGTCTAGAAATGATTTGAAATGATAGTTTAGTCTTTTGTTTGTCATTTTATATATTGGGCACATCAAGTAGTATTTATTTCTTTGAGTCACTCTTGGTCTAGATTTAGGAAGAGCTCAATTATTTTAATAACATTTAAAGAGGTGAATGGAAGAGTTTGGTTGTGAGGATGTTTTTTCTTTTGGGTGGAAAGGTTAAGTGAATTTTATTTTCCTTTCTAAATGTGCAATGAAATGAATATCTTGATTATGTATTATAAATCATTCAGTAAAAATTATACTGTAGTTTTTTTGCACTGCTAATTGATGTTTGATCTATGAAATGAACCATATTGTAACCGTAGATTATATATTTTTTGGCTTCAAAACCAGAGTCTGTTTAATTACAATTGTGGGCTGTAACATAATGTAATTTTGTTTAACTTACTTTTTTCTTGTTAATAAGAAATGTGTTAGATTTTGGTTGATATGTTTTGGCAAGATTATTAGTATAGTTAATAAATTAAATTAAATTATTTGGGAATTAAAACAGGAAGCTTGGAAGCACCAAGAGCACCACCAATGAAGGACTGAAATGTGCTATTGATCACATTTTGGATGCTCAACAGAAGGGTGAGATCAATGATGACAATGTTCTTTACATTGTTGAGAACATCAATGTTGCTGGTAAGATACTCATATCTTTTTTATCTCATAGTACTGCATGATTTATGCCTTATTTTATTTTATTTTTTCTATTTGTCTGTTAATATTTGAAATAATTATTTTAAGGAAATTAGAATTGAATTTTATTCATGTACTGTTTAAATAAAACAATTATTTTAATAATTAATCTGAGAAAACATAGGGGTGTGTTGTCTGAAAAGTAGACACCTTAATGTATAGATGGGCATATTTGTCATTTTAGTTAAATTGTATTTTAGTGTGATTATTATAACCAACCTTCTATTGACAATTTAAACAGAATCTTAGCTTCCAGCCAAAAGAAAAAGAATGTTAGGTTTACACTAGCTTTTTATGTGTAAAACAAACTATAAAACTAATAAGAATGTTAGCTTTATACTATAACTAAACAAATTGAACAGTGTTGGATCAAATCTAATAAGAATAATTAAGTGTTCAACATAAATTCTTTAAATAAATAATATGTTTAAGATTAATTTTGATGTCCTACTCCTTTCGAAATATAAACAAAATTGTACCTCATTTTTAGAATACAAATTAATTAAATCTTAATAAATTATGTTTTATTTAATGATAATATCTTAAAACTATTCATTATTTAATTTAATATAACCATTGAGATTTTTAAAGTCCTAGTTTATTAGTCATGAAAGATAAATTAAATAATTTATTTAATTTTTATTGAGATTGCATATTTAAATGTATTCAATAATATTTTTTTAAATATATAATTTAATTTATTTTTACTTATAATCCATCACATTATGTGTCTTAATATATATATATTGATAGGAAATACTACCAAATATTACATTATTTTTTATCTCGGGGAAAAATTGAACCTCGAACTTTCTACGTTACTGATTGGATATTCCAACCAAATCATTTGCTAGTCCTTACGGGCAGTTAATAGGTTTAAAATGGATTTTTTTAATTTTAGTAAATTTTAATTTGAGTATTATATTTTATTAATATAAATTTAATTATTTATTAAAAATATAGTAGTCCACCCTTAAACTATTTTTGAGAAATTAATAATAAACAAAATTTGAAAAGGTTAATGAATGTGCACAGAAGAATATTTAATTTGTCAACTAAAGGAGGAAAAAGGAACACGTAGATTAGAGGAAAAAGGGACACGTAGATTAAGCAATAATAAGTCATAAATGCAGAAAGAGTTTGGTGAAGATTCAACTGTATTGGCCCATTCTTATCTGCCTTTCAACTCGTGCGTATTCTAATGACACTTCTTTAGAGGTAGTTGATCTATTTGGGGACTCGATCTAACCTTCAATACTTTTTTGTTTTCTATTAGTGTGGGGTCCAATTCAACACATTTCCTGTGTCTTTATTTAGAGATAGAGATGAAGTTAGTACTTTTTAATAATCAAAAGAGTGTGCTCAATTTTAGATTAACTTTGCTTAAAGGGTATCCATATTCATCTTTTTATGAGTACCTAAAATTTATCATATAGGTGTTTTTGTTGAAGTCAAATTGGAATTACTTTGACTAAAAGTGATAAAACGTAACATTTATGTTGTGTTGAAAAATTTATATATTTATCAAATTTTTTTAAGTGTAGAATATTTAAATACAAGTTACTTCCTTTTAAACTCGATTATAATATATATATATGTTAATATTGATTCTAATTAAAATCAAGTTGATGAAGTAATGATCAAATATACACTTAGTGGTATCGTGGCCAACAAATTTTGTTGGTGCACCTACTACCTCCCAATAAATTGGTGGTCACCAAATTTGGTTGGTGCACCTAACCTCTCTATAAAGCAGCAGGGTAATTGCTTGATTGTTTTGATTTAGACTAGAAGTTAGGTGAAGAAAATGAAATCCTCTTAACTTAACCAAATATAAACAAATTTGTTACATCTAAAATGTAACAATATATTTAAGTGAAAATTGACTTTTTCTAACATATTGTATGATAATATACAAACTTTTATTGTTATTTTTTTTTTTCTGATTAAATGTCAACTTTTTTTATGCAATTAAATGAGACGAGATATAATTTAATTAATGAGGTTGAATTTTTAAATGAGATTAATAAAGGTGTTTGTGACTATTTTTTTTTTCTAATGTACAAAATGTCATTTTTTTCAACAGCGATTGAAACAACATTATGGTCAATTGAATGGGGCATTGCTGAGCTAGTGAATCACCAAAAGATCCAAAACAAAGTAAGGGAAGAAATTGATAGAGTGCTAGGACCAGGACACCAAGTAACTGAACCAGATCTTCAAAAGCTACCTTACCTACAAGCCGTAGTCAAAGAAACACTTCGTCTTCGAATGGCGATTCCACTCCTCGTCCCACACATGAACCTTCACGATGCAAAGCTCAATGGTTTTGACATCCCAGCCGAGAGCAAGATATTGGTCAATGCGTGGTGGCTCGCAAACAACCCGGCCCAATGGAAAAAGCCCGAGGAATATAGGCCCGAGAGGTTCTTAGAGGAAGAGTCTCACGTCGAGGCTAATGGAAATGACTTTAGGTACCTTCCTTTCGGCGTTGGTAGAAGGAGTTGTCCTGGAATTATTCTTGCTTTACCGATCCTCGGTATAACTTTGGGACGATTGGTTCAGAATTTCGAGCTTTTGCCTCCTCCCGGACAGTCTAAGATCGACACGGCTGAGAAAGGAGGACAATTTAGTTTGCATATACTCAAACATTCCACCATTGTTTGTAAGCCAAGATCATTTAATTAGTTAGTCCTCACATCAATAATAATACCCTTTAATTTGTTTTACTTTACTCTACTTTGTGTAATGCATTTCAATGATTCAAAAATGTGGGAATGTTGTTAAAATGTCATTTGGCTTTGCAAATGTGTAGGTAAATAATGTTGTTTTTGTGTTTGTCCCATGTAAATCTTTGAGCTTGAAGCGATGGTTTTGAGATGATTATGTAATAACATTTGTTTCTATTCTAATGTGTTTGTTCTTAATATTATCTGAAATATTATCTGATGAATGAATAGTCATATTGAAATGTCAATTAATTTTTCTTTTCAATGAAGACTTTTTAACACTCTTTTTTCCATGTAAATAATAAAAGCAACAACTATTTTGTCTTCCTTATTTTTAGATTTCGTATTTCTTTTTGTTTCTTATTACATCACTTATATAATTATCAATTTTCTTCGACAAAAAAATTATCAAATTTGAAAAGTGCATTTGTGGGGGTTAAAAGTGATGTATTGAAATTAATACCTTATATAGTTAAAATTTTGAGTGGTTAAAAGTACTTTATTGGAGTTATAAGTGCATTTGAGCTTATTATTTATTCGTAAATTTTTTGTAAATGAGAAATACCAAATATTAAGGTATTAATTTTTATTTGGTCCTAAATGCTCTCAAGAGAGATTATAGTTATTTGGAGTTTAATCTAGAAGTAACTAATAATTTCTTCTTAACGTTTGTCTATAAAGAAAATCGGTACTCTTAATCAATTTGAAATTAAGATATTGAATTAGCAAAGAATAATGTTTTCTTTGTAAATAAAAGGTGGGAAAAGGGAGACGTAACTAGATATGGGTCCATTCTCATCTCCCTTTCAATTGTGCATATTGATTTTACACCTTTAGAGGTAGATGTTTTATATGGGACTAGTCTTATCTTCCAATCTTTTGTTTGTATTGGTCATCCTCCAGTGATATAATTAGTGAATGTTCATTTACTGTCTATTTTTGACTTTTTATTGCATTTTAATTTTTGATAGTGTAAAATTCATTATCGAATCTTAACTTTCGATAATATATTTAGAGACAGATAAGTAAATACAAGATAAAAGAACATTCACCTAATAATTGGTCTAACAAATACAAGGATCCATGGACATTTACCTCATAATTTGTCAAACATTAGAGGCTTTTAGTTAGTCTAATCAAGGTCAGCCCAAGTCAATAAAATATGGGCTCTGGGCCTACTTTTTTTTTCTTTCAATATTTTGAAGTAGAACTTTTATGGGTATATCTCCATTATAATCCCAATTTTCATTGTTTTCTTGAACACATTTCCTTTTTCTCACATTTTCTTCTTCCTCTTTCATTATGATGATATTTTTTTTTTTATTATTTACCATAAGCATATTCCTTTTTTATGAAGAAATGCAAAACCCTGTACCATAATTTATAACTTAAGAGCATAAAATATAACTTAACCGATTAAAATGGAATGAAAAAGCATAAAATACTAAAGTGAAATGTGAAAATAATTTAAAAGATTAAACATGTAATTTAGCCTAAATTTAAGAACTACACTAGTTTGATAATTAAGTTTAACAACTCTACTACTTTAATATCTTATCAATTTAATGTGTTATCTTTATTGACTGCATCTGCATCTACATCTATATCTTGCAATGCACACCTACTAGAGAGTGAATTTGTCAACCAAAAAAATTTCAACAAACTAATTGAAGAGACTAAGGTCTATATAGAGATCTCTCACAAGCACCATGAAGAGACTCAGACCTCTTTACACACAACTTATATCATGCACATGTATCTAATGTGATATGAACTTAGAAAATATTTGTACGTGATAAAATTGAGAGAAGCCTTCAAAACTTTTATAAAAATATTTCTTAAAACATGGAAGATTATTCAACAAAATACATGTTTGTCATAAAGTTGATCGAGAAACAATGACCCAAATTATTTTCATGCTAATAAAGTCATGAAAAAAAAAAATTATCCCTAATATTGGTTCAAGTGTGCACATGAAAAATACTCAAGTCTTTATCAAATGATCATCTTTTGGTGGACTTGGCTGCATAAGAATATGTGTTCGACATTAAACAAGCACATATCCTGACTACATCCATCTAATTGACATAGTGGACATTGTTTGGTATAATAATGCGTCTAATATGAACATATTATATATAGAAGGAGGAATAACAACTCATTAAAGAATATTAAATGTATGAGGTTTTTAGTGCTAACAAATCTATTTTTAAAGACCTAAATTTACGAAGTCCAATTGTGATTAGTTACACAAATGTGATTTAGTGGACTGACTTTAGTATAGTCAGGTTTGACAATAATATACTCTAGTGTTGTAAATTAGGCGATTTAGCGAAAAATCTTTTAAGGCCGAAGAGACACATAGCTATCAAGTTCTTGGTGAATAATTATATATCTTTGTGTTCAACTCTCTCATTACTTGCTTCTTTCTTCAAAAATATTTGTTTTAAGTTGTGGGTTTTATAAAAAGTTTGTATAACTTATATTGTTTTGGAAATATTTTTATAAATTGTGTTTAAAAAGGATTTCATCAAACACAATCCAAACCCATATTTCTTGAACATTTTACTATATTCAACTTGCAAGGATGGCTCAATTGGAAACCTTTTTGAACGAGATTAGGGATTCAGTTTCCATGATTGAGCAAAGTTGTACCAAGATTGAGCTCGAAGATCAGACTACTCAACCTTCTGCACATGACAACCTGAAGTGCAGCCATCAACTTCATGTCAAAAGTTTCCTAAGGTTCTTTCTCGCGATGACAATGACTATCAACGGATCTCCTCAACTATATTGTGAAGACCTATTTAAACCCACTTCATTCTCAAGTTGAAGTTGACGACAATTTCCACGACGACCATAACAGAAATAACGGTACTTCATCCTCTCTTGGAGAATTATCAAGTAATTGTGTCATAAACACTGACTCCATTTGTAAAATGTCTATGAAGTCTGAATAAGCATAAAGAAATATTTAGAGCTTGAAGAACCATATGCATGTGGGAGAGCCAACCTATGTTACAGTGAGAATGATGAAGATTTTGTAGATGAAATTAAACAATATTCTCAGCAAGGTTAAGTTGACCAATCTCAATTGCATAAAAACGAATAAAACGATCGCGTCATTTATATTCTCATGGAATGGAGGAGATAAGGCTCAAATGCAGTAATTACGGTGTTCGTGTTATCTAATACCATATCTTTAAATTACAGTTGTGCTTATGCTGTCAACACTTGCATTTCGGTGAAATGTGGGAACAATCGGTAGAAATTGCAGTTGCGATGTAGAGAATTTCAAATTTGCAATATTGCAGCCACATTTGCTGATCTTGCGGATCGCATTTTAAAATTGTCTCTTATATTATATTGATTATTTTTAGAATAAATATTTATTTTGTTCCCTTAAAAATTCTTAAAGATTTATTTTAAATTATTTTTTATGTAAACTGCAGTTAAAAAATTGAGTTTTTTTGACCCAATTTATTTTTCTTAAGGACTAAAAAGTGTTTATTTTTTTTAATGACTAAACTGAATCTCTCAAAAAAAATTCGAAAATCAAAATAAATTTGTTTTTATAAAAGACAAGTGAATCAACAAAAATAAATACCAAAACCAAATACGGTTATCAACTCAAATGTCAAATGTCCGAATATAAAATTTGGTTTTATGAAGAAAAAAAACCGCGAAGTAAGATATTTAATTTATAATACTTCTTTTAATTGTTTTTTTGTTTTGTTTTGGATAGCATTTTTAAAAAAATTAGATTCTATATGTAAAGTGGAATATTATATTTTTATTAAAATATCATAAAATTATAATAAGAAAAATAAATAAGTTATACTTTTCATCAAAATAAATAAATAAATAAATAAGTTATACTAAAATAAAATTTAATACATGTCTCAATTACTAAATATTACCTTCTTTCTATGCATATTGTGCAGCGTATGGTTGTTAAATGGGACTAGATCTCGACCATAAAAGCTAGCATGAAAGTTTTTAAACACATATTCATCTAATAGTTTAGAAATTTTGACAATTTAGGACTCTTAGAACAACTTGGTTTCATCATAATTAATCACACAATTGCGAAGTTTTAGGTTCGATCTTAAATTCGAATTTGAATCAAGACGTCCAACCTAATAATATTGACATTTGTCAGTTGAATTAGTACTTAAAAACTCTATATTTTGTTCTTTAACTCAATTTTAATATCATATAAAATGAGTTTGAATATCACTCCAATAATACAACTTCAGAATTAATATCATACGATTTTTGTTTTAATTAGAGTTATTTTCTAGACATTTTATTTAGAGTCGTATGGTCTAGATAATTTTATTTTTTTTGTTAGTTATAACGTTCTTTTATTAGTTTATAGCGTTTGAATATGTTATCATATTTTATTCTATTTTTTTATTTGTAGATAAAATAGTAAAGAAATTCACATACAATTGCGATATTTTAAATTCGAACTTACGTCATAACAAGGATTTCTTATTCCATTATTATCGTTAAAAATTACAAATGTTATAATTGCAGAGGATATCAAAGATAATCTTTGTATTTATTTGCCAAATATCAATATATACATTTAAGTATGCTTTTTCTCCGCACATAGATATTCAAAATATATACATGTATTTATTGTTATCTTTAATTTTTTTCATATCAATTTATTTTTATAAAATATGAAAAACGTGAATCTTAGTAAAAATAATATAAAATCAAAATAAATTTAAAAATAAGATTTTAGGAAATGAAAATTAATTTAAAGATCATAAATAAAAAGGTGGGAAAAGGCCCCAAGGTGGGTCACATGTTAATGATTCAAATGTAAAAAGTTTGTTTTGGAATTTGTATTTTTAACTCTTTTAAAAATATAAACATTGTATTTTTCAATATTCAAAAATTTAATTAGAGTTTTAGTCCTTTTATTTTTACCAATTCACGAAATTGATACTCCTATTTCAAAATTCAATAATTTTGGTCATGCCCTCATATTTTTTACTAAAAAACTATGATGTAACATTTTTTTTTCTTAGAAGAGATGATAAATTCTACTGTAATTAACTCACACAAATGTAAAGTATCAAGTTCGAACAGGGGTAAGACGTTAATGACGATATAACATATTTTAAATGATGTAGTATATGATCTTATGATGTAGAACCATTTAGATGACTTAATTGTTCATAATTCATTAATTAAATTACAAAAATGAATAATTTCAAAAGTTGAATATGAAATTATAGAGTGTTTTATTGTAATTTCATAAGTGTTAATTATTATACATTATCATATCATATGTTACGTCATTTAAAATATGTCACACCATAATTTTTAATCAAAAAATCATAAAGAGAGACAAAAACTATCATAATTTCAAATTGGGGAGCCAATTTAATGAATTGGTAAAAATAAGAGACTAAAATTATAAGTAAACATAAAAAATTATATTTTTGCTATTCTTAACATGTATCCAAGACACATGTTAACATGACCCATAAAAGATATATTAGATTAATAAATTTTAAATTAATTTTTTTAAAATATG
>JBBPBP010009778.1:37097369-37112191 GCA_037974735.1 Cicer chorassanicum | reverse complement strand
TCTTATCAAAAGTCATAAACTCGACATAAATAATACTATATTGTTCATGTTTAAGGTAAGACTACTATTATAGGAGTATATATTAAGGATCTTAAAAATTTGGGTAGCCTCAAATTAAAGAATATAAACCGCCTGACACGTTTGTTTGACTTTGTGTTTAATTTGTTTTTATTTAAAAATTTAAAATTAATTGTCTTAGTGTCCGAATTATTTTCTTATTATTTTATGTTACTATTATATACAATTATTTTTCATAAATCCTAATATAGTACAATCATAATTACTTTTGTTAAATTTTCACATATATGATTTTTTAGATTCCGACATTTAATGCCTTCTGTTTGTACTACATACAGGACTATATATGTAAACTATTTTTACTTGGTATATATTTTTCATCCAAATTTTTATATTGTATTCAATAATAATTTATTATGTTTAATTATGTGTGCGTAACTTTTAAAATAATTAGAAAAGGTCAACATTTTTAATAATTGAATTGTTATGTGATTACACTGTAAAAACATTTTATATCAATTGTTATATATATTCTATTAATATATAAATATAATTTCTTGTAACCAAAGGAGGCGAGAGTCAACCTAGAAAACCAGTGGCAGTGGGTAACGTTTCTGTGCTGAAATCAGAAACAGAAGAGACAAAAAAACTTCAAAATAAGGTAAACGGTGTTGTGTCGTGTCGTATTATGCGTGTGTATGAAACTATGATAATAATACTAACTCTTAGCAAAAAAACAAAAAAAAAAAAATTGATTCATAATAATTATGCATTGAAGTGTTGTGCATGCATTTTGCGCTATCTTTATCTCTCTATGCGTGTATTGTGTTTTGTGTTATATGCATTTTTGCATGCACTTTCTCTCTCTATAAAACCTTCTCTCAGTAATTACGGTTACCATGTTGCATTCATATTCACCTTTTCCTCTTTTCTGTTCTTCTTCTTCTTCTTCTTATTCTTCTTCTTCTTCTTCACCTCAATGTTCATTATAGTATTGAAACTTGAAATCTATTATTATTAATTGATGTCACTTTCTCTCTCTATGTTTGTGCATGGTTGAAGCAGCAACACATAGAAAAACACTCAAATTCGTTCTTGTTTTTTTTCGAGGTTCGTTTTTTCTTTTCTTCTGTTTTTGTTGTTCTATTTATTTTTCTAATCGTGAATCTTGAAGTTTGTGTGTTATTGATGAACTGATAATTTTTAATTTGTGCTTTTTTTCTTGCTGTGGATTGTTTTATTCAACTGAAATTCGAATTTTTTTTTGGATTTTGATTTTTAGGGTTTTGACTTTGAAGTGAGAAAGAGGGATTGATTTAATTTGGATTCTGTTCAATGGGGATTGAAATTTGCATGAATAGTTTGTGTAAAGATGGTTCTGCTAGTGAATGGAAGAAAGGGTGGCTTTTGATTTCTGGTGGATTTGCTAGACTCTGCAACAAATGCGGGTAAATTTGATTCCTTTATCTCTTTTACTTGAGCTGAAACTTGATTCCAATTCCATCGTGAATTTGATTGCATAATGTTAGTATAATTTTGGGGGTTTTGACTTGATTGCCACTATGTGTTGTAGATAATTTTGAGATTTGACTTGAGTCTTCTTATGAATGAGTTCAGATAGGATTAGTCAAAAGTTTCAACCCTTTTTCTTTTCATGGGTTTTCAAGGGTTTGGATTACCTGCAGCAGCACGTTTACGCAATCATGAATTTTGGCCGTTGGATGAAATGAAGATCAGATGACTCATATTTTAAGTTGTATTTTAAAAGCTGAAGTCAAAATATGAAGCAATTGATCTTTATCCAATGACTGAGATTCCTTGATTGTGTGACTGCATGATTCTCCTTACTATAGAGACTTTGGGTCGGTTTGCTGGATTTTTTAGAGTCTGGCTGCAAAACTTACACACACTAATTGCGGAGAAGTGGGGAATCTTAGGTTTGAATCCGGACCCCAGCATATCAAATGTCCCTACAACTACCATATGAGTTATACTTGTGGATGGTTTGCTGGTTTTATATTGGCGTATGTCTAATATATAGTAACTTGTTGCATTGTATTCTATTTTAATAACAATAAATTGTATGATTTATGGTCTAATATAAAGTAACTGGTTGCATTTTTGTTCAAATCAAACTTAGGTTTAGGTTTTGTTGTCAAGTAGTCTCTAAACATTCTACCATTAAGCTACATTTGCTCTTATCTTCCCTCTTATACACTTCAAATCTTGCCGAATTATTTTACTAGTAACGATTAATTTATTGACTATTTGCTGCTTGCAAATTATTAATTTGTTACTCTGTGTTTAGACTTGCCTATGAGAATTCAGCTTTCTGTGATAAATTCCACCGTCACGAAGCCGGTTGGAGGGAATGCAACAATTGCAAGAAGGTAAAATGATCTTTATTTTTGCTATGCCTTGTATTTCTCTTTAAGCCTTGTATTTCTCTATTTCAGCATTGAAGTTTATTATTTGTTTTGCAGCCTATCCATTGTGGATGTATAGTATCAAGGTCTTTGTTTGAGTACCTTGATTTTGGTGGTATAGGTTGTGTTACATGTGTTAAGGCCTCCCAG
Source organism: Cicer chorassanicum (assembly GCA_037974735.1). Lineage (NCBI taxonomy): Eukaryota > Viridiplantae > Streptophyta > Magnoliopsida > Fabales > Fabaceae > Cicer > Cicer chorassanicum. The sequence goes on along the minus strand of JBBPBP010009778.1, from coordinate 37,109,597 downwards.
CTTTGTCCGGTAAGGTTGCTTTGAATATTTATTTTTGTATAATGATTTCCAACTATAAAGGTTTTCCCTTTGAATATTAACTGTTTTTCTATGGATACAGGATACTGAAAATCCTAATAGGTCTATTCAATCAACCAAAAATAATGCAAGTGGTTGGTATGCTGAACATATCAATGGTAGACTACCGATGGAACACGCTGGCAAAGGAAACCTTATGCAATTGTGTAGAATTGTTGAAGCTGGTGAATCAAGCTCTTGGCCACAAGCTCAAAAAAATGGCAAGGTTTCATGTATTGGTTCAAGCAGCCAAGAAGTTAAGTGTCGATTCAACGAAGAGGATACAGGATTTTTAAATGTGATTAAACATTCTAGTCATTCTTCGAAATTTACTATGTCAGAAAATGATAGACCGACATGGGAGTCTAAAAGCATACATGAACCACTTTCCCTGAATATTTCTCTGGGATCCTCGTCAAGAAATTTTGTGCCTTCTGCCACGGAGATTGTAGAAGGTAGACTTGAGGGTAAAGCATCTTCTCCCTTTCAACAAGGGAAAAAATCTCACCCTATGTTGCCCAAACAATCGAAGACTGGAGTTACCATGAATCTTGAAACAAATAAAGGCATGACTTCTCATGAACGAATTGCGCGGCCACCTCCTGATGGGAAAGGGAAAAACCAGTTACTTTCTCGATACTGGCCGAGGATCACTGATCAAGAGCTGGAGCAATTGTCCGGGGAGTATCCTTTATATTTAATATTTTGGTCTATTACACATCAATGTTGTCAAATAGCAGCTATAGCCTATAACGCTGTAGCGTTGTGCAATTGAACAAATTGCTATTATTCTGTGATATGAAAAATGTTGTCAAATAACGGCGTTATAGCACTGTAGCATAGCGGAATTTGAAAAAACTACTGTTATCCGCGATCCATGGATTGACAACATTGTTATACACCTACATTAAATTTGCCAACTTGATTCATCATATGTTTCCCTTAATGTGATTATCTCAGTTTGAAGTCTACTGTAGTGCCCTTATTTGAGAAGGTGTTAAGTCCAAGTGATGCTGGTCGAATTGGTCGTCTTGTTCTCCCAAAAGCCTGTGCTGAGGTATGCTTGATGTTTATCGCTATCTTGTATATGGAACACTTTTTTTTTTTTTGGACTTAATATGGATCACTGTTTATAAAGGGTTTTTATATATTAAATAAATACATCTTCCCCTGTACCTGCGGCGCATGTGACAAATTGGCATATGACTTTCAGGCTTTTCTCCCTCATATTTCGCAATCAGAAGGTGTTCCTCTAGAGTTCCTAGATTCGAAGGGGGATGAGTGGACTTTTCAGTTCAGATTTTGGCCTAATAACAACAGTAGGATGTATGTATTGGAGGGTGTGACCCCTTGCATACAGTCCTTGCAATTAAATGCTGGTGATACTGGTATACATCAATCTAGGCCATGATTTCTGCAATACTATTGTTTTTCCATTTCACCTTTTTTATTCAAATTTGCTTGGTATTCTGTTTTATGTCAAAATGTTATTGTCTTCGATTTTTCGTTTGAATCCAATTCTTGGGTTCCTAACATGTGTTTTCATGGCAAAAACTGTTTTTTGTTTTCTTTATTTGCAGTCATCACTACAGATGACACTTATATAGGCTGACAGAGTTATATGCCTCATTATTCGAATGATTTCAGGAGAAAATTCATGCTCTTATAGAATTCATCACATGTACATTGTTTGTTGTTTACTCTGTAGTGTGAACTGCAAATATGCATGTCATTGCTAATATGTGTTGCAAATCTAAAGTTATCATTGATTAATATGATCTTTTTGTTGCAGTGATATTTAGTCGGATAGATCCTGGGGAAAAATTTGTATTGGGTTTTAGAAGGGCATCAAATTCTATTGATACACAGGTTATGACATGATTTTCAACTATACTATCTTTAGCTTCAAATAATACATCTTATTCTTCACTTGTTTTGAAAAATATTTTTAAAGGGCTTTTATTGAAACAGGATGCCTCTACATCTGCTCATTCCAATGGCATTTCAACAAAGGATACAAACTTTTCTGGTGCAACTAAGAATCTGCTCTCAGTATGTAGTTATCGTGATCTTCTTCAATCAAGGAAAGGTAACGGGGAACCTTACTTAAATGGACATTTAGAACATCTGCGTTTGGGTACTGGAACTTCTGATTGGCTTCAAACCACACATTGTGAAGAGGGGACAAACAAGGATCCATTGCAGCGACCGGGTTCAGTTTCAGAAAAGAAGAGGACTCACAATATTGGGCCAAAATCTAAGAGGTTGCTCATTCCTAGTGAAGATGCTAAGGAGTTGAGACTTACATGGGAAGAAGCACAAGACTTGCTTTGTCCGCCGCCTAGTGTCAAGCCAAACATCGTAACAATCGAGGACCAAGTATTTGAAGAATATGATGTAAGTGAGACACTGTCATAGCAATCCATTTTTTTCTGTGGTTTTCTTTTCTAGTTTGGACTTTGGAGAATCATGTTCAAATTTCTGTTACCTGGCTTATCTTTATGACTTGTACTTCATTTCATTTAGGAGCCCCCAGTTTTTGGAAAGTTAACTATAACAAATGCCGGTCCATCTGGGTAAGATTATATATATCTTACATATTTAGCATTATAATACTTCAATTGTTTTTCACCTTTTCATGTTTTCAAATACGATCAAAGATAATTAGAATATATGAAAGTATCTTATGTATGAAACCTAATAAATGGCCCTATAAACAACCTCAACAAACTAACTAACTTCTATAACAACTCTTAACTACTTTAACTACCCGAATTATCCTTTATTCTATATCCTAACAGATAATCTCAGAGAACTTTTATTTTTTATTTGACTATCTTGTAAGATTAGTTTCCATATTTATTTGTTATTATCATTATTTGTTTCCTTGTATAATTAGGATTGAAATCTTATATTAGTAGAGTTAATGTTTAGTGCTTTTCCAATCAAATCATAATAATCAATTATATTCATGATTCAAAGTCATTACTTTCTTTCTTCTCTCTTCATCTAAAACCTATAACTTCAACATGTTATGATAATATTAATATATATCATAATCAAACTGAAGATGAATATTTTCATTAACATATGAGAATGTAGGACTGAGGTAGAAAACATTTGTATATCTCCTCACAGAGCAAGCTGGTAGTGTTCACATGAAAGTAATGTGCTTCTCTTAATCAATCATCTTGGTAATTTAATTTAAGTACTCATTCATCAAAGGAATTTTATAGAAATAATATTCAATATTTCTTGAACTCTATTATTATCTCTTGTTCTATTTCAAATGTTTGGGATGCAGACAAATGAACATTATTCAGTGCTTTTGACATTCTACTGGTTAAAGTGAGGATATCATCATCATTTCTTATCAGATACTATGGTTTTTCAGGTCTTCGGATTCTGCATCAGAGCAGCTAGAAAATCTTCTGAGAACCAGAAAAGGTGTGATTCTGCTATCTATTTTTTATATAAGCGCTGTAGCATTTAATCTAGCTTTGTAGTAGATAATTAATTCTTATATTTTCTGGATGCTGCATGGTCTTCTTCCGCAGATTCTAAAAAGCGAAAAATTGTAGAAAAGGGTAAAACAATTCAAGAACACAAGCCTTCAGGCCTTGAAGCTCTTGCCAATGCAGCAGTTTTAGGAGATAATCTTGCTGATCCGGACGAGTCATCCTCGGCTGAAGTCACCACCAAACATCCTAGGCATCGTTCGGGATGCACTTGTATCGTTTGCATTCAACCAGCAAGTGGACAAGGAAGACATCCGCCAACTTGCACTTGCCTTGCTTGTGAGACTGTGAAGCGTCGGTTCCAGACTCTTATGATGCGTAGAAAAAAGCAACAATCAGAACCTGAAGCAGTTGATGATCAAATTGATCACATGGAGGAGGCTGATACCAATGGTGATGCGTCAAGAGAAGATGCAAGTCACTCGCCAGACGAGGTAAGTGTGAACGGAGGTCAGCTTGAGGCTTCTGAGCCGAGTGCCGCAGGACAAATAGATTTGAATTGTCATCCCAATCATGAAGATATGGAAATGGATATATATAACAGGACTGAGCATGAGTCATGACTAATCATATTGAAACAACTGCAAGAGAATATATGATTATGGTCTTAAACTTAATTCTCAACTGCATTTTAAATTAATTTCATTTTTTACTTTTTTTCTTCTCATTTTGGAGCCAGGAAAGAAGAGATTAGGTAGCGTGATACCAATTTTATATTTCTCCTTAATTGCACAGTATAGTTTGCTTTCCTTTTCAAAAGGGGTGGTAAAGATAGCTCTTTTTCTTATAGTTAAAAGTGATTTTAGTTCTAGTTTGTCTCTCAAGTATTTCATTTTTATTGTCCCTTTCCATGAAAATGAATGAAAATTTATTGTTTCTGTGCTTCAAATATAAACATAAGAAATTGCAGTAATAAGTCCTGTTATTAAAATGGTTAGTCTAGAAAATTTTATTTTTCATTTAATAACTAAAGAGCACAATTCTGAATTGCAACCGAGTGCTATTAACTAGAGTTGTCAAAATACATGAATGAGCCAGTTCAATATAGGACTGCAATTTATTAACACTGGTTCGTCTAGTATGGGCAATGTGGGTTAATGGACCAGTGCAACCCATTTTAATTATAATATTTTCTTATTTTAATTAATAAAAATTAAAATATCTGGACGAGATTTCTAAAATTATTCAAGATGAGATTCTTAAAATCGCCAAATCATCGTGTTCATCCATAATTTTCAAAGCTGAATATTGATTCATCACTGCATTATAAAATAACATAATAAAATTAAGACCACAAATTTAAAGTCAGAAAGCCTATTAAAAAGTTTGTGACATTAAAAGTTGAAAGTTGTATTATGTTGTATTGATTTTTTTTTTTTTTAATTATGGTGACTTATATATTAAGACCATAAAATTTAGCTCTTTTTTTAGTTTGAAACATAATTTAGTCCTATAAGTAAAAAGGAGAAACAATAGAACCAATCATGTGTTAAATTTTGCAAAACCAAATCAGCTTTTCATCGTTAACAAATAAATTTATATGATTTGAAAGAATTTCACAAATCACTATTGAAAAAAAATTAATACTATGATTTAGAAGGTTTTCATGACTAATCTCAATCTCCAGCAAATTAAAGCGATTGGGTCATCAATCGATTGAAGCCCATCGAGAAACAATTTGAATGATTTGATGTGTCCCTATTTATTTGAATTTTTTTATAAAGAAAACAAAACAAAAGAAAATAAAATAGAGAAAAAGGGTCAATAAATTATTTTACATGTTGCCATTTGTTTTATAAATTACTTCTATTTTTAACGTGGGTTAAATGGACCAGACAAAAAAGATTAGTTCATTTTTTAGACTTCTTTTTTTAAAGTTCGATCTATACTAAAATGTGGATCAAACAATCTAATTCATTTGACTTAATCTATTTTAACAACTCTACTGTTAACAATTAATTTAAGTAAATAAATAGATAGAAGAACACATATTCTATTTTATATATATATATATATATATATATTATGTTGTAAGTATATTCTCTATGTTTCAAATTTTATTATTTTTGAAATGTTCAACTAAGTAACTAGTAAGTGTTTTGATTTAGTTACAATATTTTTAGAATAAAAAGTTTATTTTAGATCTATGAACTCAACTCAGTCCATTCATCATTGAAAATTTTCACTCCTTTTTAATGAGTTTTTATCTTTTGTAAAATTCAAATCTTATACCTAGAAATGAGTACAAATAATTATCATCAATAACTACCAATTGAGAGCTACCCAACACAAACGGAAAAAAAATAATTACTAGGTTATATATCAATTTTGATCCAATCCGGTCTCATGTACATTAGGGAGCATAATTTGTACAGGCACAAATACAAATATTTTGAATTTAGACATATACATAAATGATAACATGTAAAAAATGAAAAAAATTTATATCAATAATAATAATAAATTATTTATTTATTTTTTATCACTTATGAGTGTCTAAACACAAATTATTTATACTTGTAATTATAGGTAATTATAGAAGTGTTGCTCGTTAATTAGTTGGCATGACATGATATATCATATAATTAGACGGTGAAAACAAAGTGATGAATAGTAGACAAAATATCTTTTGAGGCAAGGAAAATGGTGACAAAAAGTAGCTATGGTGTAAAACTAAAAATTGAACCAGTCAAACATCCACCTCATCACCAAATTTTAAGATATAGTAACCAGTCTACCTTTTCAAACGATCGATTCAATATGTCTCTTACAAATGCAACAACCAACAAGTATCTTTAAATTGAATCTAATAATAATGTAATCTTAGCTAAACATTTTAATTTTCGACCGGCCTTATAACACGCAAACTTTGGCCATACATGATCGTCTTTGTTTCCAATGTGACAAAATTAACACGCCTAAACACATCTTTTTGTTTCACCCTTTACCTTAAATATTTCAATCCTATCATAATATTTAAATATATAATTATTATAGCATTATCTATAACCATAACATAAGCCTAAAATCCTATATTATAACACATTACTACATGTCCTTAACATAGAATTCTAATGGGTGATCGCAATAACAAGACTCAAGAAAAGCCAATTTTGCAAGATCTTGAAAGTTTGTACCTAGGAATCCCAGATGAATCCGTTAACCTCACTTTTCAAGACCTTGCTAATGTAAATACAACCACAATAAACACTAATCAACATGTTTCCGAAGGTGCTAACAATATTCCAACAAGGGCAAATTCGTCAAATTCTCCTTCACTAGGCAAAATACCTAGTCTTGATTTCAGCAAAGGCTTGCAAGCTTCTACTCATCATAATAACCACCAACATGACATTGGCCGCGGTGACTCGCCGTGGGGTCATTTTGGCCACCGAGTTGAGGCGAGTCGAGGGCATGTACATGTTCATGATCCTCAATTTGGTCAGGCAAGTGGGGGTGTAAAAAGTCCTCGATCAAGGACCGGTGGAGATGATCATTCGGCGTATAGCATGAGCTATAATGATATGAGTGTGCAATCTGGAAGAGGTGGTGGTGGACGACGACGACCTGGGGTTCCTCACTCTAAGATTTGTACAATTTGTAGTACATATGTTTATGTCTTCCGCACTAGATGTCTGGTACGTCATAAGAATTTCTCGCACTTTTGTTTTGTTTTAGAAGAGATGATAAATTTTATCATAATTAACTCACACAATTGTGAAGTTCCAAATTCGAACCCGGGACAAGACGTTCAATTTAACAATATTGACATTTGTCGGTTGAACCTCTTTTATTCAAATCTTTTTCTTATATCATGTGACTCACTCTCAAATTGATGGGACCTACCTGAATTTTTGTTCTTAATAAAAAAATTGTTGTAATATTGTTAAAGTACATGTCTAATAAGTGTTGTAATTTTTACTAACTTGTACCTCTCCCTCAATAAACTCGTTGTAATAGATATTTAGAGACCAAGTGATTTAGATTTAATGGTTAAATATGTTTTTAGTCTCTTTAAATATATCAACTTTTATTTTTAGTTTCTCTAAAAATTTCTTTCAAACTTTGATCCTTCTAAATTTTCTGTTTTTTCTGTTACTAAATTTTAGTCCATACTTTTTTACAAAAGTTTACGTCGCATGTTCCAAGTGACTATTTTTTATGACATATCATTGATAAAACTTTAAAATATCATTAGTTTAATAATTTAACTATTTAATCTTTATTAATTTATTTATAACTTCAAATTAAAGATGAAATTGTTAAATGAAAGGTTAAATAGTTAAATTATTAAGTTAATAATATTTTAAAGTGTTAATGTCATAAAAAAAAAGTCAGTTAAAACATACTACATGAATTTTTGTACAAAAACAGAAACTAAAATTAAAAACCGAAAAATTTAAAAGTACCAAAGTTTAAAGAAATTTTTTTAAATGATTAAAAATATAAATTGATATATTTTGAGGGACTAAAAAATTTTAGTCCTAAATTCTATTTAGTTTGCTATAGTTGCATGACTTAATTATTTAGTAATTATATTTATAATGGTGTATGCAGGTATGCGGCAGAGTCTATTGCTGCAGATGTGTGAAAATAGGAATGGGAGAGATGGTTGAAGGAAGAAAGTGCATAGAATGCCTTGGATTGAAATTCAGCCAAAGGTATGCTTTAACATATATTGAGATGAAATAACTAATTAAGCTTCCTTTGATATATCCATTATTTAGATTAGATGTGTTAATAATTTGAGTGCAATATTGTTTTGTTTGACATATAGATATAGATAAATAAATATTTTTGAAATATGAGATGTGTCATTTTAGAAAGAAATTTATACATAAGTATGCAAAGAATCATGAAAATTACTAAGATGATATATATAATAATAAAAAAATTGCTGTAAATTTATATATATTCTTTTGATTTATATTCTGTATAATCAGAACGAAACAAGAAAAAGTAATAATAATTTAAATGATTTCTTAATTTGTTAGGTAACTTACAAACAATCATGCTCTGCTCTATTGACAAGTTCTCCTTCTCTAACCTTTTCGTTTAGTTTGTGGAAAAAATATACCTTTTCAATTAGCTATAAGCCAATTTAGACTTGACAAAAGTGGATAATTTCCACGTTTTGGACGGCATTTAGGCAATTAGGCTTTTGTTTGCCGTGCCCTTAATTTAATTTGTCCTCATTAAAAAAAAATAGTACTACTATAGTACACAATTAATTACACAACAAAGAAATCAAACATCCACATATCAAATTACTACCTTTGCTATGGCATTACACTGTTCCGAGTGAAACCGAGCTTAAATTTTGTAGATGACGAAAAATATTAAATATAGTCGGTTAGATTTATTGACAAATATCAATCGTCAACGATCTGGTGGAATATTTCGCACTAATAATATAGTTATAAAATAATTAATATTCTTCTTCTCAATCCAAATTGAACAATTATACACACAACTTTCTTTCTAACTAGACTTTTACTTTGATTATATTGTTAATTCAACAATCCTAGCTATTTGAATAAGATTTGTGACAAATCAAATTTATCATAGAACAAGGTGTTTTTACTATCTCCTTTTGGTTAACTTGGTTTGTGACATAGGTACATAGAAAGAGCAGGGAAGGTAGGGTGTTGCAATTGGAGGTACCCAATTACATTGAAGCAAGTTGAGCTCATATGTGCTGAGAAAGGACCAAGAAGGAGTAGAAGATCATCATATGGTCAAAGTGGAGTAGCAACCACAACATCAAGAAGCCCTAGAATTACTCCAACAAGTACTCATGCTATTGGTGGTAGCAATGAACACTCTTTTGTCTTGTCCTCATCATTTTCTCCTTTCTCTCCTCATCACAATAACCTCCCTTTTTAAAGAGTGATGATAATTTATATTTTATTTATGACATATATGTATCCTATAGAAAATGTCTCATGAGGCAAGAGATAGTCTTTCATAATACTAGTAATAACTTGTGTTTGACTTTATTATTAATGGATGGCATTTTATTCAATTCTTTAGTTGAAAGATTGTTGATTAATATATATTCTCTCTATATGATCTTATTTTGCATACCTACGTTATACTAGACTTGCCTATGGCCACTTGGTAGCATCTATTACATGAGATCAAGAGGGTTATTGATTATGTGGAAAAATGTTAATTTGCTTTATATTCCTGTTGGCTGGAAAAAGAGAATTTTGGGTTGATTTATGTAACTACAATAATTCACATATTGGTGGTAAATGGTGTGGGTCGCTAGCAACTTCAATGCTCTATTATATATAGCAAGTTGAATACTCTATTATCAGGTAAAACAACTACAAAAAAACATATTTATGTGTGGCCAACTTCAAAAAGATTACTAGAAGTTAGAAGACTCACAAGTTAGTGGCAACAAAAAAACTCTCAAATATTGTAAAATTTAAATATGTTGTTATTACTGCAAAAAAAAAAAACACTTCAAAAACATTGTGAGAGTTTTTTCTACCAGAAAATCAATTGTTGGATTTTGTGAGAGAGGGATTTGAATGTCACAAATTTGAGGTTACTTAGATCGCCACAAATTCTCCTCTCATTTCATACATTGATCTCTCTAAAAGAATTCACTTCTGATTTTCTCTATAATTTTTTCTCTACTGTAATTATTTCTCTCTTCCGTTTATTATGATTTTCTCTCATTTATCTCTACATTCTAACTACTATTTTTTAGTTTCTAAATTGATTTTTTCTATTTTAATTTGTTTTATTTATGATTGTTTGTGTTTTCTTTTATTTTTTAAAATAAATTTAAAATATTTTCTCTATTTTAAAATTAGTTTTAATATTTTTTTAATTTTTTACCTTTTTTAAAATTATCTTTTTTTTTTAATCTTGTAATTTGTAAAAGTTTTAATTGTCACTACAAATACTTTTTAAAAACAAAACCAGGGTCGGCCCAAGGGAGAATTTTACTTTAATTTTTATACGGTATATAGGCTCAATAATATATTATCAAAACTCTTTAACTATATGCAGAAACAAAAAAGACCTCAAAAAAATTTTAATTTTCAATTTTTGGCGTAATCATCATTTGAATTAATACATGTGTTGTGTGTGATTGTACTATTAGTCAATTGAAATCGATGCAACTACTTATGAGGATGAGAACCATTAGAAGAATCTTTTAATATTAAATGCATTCATTTTTACTAAAAATCATCTTATATTAAAGGCATTGTTTTTCACTAAAAATGTCTCTTAGAATTCTTCGTTTGAAACTTTCCTATCAACACAACAAAAAGTTTTTTCACCCTTGACCCTACTTCCTTAACCTTGAAGGTTCTTTAAAACATAAGGACAACTCAGACATTGATGGATTAGATTTATTTGTAGAACTTAAAATTCTAAGAGAGATAATACAAGTAGAAAATGATACACCAATTGACATACTTAATTATATAAGAAGGTTAGATTGTTTTCCAAATGCATATATTGCTTATAGAATAATGTTAACAATTCATGTCATTGTCGCTTCAACAGAAAGAAACTTTTCGAAACTCAAATTAATTAAATATTATCTAAGATCAACGATGTCATAAGAAAGATTAAATGGATTAGCTTTATTATCAATTGAAAAAGAATTGTTAAACGAAATCGATTACAATAATTGGATAAATGATTTTGCATCGAAAAAAGTACGAAAAATCAATTTTAAATAAAAATATTAATAACTTATTTATTAACTTTGAAAAGGCTATGTCTGATAATTTCGCTTTAGGCCTCATAATGTGTTGGGTCGACCCTAAACAAAACCGATGATTTGTAACGGTTTGTATTGCTACAAAATATCATATATATTTTTTTTTTATAATTTAACAATTTTGTGGTAGACTGAACCTTCAGAACAGAACAAAATGTTCATTATATAAAAAACATTAATTTGTGACAACTTCAACTGCAAAAACTGACAGTACTCAAATGTGAAGGTGTTTTGTCCGCCACATGGCCAACACAAACATGCAGTTTGCGATTGTTTTTGCAACTTATTGAGGGTTTTTGTCCATCACAAATTGCATGTTTTTTTGTAGTGAAAACGAAGATGAACAAGTTCAGGTGGAAGAGGACAAGAATGTGTCTAATTCAAGTTGTTTATAGAAATCATGAGTTTAATTGATGTATCGATAATTAATAAAAAAAATTACTTGGTTTGAATCTGACAGACGTGTTTTAAGCAGGATAGATATATAGTTTTGTGTTAACTGAAAAAGCAATAGATACATAAAAAGTCTCAGGACAATGGGTTGAAGCCAAAGATATCAGTGCTCGGTTTGGCTAATGTGTCCTCACCAAAGGTAACAAAGGTTGTTGGAACATTGTGAAAATGACATAATAGGTTTTGTAATGAATTCTATAATGGTGGTAAGCTTCCTAAAGCCATAATTGTTTTCTTAATTTGTATCTTTATAATACCAATACTTTATTAATTATATTTTTTTATTAATACACAATTATTTATTGTTTCACAACTTATCTAATTACTCCATTAACTATCGTAAATAAAACTTATTTTATCATTAAAATTAACAATTATTTTTTAAAAAATTACAAACTTAAATAAGACATTTGTATAAATTTTGCTAAAATTTAATTGTTTTTTTTT
>JBBPBP010009778.1:37084434-37097065 GCA_037974735.1 Cicer chorassanicum | reverse complement strand
TTTTTATATTTAAATTGCCTAATTACTAGATTCACATATCTTACATTTAAAGAAGTGAAAATTTTTGAATTCAAACTTCATAATCTTAACTGTAACTTAAATACAAAATAAATTAGTTTGAACAATGATTATTCCTTGCTTTATGCACCTACACATTTTAAATATGAGTAAATATAAAAATTGGTCTCTGAAATTGTAAACGTTAGTCAAATTAATCCAAATTTTGTAAATTGACAAATACATCACTGACATTGTAAAATATCAATCAAATCAATTCATGTGAAAAATTGTTATCAGATATTTGTTATGACATTGTAATTGAATATGTGACTTATCTACATTGATCTCATATCAATGTCATCTTCCTATAAACAAATTTGTCATAAAATTGTAATCTCAAATATAATAATTTTGTGAATAATGTAATTGTGTGTTGATTAATTATTGACAAATTAGTCCATAAAAATTAATCTTTATTATAATTAACATATCTCATTATAATCTTCAACAATAAAATTTAAATATAAATTATTTTAATTATTATTTTACAATTTTAACGATATATTTATTGATTTATAAAATTTAAGAATTAATTTAATTTACGTTACCAATTTAAACCATGCATTTATATATTACTCAATTAAATATATAAGACACAAAACCTTTTCCTGGGGTCAAAACATCAACATGTGCGATGGATTGTGACATATCAGCTGACCTTTTCAACCGAATCACATGATTGTGCATGACTGCATATGGTGCTACATCACATGATGGGCTATCGAAAATGATTGGGATAAATTATATTATACTTCATGAGTCTCTAATTATAAACTATTTTATTTTTTCTTTTTGCATCACGATGATTACTGTTACATTGAACTTTTTTATTTTTTTATTTGGATTTTGTCTTTTAATTTATATTATATTTGTATTTATTAAGATATTGCAAATGATAAATAATAGTTTTGAATTTTCAACATAATTGAGATATCAATTTTATTATATGATATATTTGTACTCTAAATGTTATTAAAAAGATATATTTTTCAAAAGCTCACAAAAATTAATGATTTCTTTATAAAACGTAGCTATTCAATATTTTATTAGAAAATGTAACTTTTTTTTTTTATTTTATGTTTTATGATATCAATAATTGTAGAGATAAATATGCAAGTAACATAATCGTTTGACAAATTTATTATTAGAATTATTTTTTTTATATGTAAATTTTTTGTTGGAGGGTCTTATAGTAAAATATATATGTGGTACTTTTCAGCAGGGGTGAACAAAAATATCCATTTATATATATATATATATATATATATATATTGTCAGTCTACTTTGTTGTATGTTATACACAATAGATATGACTACTCAATACTCACATACGCCTTAAGTCAATATTAATTACTCCACTTTATTGGTATTTGATAGTCCAGTAGTACATGACAATTCCAATTTCACTTTATCTTTATCTCTAAGCCCTTTAATCTACCGTTGTCTATTCCTAGAGAAAAACAATTCAGTAAAAGTTAAAAACAAATAGAGTTTTGAGTGTGAGTAAACGAAAGAGAGAAGCCAAAGAGCATTTTCTCCATTAGTTGCCATAGCCACAGTTTTTCGATGTTGAACTGCAGTTCTTGTGTTCTAGTACTACAAGACATACACACATCTATTTCCACTACATATCTAAAAGATGGAAGTTTTGGTTCAAAGAATATTTTAGTGACAATGTTTTCAACTTTCAAATGTTTACCTCTTTGTAGTAGTTGCAAAGATTAAGAACGGTGTTTCATTGTTCGAGTATTTGAGTGTGTAATCCTTGCATGTTTGATATTTTCCAAGTTTCAACTTTCATGCTCTGTGGTTTTTTGCTTTTAGCTTTAGATAAGTTCAAGTCTTCCATATTGGATTTGTTCAAATCTCTAGCTATTGGAATTCTTCTTCCAGTTTGCCATTTTTAATGTTTTGCTCTTCATCTTGTTGAATAAAAATGAGTCATTCATATTCTTTTTTGCTACTTTTCAAATCCATAACAAATCGATCGTTCGACTCGTAATCCGTTTTACCCGTCACCTGAACTAACCGATGGCTTGAATGGTCGGCATCGGTCCCAATTTGTGGCACTTCGATTTCTCTTCAATTTGAATTTTGTGGCCCGTTATCGACCATTGTCCAACTCTAATTTTCAGTATTTGGATCGGTACAACCGATCAGGTTATGACAAGTCAACAAATTGTCATACATGAGTTAACTGATCAAATTAAGGATGGTCGCTAAAGAGTTTTCAAAAAAATCGATTGACCGAATAAGACTGTTTTATTGTCCTCTACATGAGAAAGTCAGATGAATGGTAGTGGACCTAACGTATATCACATTCACTCTTCCAGTACAGATGAACGCATAGTATAGAAGATAAAATATGGTATCTCATGCATTCGTCTTTCCTAAATGAAGGAGTCAGGGTCATTGAGTTAACCTAATGGGCCTTGGGTTGCCAAAGGAATGACCCATTATCCGAGGAGGATTTGTCTATATAGGATGAGAAAATTTGGGAAGAAAAAATCTATCTTTTAATACCTAAATGGTATATTTTCTCTCTTTTATGACTTTGTTTCTAATTTTATTCTAAAGGTTACAGAAAAACTATTTATTCTGATCTTGAGTTTATAAACGTGGAATGTAAGATTTTTTAAAACAAATGGATTTATTATGTATTTTTCATATAAAAGTAGTTTCATTTACAATAGGTGGGGATCACAATAAATATTAAAAAAAAAAAAAAACATAAAATGCTTTTCAAAATGAGTTTCATTTGAATGCTTGTATTGTATAAAAAAGTTGAAAATGTAATGCTGAGTAATGGTTAGATATAGTTAAAAAGAAATTGATATAAAAATATGTGCCAATTATTTCTTTTAAAAATTGTTAAAGTATATACCATCTCTTTTCTAGTTTAATAACTATGCATCCATAATATAAAAAAGGCTAAATATCACTCGTGGTCCCTTAACTTAATTTCAATTAACGATTTAGTCCTTTATCTTCTTTTTTTTCCCGATTTGGTCCTTTATGTTTTTAAATAATTTCAGTGTTACCCTTTAAATGGGGTTCCGTTAAGAAAAAGTTAAAAAATCGCTCATCTAAATCATTATATATGTTTATCAAACCTCTAGGAACGATTGTCACTGATCTGAAGTGATGTATATGGAGTATAAATACCTCATAGCTTCAGTTTTAACGAATCAATCCTACTACCAAACTTAGATTAAACTTTGAATATTTTTCTGAAATATTTCCAAAACATAAAGGGTAACTTTTTCTGAACACGGAAAACATAAAGGGTAACTTTTTCTGAACATGGAGGAGAGATTTTTTTAACTTTTTCTTAACAAAACCCCACTTAAAGGGTAACGCTGAAATTATTTAAAAACATAAAGGATCAAATTGGGAAAAAAAAAAAATAAAGGACTAAATCGTTAACTGAAATTAAGTTAAGGGACCACGGGTGGTATTTAGCCTATAAAAAAAGTATAAATATGTTCACTCAAGGAGTAATTCTATAATGAGTTACTTTGCTTAATAATTTAATATAAATGATGAATTTTATTTATTTAATTGTGGAATCAAAAGTTCTTATTGAATAGATAAATTCCACGAATTTTTATAAAATTTTAAAATTATTTGATATTTTATTAAATAATTTCAAATGAACGTATAATAAGCTTTTAAAAAATATAAGTTAACATCAATGACTATATTACATAGCTGCAAATTTTAGATTTTTATAAAATTTTGTGTGCTTCATCATTAATATATTATGTCAATAATCAACAATTAAATTAATGAAATTCATCATTTATATTGAGTTATTGAGTGGAGTAACTTATCACATACTTACTCCTTGAGTCAATGGATCCTCATCTATATAAAAAATACCTACATGCATATCTAATTATATCCCATCACTAAATATTTGAAAAATATTTTAAAAGTAATATTATGATATTAAGCAATCAAATTGAATTAAACGTCAATAAAAAATTATTTTACTATATCATTGCATACAAATTAAGTCCATATAGTAATGAATTATCTATTATTTTGCTATTGTTATCTTTTTTATTTTATTTCACCAAAAATAATCCTTATTATTGTTATTTAAATTTAGGGTCCTTATGAAATTTCAAAATTTTATTTTTAACACATGTAAAAGTATTATATATTTTAATTTCTATAAAATTATTATGTTAGCAATTTCAGTTCCCGTTGGAAGATCCTTTAAGTTTAAAGAAAGTAACACTTAAGTTATTTATATGTTTTTTTGTAAAACTCAATTTTCGCTTAAATTTTTTAAGTTTTTATTTTTCTGATTTAGTTCTTTAAATTACATTGCGTTTTCACCATTAGTCATTTGTTTTACTTTCAATATCGACTAATGCAATTGAAAGCATCTGGTAATTAGAAATTGTTTGCAACAATATGTCTTTCCTATTAATCCTTTAGATAACATTTACCAAAACTTATAAAGAAACTATATGTCTTATTTTTTTACAACCATTTAGGTACATATATAGTCTCTAAAAATTTGATAATAAAAGTCTATGCACATAATCAATTTCATTAGCTTCATCAATTTGCAAAGTAGTTTGGACAATCAACTCACTGCGTTGTTTGAATTAGATCTTAACAGTAATTCAGAAAAATTGTCAAATTTAAAATACAACATGTGTAATTTAATATAACCTACAGGTTAATGGTGCAAATAAAATATAATTTAAATGATATATATGACTATATCGAGAAAATAAAAACTCAAAGGATCTAAGAGAAAACTAAATGACAGAAGTGTTATAAAAAAACATAATATATCATGTTGTTACTTTCGTGAAACATAACAAACTTCAAGATATATTTTGCTTAAAAAGTTCATCCACAAAAAATGAGTTCCAAATTCAATTTCTAATTTAATATTTTCATTACTATTATTTTGAGTTTATGACATTTAAAAATTTTGTATTTAATCACAATTTATAAAATTCTAAATTTCTGTGAAAGAGTTATTTATAATGTTATAAAGTTCGTGCAAAATATCGTTCAAAAATTTATATCTTTTTACTAAAAGGAATAATATTCATAGATTTAAATTGTGGAATACATTGATGCGATATAAATTCAAATTTGCTAAAAACATAACAAATAAATGCACAAACAAATTTATAACATTCAAGTTAATAGTATAAAACGACAACATAACACAAAATGGCAACATGACTACAAATATTACAAAATTCAAGTGTCTAGAATACCTATGCCTCCGGATTGTAACGTTGATGACGCCAAAGTTATTGATTGATAGTTAATATCGAATTAAGCTACTCTGTCAATCTGAACCAAAACGAACACGCACCAAAACAGGAAAAAATGTAGCACCAAGACTGGAAAATAAAAAAGTGTTGTACATCAGACGAAGAAATCACAACAAAAAATACGAAAAAAAAACTAAATTTGTGTACAAGTCACTTATTTAAATAAAAAAAATAAAAAAAAATAAACTATTTTGAGGGTGATTATACACCAAAAAATTGTCTTAAACCACATCTCTAATGGACGACAAAAAAAAGAGAACCTAATAATAGGATTTGGAGAAGGATTAACTCTTTTTTTGTTTAGACTTGATAAGAATAGAAATTGAAATTATGGAGAAGAATTACGTTAAAAATTTAAAAATTGAAATTTAATTAAATACACTTTTTACTAAAAAAAACTAAAATTATTTATCGAATAATTTTTTAGAAATTTAAAAATATAATTTTTTTATATAATAAAAAACGAAATGTTGAAATTTTAACTCTAATTATATGACAGTAAAAAGATAAATATCAACTTTATGTATTACATATTTGATCTCCCAAAATGCCATGAAATCCATATACTATAAAATGAGAGATATATCCGTGTTATATACATATCTAATCTAATATCGATACTCCAAAAATAGTAACATATATGAGTTATGAGTGACTAAAAGCTTACTGAAAGACATATAAATTGTTCATAACTATTCAATAAGTCATAAATAAGTCACATAAGCATTTCTACCTTAGACTAAAAGCATTTTATCACCTTAAATTCCTAACCTTTAAGTATTAAAAAAAATTGAAAATTTAAGGGGAATAAAATCGTATTTAAATCTTAAATTTAATAATCAGAATTGCTAGAAGCAGAGAAAAGAAAGAAATAGAAATGCAAGTGAGTTGTATTGTGTGACAAAAACAACTGGAATTGGGAACAAATGCATCAAGATCTATCTTCAAACCCTAATCCCAATTCCAATACTAAATTCAATCCAAAATCTCACAATGCAAACACCGCGTCACAGTTACCTCCGCCTCCGCCTCCTCCATCCACGGCGGCGACAACCGCCGCCGGCAAGTCCTCATTTTCTTCCACTTCTCTATTCGCGCGCTCCGGTTCCAATGGCGGATCCCACCACCGGAGGTCCCACTCGGAGGTCAGTTTCCGATTACCGGACGACTTGATGGACCTATCTCCGTCAGATCCGTTCACCGGCGGATCGTCGACGGCGAGCTTAGATGAGATCGGATCCGAAGACGACCTGTTCTCAACATACATTGACGTTGACAAACTCGGAGGTTCCAACGAGTTGGGAGCCGCCGGAGTAGATCCAGTCGGAAATTGTGAACCGGAGAAGATTCCGGCGAGGCCGAGACATAGGCACAGTAGCTCCGTCGACGGTTGTTCTTCGTTTGGGGAGATTATGGATGGGAAGAAAGCTATGCCTCCTGATAAGTTAGCTGAGCTTTGGTCTATTGATCCCAAACGTGCAAAGAGGTTCGAAATTTTAATCTCAAAATGCTTAATTTTTTCTACTTCAATTTTGCTTATTACTGAATTCTTTCTATAATGATAGTGTTTTTCTCTGTTTTGAATTTTTATTAATTGCTTTTGAAGTTCCAAATTGAAATTTCTACAATTTTGTACGTGAACTTATGTTTAAGTTATAAGTTCACGTTGGTGTGGCTGGATATTTTAGGGGCGTAACTAGCTAAATTGAAATTTTTATTAGTTTATTAAATTAAATAAATAATTCTTTTTTATCAAGCTTGAGTATGTGCTTGTGGTTTCAACTTTTCAGTTGTGTCGTTTTGATAATTTTTCTGTAGTTTCTGTTTGTTTTCATTTTTATTGTGATTATTTAATAGGGGATGGGTTGGTGGTTTTGGGAAATTCAACTCTTTTATGTGATTCTAGATTGTAGCACAAGAAACTTGATAATGTGTCTTATCTTGATTAATTAAGAATATTTATGTTTAGTGCAAATTATTTGAATTTTGAGCTATTAACATTGATAATGTGTCTTATCTTGATTTTTTAAAATTTCCAGTGTTTGTATCGAACATTCGAACTATGTATCTGGGCTTTTTGGATTTAAACTTTTCGGGGGTGGCGGAGAATATGAGAGAGGGTTTTATGCAAGAGATTCTGCTCTCGAGTTTCATCTAATTTTCAATAGTACTAATTGATGTGGATTTGTGTTGTTCATTATTCTCACTGTGTTGTTATTATGAATAGAATACTTGCAAATCGACAGTCTGCAGCTCGCTCAAAAGAGAGAAAGGCCCGCTATATACAAGAACTAGAGCGCAAAGTTCAGACCCTACAAACTGAAGCTACAACGCTTTCTGCCCAACTAACACTATACCAGGTTGGTATTGACATTTATCTACGACTACTAAACTTTTAGAAGTTCCATTTTGCAGAGTAACCCTGTTTTTGTTTATTGAATTTCTTGATGTAGCTTAGTGCAATGAACTCAACTGAATTGTTCATCACTTTCCTTGAATCATAGATATATCCTTGTTGCAATTTTAGTTAAATACGAAATATTACTTTTGGATGTATTCTATTTGTGTTTCTCTCAGAAATTCCTCATATATAAAATGTTCGTGATTCTTGATATTTATGTAGTCACTTTGGTGATTTGGAATTTTGGATGGTGTTATATATCATAATGTTGATTTGTTTGTGAATGCTTCACCTAGGTTGTTTTTCAGTTTTTACTCGGACTTAAATATGTGGCTAAATTGACTAAATCACTTCTTTCTTTACAGAGAGACACAACAGGTCTGTCGACTGAAAATACAGAGCTTAAGCTTCGTCTGCAAGCCATGGAGCAACAAGCACATCTTCGTGATGGTAACAATTACCACTTTCTTCTTACAATGCGCTAAAAATGTTCACAGCTTAATAATTTTTTCTAGTGAAAAACTCTTGTAGCTTATTATTTATTTAACTTAATTAATTGTACTCGAATTTGTTTGTGATTTGATATAGCTCTTAATGAAGCATTGAAGAAGGAAGTTGAGAGGCTGAAAGTTGCTACTGGGAATATAATGAGCCACACCGAATCTTTTAATCTTGGTATGCACCAAATGGCATTTACAGAATCAAGTTTCAATCCAATTCCACCACAATCAGGTCCTTCTGGTCACCAAAACATGCACTTGCCACGATTTGGTCCCTCCCCATCTAGCATGTCAACTCATCATCTGCAACAAACACATTCTCATTCATTTTCAGAATTATTGCAAAATGATCAGCTTGGTCGTTTTCAGGGACTCGACATTAGTAGCAAAGGAACAACTGTTGTGAAATCCGAAGACCCCTCTATTTCTGCAAGTGAGAGTAGCACTACATTTTGAATTTGACGCAACTCACTTGACCTGCTAATTTATCCTTTGCATTCATTCTTCATAGTATTGACCTCCGGTCAACTAATGAACTTCATGTAGGATTCCATTCAGATTGAGGATTAATTCTTAATTATTTGTTCTTTGGGGTGCTCACAAAAAATGGGAAGCACCCTTAGTTAGGGTTTTGCTGCGAAATTCACATACCTTTGTTCATTTGTATCATCATTTACTTGTAGCGTGTAAACTATGTGATTTGTCATTGTATTTCACTTCATTGATATTCCAAGTGATGGACCCATTTCTATAATGCTTAAGTGCTATGATTTAAATTTAATCATAGTCATTGTACAATCCAATTGATTGGATAGCGTGTCTTATAAGGCGTTTGGAAGCGCCTTTATTTAGAGTTTATTAAAGATTTATCTTATGACATAAACACTTATTAGTGTTTGAAATACATAATGCCAAAACGTTGATGTAAATTGACAATCACACAAAATATGAAGGATTGACTTGCTAGCATTGTAATAAATTAGACATAAGTCAATACTAGTCGTGCGACAGCGAGCTTGTTGAAGGTTTATAAGCAAATAACCACGAGCAACTTTCCACGTAAAGCACCTCAAACGTTTAGGATTTGTCTACTTCCAAGTCCACCAAAACTTATCTTCTATCACTCTATTATTTAGGCCTTCTATCACATAATAGACTCACCCTAGGAGAAAAGGATCCATTCGGATCCCTAGTCCAAATAACCAAATCCTCACTTGTAGAAGAACGAGGTGCAGACATTGCATATATGTGTTCAAGGGCCTCAACTAGAATCACGTATGTAATAGACTATAAGTTTCACATACCTCCTCGTTAACAAAGTTCACCACATTTTTCTATATCCATAATGTGACCCTTCGATGGTACTCAGGTCTCTGTCTAAAAGTTAGTATCAACTCTGTTAGACTGTTACCAATCCTTTGACTAAGATTATCTATCAGAATATCTCAATTAGCACACAACTCTCTCCAAAAATTTGAACCTAGTTTAACCACAAAAACGTTGGGTATATTAAACGAACCACATTTATACTTATTACGGATGACTCTGGCCCAAAGAGCATAAGGATTCGAGCAGAGGTCACATCATGTATGGACCAAAGAAATGTTTTTTATGTGTCACACCATTCTAAGCCTGAGATAACCAAAGCCTTTAGAAATACACACCTCATCCCAAGAAACAAAACGAACCTTCATGTTATTTATGCACTCCTTATCCATTGCATCACAAATAGCTCTAAGAAGGTGAATAGACTGCAACACATACCTCATACGTGTTTGGATAATTGAATTCGTTAATGTGAATTTTCTTATCAAAGACAAATACGTCATTCATTTACAATGAGCGTCAGTCTTGCATTCATCTATTCAAGTTTTATTATTTCAAATTAATTATTTGTTGCTCCTAAAAAAATTTGATGCGGAAATCTAGAGTTAGCGCAATGGGCTATTTGATGGGGCCTAAACATGAAATGATATTAATCAAACTAATTTTTTAAATTGGTTTTTTAGATAATTTTTTTAAAATTGTACATACACAATAAAAAACAATGCAACAAATCTATTTCTCACACTTTCTAAAAAATCAATAAAGAAAGCAAACATTAATCAAGTCAATTCAACATAAAAAATAAAAAAAATTGATCCACTGCGATCACAACATATATTAAATGGTTGAAATTTGATTTAATATCATTATATCATATAGAAGGTTATATGAGAGATTGAGAAGATGCGTGTGAGTGAAATGTTTGTGATTGTTGTGAGTCAAATTTTTTTGGATTGAAATATTAGTGATTTTTTTAATTTGATTTGGTGGTCGTTTTGATCTATTTAATTAATATTTCACTCTTATATGGATTGAAATGACTCATCTTCATCAACAGAAGAAAGAGACAAAGAGCACATAGATACTTCGCACTAACGTCTTTATACTTGCAGTGGGAATTAAAGTTAAATCAATTTTTTATTAACTGAATCAACATTTATAGTCAATCAACATGTATAGTCGATGATCTAAACTTTATACTTAAATTTTGTGCGGACTTGCCAATTATCCACAATATATATGGGCTAACCTGAATTAAAAGCGGGTTTTATTACACCGAATTGAAAAGGCTCTACTTATTTTTTGCTTGATTAATTTTTTGACTAAACATTTAAAAGTTTAAATCTTATATTTCATGAGTAAAAAAATCTTATATTTGATTAGTCTTTCCAAGCCGATCCAATAAAACCATCTCATTTTAATTCTATTCCGAAAATCCATGTTATCTTTAAGACCGTGTTTACAATTTAACATGCAATAAATGATTGTATAGTTTTATGGCGAATTACATCACTTTATTATCACTATTTTTGTTTATATTTTATTTTAAAAGAATATATATCTAACTTTTTTGGTGCATCATTTCAATTTTACAAATATAGTATTTAAACTATATTTCATCAATAACAAATATTCCTTTTTTTTTAATTAAGCAAACTAAATCAATTCATTCCTAATCAAATTAGAAATACATATTGAAACTTTATCATAATGATGGAAAACAACACTAGATGGGGGCCATTAATCACAGAATGTGAACTATTACACTAGTTTCCTCCTCAAAAAGTTTACTGAAAAATTATGAAAGTAGTAAGATAAAATACTTCTAAAATTTTAAATATTAGTATATCCATATATATATTGGTCCTCCTGTTTACATAATTATCCTAATAAACATAATTTTGAGATTCAATAATTATTACACGAATATTATATTCTTAATTATGAAAACACACTCATTTGTTCCGTTATTAACAATATTATGTAAACATAAATATATTTTACTGTATATATTTATTCACATAAATTTTTATGCATAATCTTAATGAAATTGAGATAATATATGTACTTTTATACGTAAATATTTCTCCGTGCTTGGTATAAATCTCAACCATGAAAAAGTATACTCTACAATAATTATAGTAGTTTTTAAATCATTATTTTAAATAAAAATAAAACATATACTACAAAAATTATTATATATCTATGTAGTAAAGTCATCTTAGATTTTAACTTTGTTAATGACCATGACCACAAAAAGTCGTATCTGTGATATACGGGCAAATAATATAGGGATTATTTTACATTCATAAATATTGTAAGTGTTATATTCACTTTTTTTTTGTCTAATTAAATTTATATAGTCTTATTTGTAGTGTAATCTATTTCTCTTTTATAAAAGAATAATTATATAAAATTTAAAGTAGAAAAACTATTTATTCTATTATTATATTGTTAATTTAATTGATGAGTTTTTATTAATTATTGGAAGTAATTGGTTATTATAGAAAAATCTTAGTTATATCATATATATTTCTAAAGAATATTTTTTGAAGAAAGCGGGTGCCATAATCGATTTTTCCGGTTACTGCACCGGCTGAGAACAATACTATTTTTTAAAATGTGTGTATTATTTACTGGGATTTAGTATCTCATTAAAGTGTTGTTTTCATAGACTGAGAACGTTGGGACGTCGAGAGTTGAGAAGTCATACTTCCTTTGAAAAGATTAATTTTCTTAAATTTGTTTAGTAGATCAAGAATAAGTAGACATAGTGTCTACATTGTAGTTTATTTCAGGATTAGTTATTAAATGCCTAAATTTGAATATTTTGATTATTAAGGAAATTTCAGCTGTAAGGTTTTGTTTTAAAGATTTTACAATATTATTTCTTTCAAGAACTTCATTATTTATTATAATATTTTTTCCTTTTTAAGAGTACTATAATTTGTTTCCCTTTTAAATATCTCAATATTAATTGCTAAATTATCATGTAAATACATATTTTAATTTTTTTGAAATAATATATATAT
>JBBPBP010009778.1:37057321-37079158 GCA_037974735.1 Cicer chorassanicum | reverse complement strand
AACTTTTACTACTACAGTGCCACTTCATAGACAAGTAACTAATATTTACGTTCAACAAAAAAAATGTTAAATAATGCTAAATATACATTATTGTTATGTAACATAGTTTAATTATTGTCATGTAATTTTTTTAAAGTATTGGGTATGAGCACTTCCATTAAATAACTTAAATGATTAACACTTGAATCACAAATTTTTATTTATTTATATGTTTGGTATTGTGTTCAACAATAAGTGGATTAATTGGATAAAGGTATATATTTGCAATGACATTAAATTTTTGTTATATTAGAAGAATATAGATGAAAGGGAGAAAAAAAAGAAAGAAAAAAAGAAAATATTGTACTATGTTATTCAATATGTGTAATTCTTACAATGAGTGGTCTAACATGATTTACAAGAGGTGTCCTTATAATACAAGAATATAAATAGGCTAACATAATGAATCATTAGCAATGTGTAAGTCTTTTACTCACGAGACTTATAAGTTAATTCTAGAAAATATTAAAATTGGTTTAAGAATACGTACATCCACCAAATATTCATAACAAATTCTCATCAATCAAAGTACTACTGATACAACATACAATGAATCTCATGTTTGTAGGAGGTTTGGTTTGGAACAAGGGGTTGAGACAATAAATTTCATCTTACTTCTTCAATATGGTGAGGAAAGGTTAAGTAATGACGAAAGGTTAATATAAATTTAAACACTAAATTGAGTGAAGGCAACAATGAATTCTACGTTGTTTGGTTATTTTCTATGCACATTGCGAGAAGAAATTAATATATTACCTAACATGCATGCGAATGAAACTTTGTTAATTGTGAAAGATTGTAGATAATTTATAACTTATCAATGCTTGGTTGGAATAAATATTAAATCATATATTTGTGATCATGGACAAGTAGATTCTTGTCATTTAAGGTTTGAGGGCTTCCATTCAACTATTTTGAGTTGTCTATTGGTGTCAAAGTACACAAGGCTTCTTCAATTAACCATCCAATTATATATGTTTTTCGGAAAAGATTGTCGTGAAACAAATTAACAAAATGCACACACAAAAAGGAGGTGGAATGAGCCATGTTGTTTTTAAGTTAATATTTTACTTGGGTGTTTTTTAAAATAGAATAGAAAAATGCATTAATAAAAACATTAACTCAAGCACAAGTTGTGCCCAAACAATGCTAAATTTCTAACATAGTACAACATTTTTTTGCTAACTCCAATTCCCATTGAAATAATTTCCATCTCCATACCCAACTTATCCTTCCTTCTCTACACTAAAGGGAATTGCCCCTAGTCCACAAAGCTCGATCGCCACTTTTCCCACACATAAATGTCAGTGTCATTTCCCTAAAAGATATAAATTCAATAACCTCATCATGTTCCTTAACCCCCATTTGAATTTATCTTGACACACACTCTTCCATTTGAATTTTTTGTCTTCTTCTTTCCTCTCCAATTAAACTTTTTTAAAAATATATTTAATTTTAGAAATGATACTTAATGGAGCCTATAAGAAGGAAAGGGAAAAGCACAAGAAAGCGGATATATATTGCTTAATGTAATTGCTTGTGTAGTTGATTTTTGTAAACTTTATCTATGTTAGATACATGTTTGTGCTTTCTTTGGTATTTATGTAAAGAAGTTGTGTCAAGTTTGATTTGTGTGTAATTTTTAGTCTAAAAATGGTGACTTTAAGTATAAAAAATTGTGATTTTTTTTGTCTTAAATGTTATATTTTCTCTTTAAAATTACAATTAAGGCTAAGAATTGCCATTTTTGGACTAAAAATCAATATTTTATAGGTCAAAATTTTAGTTTCGAACCAAAACTGTAACAAATATGAAAAAAGAGATGCAAAAAATTTTAATTTAAAAATAGGGGGACTATATTTTGAACGTGTTAAAATAAAGAAATCAAAAGTGTAATTAAGCAAAAATTATTTTTATTTTTTAAATAATGTTCATACTTTTAGGATATGTATCCACGAGTATTCATCGAGTATCGATATCAGATACATATTCGATTATAGCATGTCTCTAATTCTGGAGTATCTGAAATTCATAAAACTTATCTTTATTCAAAATTACACGGATTTTAGTTTTTGGTGATGGTCGTTGCATCTTTTGCATCTTTATATTTTAGATAAGACTATATATTTTTATCTTAGTTTAGTTGCAGTTTTGGTCCTCTATTTTTACCAATTCACAGAGTTAGCCTCCCTATTTTAAATATCAACAGTTTTAGTTCATCTCTCATATTTTTGAACTAAAAAAATGACGATTTGACATATTTTAAATGGTGTGATATACTTATAGCCATATAGATGTATTAATTATTCATAGTTACGCTATTAAATTACAAAAATGATAAATTTCAGAAATTGAAAGTTAAGTTTTTAGAGGATTTTAATGTGATTTCATGTGTGTTAATCATTCTACATCATCCAATGATATGTCATGTTATTTAAAACATGTCACATTGTCAATTTTTAGTTAAACAATTAAAATAAAGACCAAAATTTTCAGATTTTAAAATATGATGACCGATTTCATAAATTGATAAAAATAATATAACAAAAACTGCAATTAAGTCTTTTATCTTTATTTTGCTTAGTGTGCTTTTAAATTGTATTATTTGTATCCCAAAAAAGTACTTCAGTTGTGTGCATTAAGACATTACAAAAGTTGTATATTATGTAGAATATCTAGGGTTCGATCACTTGCACTAACAAATTAACCACTAACAAATTATCGGAGTCGGATCCACTGCAATTAAATAAATATGTCGTTACATTCATTAGTCGATTTGGACCACTGATTTAAGACCAACAGGTCACATTACTCCTTCACAAAATCATCTTCACCATCAATTGTAGATCAGACGATCAAAACAAGTATATGCATGACAATTACTACATCTAATCCAAATCCTAATTTGTCTATCTTTATTTTGTTAGGGTATATTTGGAAATGTAGTATATGATAAAATAAAATAGAGCATAATGAAATGAAAAGTCTGATTAGATTTTAAAAATAGATGTCATTCGATTTTATCTCATTTCATCCTATACCACCGTACCATATATATTGTGTGCTTTTAAATTCTATTCGTAGTATTTGTAGTATCATGGGCCAACTTTGCTCGCCTCTAATTATAGTACCGTATAAAAAAAATTATATTATCAATCAATCACAATTATTATATTATTAATAATATTTGATTTTTGCCATAATTATTTATAAAACCATCCACAAAATTGATCATGATTTAAGTTTTCGTAAGTGCATAAAATTAAACTTATTTTTTAAACATAAATATATTAATTATTAATTTGTTACTATTATATTGAAGGTGAAAATCAAAATTAGGACCACTTTATCACTTCATTTTTTAATTAACTCTTTCATCTCATCCACCACCAACTAATTAGCTACACATTATACAAAATTTGTGTTTCTTTTATTTTTTTTATTGAATTAAATGATTGAAATTTAAATTCAGTATTTTAAATTATAAAATAAAAATAAAAAACTATTTTTCTAGACCGTTAAATTTTAATGAACCACCGTCAAAGTCTTTGAATACGGTAAATAGAGATGTCAATAAAGTCCCAAAAACCCAAGTCCCCTCTCAAAAGTTTCATAATAACCTCCTAATATAAGACCTTCTATTGAAATAAATTTTTTTAAGGCTCCGACCCATTATTTTATTATTTTTTGTGGACTTAAGTGAGGGGCCTAGGGGCTTATAGGCCCAATATTTTGTTAATTGAGATTTTTTTTTGAAAAATTTTCGATATTTATTTTTCTCGAAAAATATCAGAAGAATTTCTTAAGAAAATTTAAAATATCTTTTTTTCGAGAAAATTTTTTAATCATTTTTTTCTCGAAAAATTTTGTGAGCAAAATCAAAAAATTATTTTTGTTGAAAAATCGATTTATTTTTTCTCGAATAAAAAACTTTCGAGAAAAAACAATTGTAAATATTTTTTTATCAAAACTTTTTTAATGAAAAATTTTGATAAAAAATTTATTTCTCGAAACAAAATAAAAAAAAAATTCAAATTTCTTTTTTCAAAATTGATTTTTTTAAGAAATGAGCCCATTAACCCATCTAAGCCCATAAAATTTTAGAGGATTTTGTTTTTAAGAATTTTTCTTTTTGGAGACATTTTAAACTATAAATTTTTTTGGAGTCAATAATTAGTGGAGGTCTGAAATTGCTGGCTCTAATGGTAAATATGGAAAAATTAAATATTTTTTTTTTATATGCGAAACTGCGAATTTTACAAAATTTCTCTCTCTTGATCTGAACCTGTTGTCTCACTCTCTGATTCTTTCCCTGCGCTGCTCTGCGACTCCTCCACGGCAACTTCCGCCTCCACCTTTCGTTCCTTCACTCTCTCGGTCTCACTTTCTTCAAGGTCTTTTCTCGACTCTCTCTCTTATATAGAATCCACTCAATCTTGCAATTTCAATCTACATCTTCACATTTCATCTCCATTTCACGATTCTTCCTTTTCATCACCAAATCCTAGGTTTTTGCAATTTCTTCACTACCTTAGATCTATGATGAGTTTCCCTTACACAACATTAGAATTAGAAAGTTAAAATATATTTTTGTTTATTTTTTATTAATATGATTTTCGATGTATATAGTTTGTGGTAGTTCTTGTGACTCCTTGAAATTCACTCGAGAAAGGCATTACGTAATTGCTATAATGAAGTGAAAAGATAAAATCAGTGGAATTTGGAAAACTATAAACAATAATATACTCATTGTAATACCCCATGGGGGGTTGGGTCTAGAGGAATGGTACTTACATTTACTGCCCGAAGCTACTTGAATAGAATTTTAATTTCTTGTTTTGTCTCATCAAGTTTTGCAACAGAATTTTAATGAGGTTCAATTGTTCAAACTAGGGATTTCAGATTCTGGCAAAGGCTTTTGGAATGGCAGCGATTAATAGTCTTTACATCGTCAATAAGTCTGGTGGATTGATCTACTATAAGGTTCCATTACTTGCTACTTTGGACGTGAAATTTTTTTTATTTTGTTTTTCAAAAGATATATTTTACCCAAAAGTGGTATCTTTGTTTGATGAGTTTGCTGTGTTGTTAACTCGGTAACACCGATACTTTTTGATCAAAGGTGTTTCCCGTGTCCAACATGTGTTGGTGTTCCACACTGACCCAACAGGCACATTGATTACATTCAATAAATTTATTTTGTCAAATTATTACCGGTGTCTTTGTTAGTATCTGAATTTCATAGGTTGTTAATCAGGTCACATGAATATCTTGTAGAATAAGTTTCAGCTGATAATTTTTATTAAAGATGACCAAGACACAAGACACCACTGTATATTTATCCCATTGGTTTCTCAGTATTATTAGTGGTGTTAAGTTATGTGCCTCAGTGTCTCAGAGATTTCAGTATATTTATGCGATTTGTTGAATCATCATACGATAATTAAGATATTACTTCACTTAGCTAGATGAAAATAATGATGATTCAATCTTCCTAACTTTTGTATTAATTATTAAACAATAATAGTAATTTTAGTTATATCGGCAGACTTGCAGCAATTTTTTGAGTTATATTTGCAAAGCTAAACAAAGACTTAATATTAGTCTTTTGACAAATCCCAATGGCATCATTTAGTCCATATGCGTAACTAGAAGTCTAGAATCAATGCCATCTAATGCAAAAAAGCTTTTGCTGTTGTTGCACTGTTGAGTTAAAGCAATGCTTTTTTTAAAAAAATTGAAAACTATGATTTAGAATTTGTTCAATTTTTTGATATTTAGGATTATGGGTCAGCTGGACGAATGGATACCAATGATACCTTGCGAGTGGCTAGCTTATGGCATTCAATGCATGCCATCTCTCAGCAGCTATCACCTGTGTCAGGTTGTTCAGGAATTGAACTACTCCAGGCTGACACATTTGATCTTCATTGCTTCCAATCACTGACAGGTATTGTTTTAAGCAACCCATTATGTTTGCATTTCAACTTCACATGGTGAATAATAATAGAATGAAGAATGAATGCCAAACATCATGTACATAATGTGCTGATTGGTATATAGCCTTGCAGGTACTTCCTGTGGCCAGGTTTAATGTAAGAAGTTTAGTATATGTTAAGAAGCTCTAGATAATTTTGGCATGTTATATATATTGTAAATTTATATATCATTATTGTCATGGAGGCTGGGACATAAACTTAGTGAAAAGTTGTATTTGATATATTCTATGTACCATCAGACATCTATCAGATATTAGGCACTCACTGCTCAGTGCAAGTTTTTTGAATTCCATGCTGAGACAAAAGAAAATAAATTTATTTATTACCTGATATGCGACTTTCCTAGTCTATGTAAAGTAAAGGTGGCAGGCATGCATATGCTTCATCTGATTTGGATGATGCTGAATTTGATAGTTTAGATATTTCTAGATATTTGGCTTCTGTATGAGTTGTCACAATTTGCGGTTGAATTTTCACTGTCGTGTTGTCATCTTAATTGGCCCTTTTCATTCATTGTGATGAAGTATTCCGTTTATTATCTGTGGCAAATTGAAGCACTATTTAATAATTTCCTATCCATACTCTTGTTTAGATTTTAGATTTTGTTATAACTTACAAGTCATGACATGTGAAATTAATTCTTCTCTCCAACAGGGACAAAGTTTTTTGCAGTATGTGAGCCTGGCACTCAACAAATAGAAAGTTTATTGAAATTCATATATGGACTGTATACGGATTATGTTCTGAAGAACCCCTTCTATGAGATAGAGATGCCTATTCGGTGCGAGCTCTTTGATATCAACCTAACTCAGTCAGTACAAAAGGATCGAGTTGCACTGTTGGGTCAATAAATTGCTGGCCTAGACCTTGTTTCTGTTAATGAATGTCTTGTAAGGTGTGCTACTCTGTTTTATTGTACCTGGTCTATGTATTTGCTTACAGAAAAACTTTTTAAGATTCAAATATATGAGATTCGTCATTTCCTACCATGTTTTTCCCATACAAATGAGGTATGTGTCTATATGTAGATCACTACCTACTTTTTGGCCATATTTTTCTAACTCATGCAGTTGTTATAGAGATGATGGTAATGGAAAATAAAAGAAGTTTGATTGTTAGTTAGTTGGTTAGTTTGTTAGATAGGTCGCTAGATTGGTGTTCCATATAGTGTTACTCTAACGCCACAACCACCTTTGAGTACTCTATCCGACAACATCACTGCAACCTATCTCCCCCCATGGCCCCATTCTTTCTCCATGCAGAGCTTAATCCTTCATCTGCATCTGGAATTCTGTGACACCAAGCATTCACTCAAGCTTTCTGTCTCAACACAATGAAGAAAGTCAAGAACTCCCCCTCGCACCCCTCCATCTTCCGCTGGAGGAGCATACCTTATGTCGTTTTAGCAAGATGTGTGGTCGGATGGTAGCCCTCTAAAAGTTGCTTTCTCAAGATTAATTATTTTCGTGAGCTTCTTTGCTTCCTAAGTTCTCAAAAGCTCTCTATGTTTGTTCGAATTAGCCAATCAAGATGTTTTTTCTTCTTAAAATACATGTTAAGAATGACCAATTTAGATATATATTTGAGAACATAGGAGATAAAAGAAGCTGTCATTATTTTCACTTTGTGAGCATAGGGATTGTTTGGTTCTATCTTTTGGAAATTGAAAAGATATTTCCAAAAGATAAGTTATGGGTGTACCTCATTAGGGGTCTTGCTTCTGTGTTTTGGATACTTTTAATTTGATTCTACCTTACTTGTCTCTTTTTTGTTATATACTTGTATTAGAGTACCCCTTAATTTGATTCTACCCTACTCATCTTACAAGTAGTGTTATATCCCTTGTACTCTTTCAATTAAGCATAGTGTAATAATCTATTTCATGGCTCATGGGTTATATTTCCATGACAAAAAATTGTATGACCCCATTCCATAATTTATCCACACATTTTGGCTGTCATATACATGTTGTAATCGAGGGTGATATTATGCAACAACTAATTTCCAAATTATATAATTAACTAAAAGATCAGTTAACAAACAATGATTATTTTTTTCACACGCGTGGGAATACAATAGGGCCACCGTGCACAGTTTATCTTTGGAACATACACAGACTGGAGGCAAGGCTGTCTCTATTAAATTATCAATCAATCAATCCAGCACTTTAATTAATTTTATTCATGAACAAGAACAACATAGTTTAATAACCATGCTCTTGGAATCCTGTATACGTGCCAAATTTGTGAACACATTAAAGATATTATGCTAAATCCTTTAATTACAGTTTTGAAAAAGTGGAGCATATATGTTGTAAATGCTATTTGTTGCTCCTTCTTTTGATTGCACAGATAGATAGATACTCTCTCATGTGTTAAGATAAGATAAGTTTTTATATCTTTCCTTAAGACCCTAGTCTTCCTTATTATCAAATGCAACATAGAGTACAACTTTAAAATAAGCACTGCATAACGCATCAAAACCCCACTTAATGATACCTAGCCTCTTAACAAAAATATTTTAGATCAAAAGAGAGGAGATAATGAAAATATAGGATTCGTTTGTTGTAGATAATAAAAAGAGATTTCGACATTTAATGATTAAGAGATTATTGTTAGATATTTAAAAAAAACATAAGTTGATTTGTGTTTGAACACCTTAATGAAGCTATTCAAAATAGCTTCTTATCTAAAGCAGTTTCAAATTATTATTTAGATTCAAATTTTTTATCAGATAAAAACTCCAAAAAGTGATTTTTAAAAAAATGATTATAAAAAAACTAGTAACAAAGGCACTCATGATAATCTCCTAAAGTAGTGGCTACCAATAATTGTATATTTAAGATGTTGGTCTATAAAGTTAAGAAAAAAATATTGTTGGGGTATGCATGTGCAGGGACAAGCCTAAAAGATTTTCGGTTAGGAATCCCAACAAGAACCAGCGCATGTGCACTTGATTTGTCACTTATATGTTCTGTGGCTTTAAGGAAAAAAGCCACATCAATGATGTGGATGTTAATGTTATAGTCACCAAATGATGCTTATAAATAGAGGCCCTTCAATTGCATTCAACATCACCTCATAGCAAACAAAACTACACACTGTCTTGTCTCACAAGGAAAAACATTCAATGGCATCTTCTTCTACTTTGTTAGTTGTTCTGTTCTTTCTCTTTATTGAAAAGCACTTTCATGGTGTCACTGCTAACTATGGCGGTTGGCAGAGTGGTCATGCCACTTTCTATGGTGGTGGTAATGCTGCTGCCACAATGGGTGAGTTTTAGCTTCTATCTTTGTTAACAAAAAAACAATGTTCTAACTGTGGTCTCACAATCATGATGCCATCTTTGATATTCTTTTGTTCTTTTTTAATTGTCATTTTAAGATTATTTACATATACTAAAAAAATTAATAAATTTTGTTAGTTTTGGGTATTATTGACAAATAACAAATAAATAGAAACAAAAGTTTGTTTACAAAAGCGACAAATAAACAAGAACAAAGTACCATAAAGAATCTCCGTCAAATATGGCTGATGCAACCTCAATAAAAATCTCTTCGTTTTTGCAAAGGCCTTAAAACGTTAATGTTGTGGTCGAGATCGATGCTACATAACCTTTTCTCCAAAACCCTGCAAAAAATTATTGGCTTTTCTTTATTGGAGAATATAGTAATTATTCTTGAGATGATTGTGTTTACTTGTGTTAATTTGATACATGCAGGAGGTGCATGTGGTTATGGAAATTTATACAATCAAGGATATGGAACTAACACAGCAGCTCTAAGCACAGCTTTGTTCAACAATGGTTTGAGCTGTGGATCATGTTATGAAATGAGGTGTGTTGGTGACTCAAAATGGTGCAAACCTAACACCATTGTTGTTACTGCCACAAACTTTTGTCCACCAAACAGTAATGGTGGTTGGTGCAATCCTCCTCTGCAACACTTTGATATGGCAGAACCAGCTTTCCTTCAAATTGCTCAATATAAAGCTGGAATTGTGCCTGTTTCATTTAGAAGGTACGTGAAAGACATCAATTTGGTAATGTTTTCAAGCTTTACAAAGGTTCTATTCAATGTTTTAAAAACAGGCCAAATCAAAACTCATATGAAATTTAAAATTAAAAACAAAAACAGACAAATTGATTAGTTATCCTCAAATGAGTAACATAAAAAAGGGAGGAATTTATGAGCTTGAGATCCTTAGTTATTTGTTGTTCTAATTTTCTACAAACTTACTTTATTTTTCTTATTTTTTTGATGATGGAAGAGTGTCATGTATAAAAAAGGGAGGAATAAGGTTCACAATCAATGGCCATTCTTACTTCAACTTGGTTTTGATCACCAACGTCGCGGGTGCAGGTGATGCCTATGCAGTGTCAATCAAAGGGTCAAAAACTAGCTGGCAATCCATGTCAAGAAATTGGGGCCAAAATTGGCAGAGCAATTCCTACCTCAATGGACAAAGCCTCTCTTTTAAAGTCACCACAAGTGATGGTAGAATTGTGACAAGCTACAACGTGGCACCACCTAATTGGCAATTTGGTCAAACCTTCCAAGGGGGTCAATTTTAGACTTTGTAAAATGTGGGGTAGGGTAGTGAAAAAATTTGTAGGTATTGATTGGGGTAAATCTATTGTAAACTACTTTGGTAGATGGTTTATGACTTAAGTTGAATTGGCATTTAAAAATTGTTTGATTCATGACAGAAAGACCAAAAATATCGTAGGAGTTTATTCTTGCAGTTGTATGTGATTCTAGAAGATTGCTGAGGTGATTATATTATGGCACTCGCTTGAGACTTTCCTATTGAATTGTAATTGATATTGAATTATGAGTTCTTCGTTAAACATTATCTTCTATAGTATTTTCTTTTTCTATAAAGATAATGACAATTTTTAGATTTGTGAAGTAATTTACTTAAATGCAATTTATTTACATTATTAGTTTAAAATATTTTTATATGATCAATCAATCAAAATTGTCGTATCATTAAAAACATATAATAGACATCCTTTAAGAGAATAAGTTGACCCTCTAAAGATAAAGTACGGACACTTTCAAACTAACAACATTTTCTTTATGCGATCGAGAGTTCCAAAACAACAACCTCCGATAAATATAGCCAAATAAAAAGACCAAATATTTAAATGGTGATGAACCCACGTTACAAGCGAAACTACCTCACATTAATTCTCACTAACAAACTTTATGGAACTTGATTGTTTAGGTTATTTATAATTAAAATTACAAAAATATTATTTTGACACCAAATACAGATACTATATCTATTGTCCAACGTATTTATACAATATTTATACCACACATACGGTGTCCCTTGTTTATGTTGAGAGTTTGAATAACACAACTATTAAAATTATGTTTGTATTTGTTAATTAAAAAATATGTATTGTATTTTTAAATTTTATCGATATATTATATAGTACTTAACAGATATTTTAATTTTGCGGAGGTTAGATCTAGCTTAAGGAACTAGACACTCACAATGTATTGAACTCAAGTTCAAATCTAAATGAATGTATTCGTATTTAGTATGCAACATAAAATCATCTATGATAAAAGAAATTTATAAAAAGAATGATTTTAACTTTATATGATAATATATAAATATAGAGATGTGTATTTAATGTATTGATTACTACATAATAGAAACTTCAAAAGCATGACTAAAAATGCATAGAAATACAATTCAAACTTAACCATTAGAAAAGTATGAATCTAAAAAACATGATCACCTTCTATTTATTGAGATGTCTAACATAGCAAATTTACTCAAACAAAAAATATTAGTTTGATATCTAATAATTATATTTTATTATATTTTTTTATATTAATTATAATCGACGTAATTTTTTTAATAATTTTTTTAAGAGATTTGATTAAGAAAAAAATACGTGTGAATAGAGGATA
The DNA here is from genome assembly GCA_037974735.1 of Cicer chorassanicum. Classification (NCBI taxonomy): domain Eukaryota; kingdom Viridiplantae; phylum Streptophyta; class Magnoliopsida; order Fabales; family Fabaceae; genus Cicer; species Cicer chorassanicum. The sequence goes on along the minus strand of JBBPBP010009778.1, from coordinate 37,067,191 downwards.
GAAATCAATTTCTTTTATTATAATATATTTATCGTCAACTACAAAATAATATCTTTATTTAATTATAGTTCATCTGTACATATAAATTTTTAGAAGATAAAGTAAAAATAAATAGTTTTATATGAAATGAATAAGTTAAACAAATAAATGATAGATAATGAACAAACCTATACAAATTCAATATGTAAATCTCTGTAATGAACAAACTATACAAATTCACTATTGATATGTATATCTACAAAGTGAATTCACTATTGATATGTATATCTCCTGCCAAGTTGATTTCCAAACTTATCAATTAATTGATATTTGGAATCTCCATTCCACATTTATCAATCAATCGGAGTATAAACCCGTGAACTTCCACGTTTATCAATCGGAGTATAAACCCGCGACCGATTATTGCATTAGGGTTATGAAGATTACTGGTTGATATTTGGAATCTCTATTCCAGATTTATCAATCGGAGTATAAACCCGTAATAGATTATTGCATTAGGTTTAGGAGGATTAGTTGGTTAGATAAGGATACATTGCAAGTGGTACCATCAACTAGTATTTAAATATTCTGTTGATTCTGTCTTTGTACATATAAAAAGTTTCTATGGGTATATATTAAATCATTTAATTAATTATCTTTGTTTTACAAGATATTTTGATGTTTGGGAATCATGTAAACAGCAAATCATTCAAAAAAAGAGTATACCATAATTAAATTAAAAACTATATCGAATGTGACATTTCAATTTTCTCTTCTAATAGGATACCAAATCTTCTCATTCAATTATTCTACCAAATTTTTGCGATATTCAACTAACTTGTAAACTTAGTTGGGTGGATACATTACTACATCATCTTTTAGATGCTTTGGAATTTTTATAATCGCTTGATTAGCTAGCATTGCCAACTTTGAAAAGCGATCTTTCCAACACTTTCATTCATCCTCTAGCTTTCTATAGATCTCTTGATTCTTCAACTGATTTTAAGCAACATCGAAAAACGATCCTCTCAATATATGATCCCAATATATGGTTTCATCCTTTAAGTCATTATAGATCTTTTCTTGATATTTGATGTAATTGTTCAACTCACCTGAAGTCTTTATCTCTGTTCTCAGTACATTTTGATGTTTTAAGAGTAATTCTTCAATTTTTTCTTGTGTTGTCTCTCATGTTTTACTTGACTCTCATACTCAGCTACCATCTCTTTAAGTTGTTTCTTTAAATCGTCAAACTCATTTTTTATATTCTTCTCAAAATTTTCAGATCTTTTCCGCAATTGTTTCCACATCTAGGTCTCATCATAACTTTATTCGTTTCTTGTTTTCGCACATCTAATTCTGCATTTGCACCTCTCAAACAATCTTGTATGTCAAGTTTATTCTCCTCTTCAATTTTCAATCTCTCAATAAACTAATTCTTACAGGTGTTTTCTGGTTGTAAGTCCTTGCTCTCTTGGGAGACTTTTTCTAATTTTGCTTGTAACTCTTTTTTCCCCTTTCAGATTTTAACAATGATCCTTTAAGTTCTTCTCTTTCTTCATTTGTAACAAGGGTAGGTTCATGTATTTCTTGATCACTCGAGAGTGTATTGTGGAAAGACAACTTGATTTCTTGGACTCTTTTTTTACCCATTGCTGATAGGGTTCTTTTGTGCTACAACTTCTACATTCTTACTTTCCCTTTTCTAATGATAATTTCCTAAGCTCGACTTATCATTTGCAACCTTGGTGGGTCTACTATACCCATATTGTGCAAAATAAAAGCTTCCAACAACTCATTATCTGGTTTCTCCAACATAGGATAGCCAAGTTGCCTCGGAGCTACAATCGGATTTTAATTAATGCATTTTGATTCCTATGAGAGATACATTTGGAAAATCTACGCATTGACATATTACTCATTCCACCTCTTGTTCTCTACAAGACCACAAAATTGTATCCCCGACAAGGTTAGTTATACTATGAGCCCATTCTCAGTTACTTTTAACTCCAACATGATACCCTTTCTTGAACATATGAGACATGAACCAAATATACAACACCGGAAGACAACACAAAATGGTTCCACCTTTCTTCTAGTGTCGCATATGCAGAGAGTAGTATACATCAGCAAGAACCGCGAGAATCGAATTTTCTTTATTTTTGTTAAAAGTCAAGAAGACATTTATGGCAGCAAAATCTATAAAATTATCAAGGTTTTTAAATAAAACAATCCCATAGATAATGAGAGTCAAAACATCTATAAGAGTACCTCCATTCTTTTTTAGAAGCTAAATCTTGTGTCTTTTGCTCTAGATATTTTCTTGAAAACCATGATTTTTTTCCCTCTATTTTACTTGTCAACTCTCTTATGTAAAATTTCAACACTTTAGCAATTTTGTTCAGATTTGGGGGTTGTCCAGTATATTGATAAGGATTTTCTTTCTCTAAGGGATAACTCAATATTTGTTCGAATTCTTTCAATGTTGGGGTCAACTGAAAATCTTGAAAGGTGAAACATCTTAAAAGAGGATCCTAATACTGGGCTAATGCAATTAGGGCCCCTATTTGCCCATTTGTTGCCAAAAGGTTTAAGATATTCCCATATTTATTAAAACAAACTATCACGTTGTATGGTTTTCATTTAATTGATGATGTCCCGTAAATTTTTCAAATCAGGTTGCTTAAACTTTAAAAGTAAAGTTTTCCTTTTTTCTGATCTCATTATCCACTTAATTCAACATGTTACTAAGGTCCTTATGATTCGCCAACAAACTTGAAAATTGATGCAAAATGCCATTAGGTATTATTTTCAAAGAAAAAAAAAAGTCATGTGATATGAATGCACCTATGTAGAATTAGTGTTGTGAATATATATATATATATATATATGTGTGTGTGTGTGTGTGTGTGTGTGTGTGTGTGTTTAGTTAAGCTCTCAAAATGGTGGCTCTATGGTTCTAAATGTTGTTCGTAGAGCCAAGAACTCGAGATCAATAACTAAAGGTGGAAAACAGCATCAAGATTGATCTCCAAATTGATGAGTTGTGAGAAAGGACACAAGTACATTGTAATTACAATATTCTGCAAAAAGTTCTGCATAAACCTGACTCAAAATAGTGTCAACTGACATGTGACAACTCATTCACGTTTTCCATGAGACCCAAAAGCAAGAACGTTCCCCGTTTTGTCAAGAACGTTATGGACAACAAACAAACACATGTTTAATTGCTTTAAAATATATCTGACATTTGGGAAGTGTGTCCAACGGATATAGTCATTTTAAACTGAATATTCAAAGCCTTTTAACATCTATAAATTGAAGATCAATTGGAAGATGAAGGCAAGAGTTCAATTTACAAATCTATCAACATTTGTCTAAGTAACAAGTCAAAAAAACTCTTCAAGCAAACTCCAGCTCTCTTCATTATATCTTTGGATCATTATTTACTGAGTTTGTCTTTCATTTATCTCAAACAAGTGTTGAGAAGTTTCAAGATCCCAAACACTTTTATCATACACATCATTTGTAACTCAAGTCTATCTTTTATGTTAGATTGAGTGTGTTTGTAAAAATCCTTTCAAGGGTGAAAAGTGTTTGTAAAAATCCTTTCTAGGTTGAAAGGTGAAGATTGTAACTGATCAAGGTTGATCTGGACTGGTGGTGTAAAAACCAAGAACGTTTTCCGTTTTGAACACTTACTGAAAAATCTCACGGTTGTGAGGACTGGACGTAACCCGTGTTAGGTGAACCAAGATATATCTTTGTGTGATATCTCTTCCCTTATCTCTATTTATTTCTAGTCTTTTGATTATCAATTTAAATAGATAAATTAAATTGTGTGTTTTTCACTAACCAAGAACGTTCTCGTTTTCTATTTTCATAACCAAGATTAATCTTGACTTAAATTCTTTAAGTTTTAATAGGAAATTTCAAAAAGGTGAAATCACAATTCAAACCCCCATTTCTTGTGATTGACATTGCTACTTCAATTTGTTTGGTAACGTAAATAAGTTAACTTATAACTTATTAAACTAGCTTATAAGTTTGTTGGATTAAAATAGATATGTTTGGTAAATAAATTTTTCTCATCAGCTTATAGCTTATTCTGATATATTATTTCAAGTACCGTTTGAACTTATAGCTTCTTACATTTTCTTCCATTTATAACCTTATTATTTTTTTTTGTCTTTATGTAATACAAAATAACTACCGCACCCACCAACTACCCTCTCACTACCTAGTTTCTTTAATTCCTTGCCAAAATAACTATATAAAATTTTCATGTTATTCATCTTACAAGAAATTGATTAAGGTATACAATACCATATTTATTATTATTTCTTCATCTTCTAATTTATCATTGTGATAAAGTTAAATTTATTTTTTATGTCAAATTGTAAACAGTAAATGAATTGCATTGTTTTTATGATTACTATTTATAATATGGAGCTTGCTAAACTTTTAGAGAACTATTCAAATTTATGTTGTATTGTAATAAAAAAAAAGTAAATGATATAACAAAAAAAAAAGTAAAGTAGGAAAATTGATTAAAAAAAATGGAGTAAAACAATACCAAAGAGAAATTAAATAAAAATGTCACATTTTTTTTGTTATTTTAAATTAAATAGTTATACCCTTTTATGTCATTTTATATTGTTAAAAGCTAAACTTACTAAACACTTTAATTTCAATTAATTAGTTTTTCATCTATAAGTAGCTGCCAGCAATGTATCACATGATGACAATGTTATGACTCATACATTGCCAAGTTGAATTACAATTGGCTGATATCAGGACAAAGACATTGAGGACAAATAGATATGAGGAATTAAGACAAATGTTAGGTGTAGTATCACTTAGATACTTGAATTAAAGGAAAATGTTAGATTACATGTAATTCAAGTAAAGTATTAGTTACCTATGATAACTAACTAACTAACCACCCAATTAGTTAGTTAGTTGGTTAGAATATAGTTAGAATGAATGAGGACAAAGCCATGTGTAAATATTATAACCTAATCAATAAAGAGGAATTCAATTCATGCACAATACATTACATTTTCTGTCTTACTTGCAACTCAAGCAAGAGCTTGAAAACCTAACAATTAAGTTATCAGCTATCAACCAGCTTTTAAGCTATCAGCCAGCTTTTCAACTATCAGTTAGCTTATAGCTTAATTTTACCAAACGGAGTATAATGATAATTTCTATGGTACTCTTGAAAAATAAGTCTGGGTCGGTACTCTTAATTTTTTAATATAAATATGTTATTTTTCCCCACATAGCATCTATATATTATATATGAACTTGACCAAATTATTTGTACCAGTGCATTTATCTTTTCAATATTAAAATCATTATCAATTCAGAAGTTCATATCTCTTTCCCTTTTTCTCGTGAAACCGTTCCACCACCAAAGGAAATGGCTCTCCTCCGCCATCCATCGTCGTGAGAAGAACTCTTCATCATTCTTCCATCAACGCGGGAAGATCCCTCCTCTGTCTCACTATCAATTCGCTCGTGTTTACATCGTTGTCGTCTTAGTGTCGTTGACCACACATCGTTATCGTCGCGATGTTGTTTTCAAATTCGTCTTTGATTCTGAATGAATTAACGACAGAGATAGATGACGTAGAACGAAGGGGAGAGACGATTCGATGAATAACGATGGAGGGAGACAGTGAAGAACAGCGGAGAGACAGTGCGGCGGAGAGAAGAAATTTGGATATTTTTTATATAGTTTTATAAATAAATATTAATGATTTTAAAATAGAACAAAAATGTAAAACTTTAAAATATAACGGTGTTAAATTTAAAATATGATCAAACTTATTCATAGATGACATATCATTAGACTACTGTAATTTAATTTAATATTACCAAAATATGTTAATTCTCAATTGTACCAAAGAAGTTCCCTTATATAATATTGGCTTAATTGTAATTTTAGTCTATCTATTTTTACTGATTCATGAATTTAGTACCACTATTTTAAAAATCTACAGTTTTGTTCCCTCCCTCTGATTTTCTAATTAAAAATGATGACGTATGATTCTTTAAATAACGTGATTTATGATACGATAGTGTAAAATGATTAACACCCATAAAATTGGAATAAAACGCCATAAAAACATAACTTTCAAACGAATTTTTTTATATTTTTAATTTAATTAATGACATATAAATAAATCTTCGATTTAGATGGTACTACAGTATAGAATTATATGTCACCTCATTAAAAATATGTCAAATCGTCATTTTTTAGTTCAAATATTCGAAAAAAGAGATTAAAACTGTCGATTTTTAAAATAAAGAGACTAATTATATGATTTGGTAATAAGAAAAGAACCAAAAATACAATATATTATGTTAATGTCACTTTCTTTGGCCATTTTGGATATAGATTTGACGGTCACTTATTTTCACCTATAGGGGCAGAAAATAAAAGTGGACGTGTTAATTTTCAATTAATTAGGCAAAAAGGGTTGGTTCAATGCTGAAAAGCCGCACTGTTGCAGAGCAATCTATAATCAAGTGGTCTCAAGTAATTGAACAAATGGAGGATCAAATTTTTGAAGTACTTCAAGAAGAGAGGTTTTGATTACACTTAGTTGTTAAGGCTTCATTATTGTTTCTTTTTCTTTTAAAATATTGTACTAGATTCTTATTTTTTCAATTTCTTCAGAGAAGAAATGATCCTAAGGAAAGCTGAAATGGAGAGCACAAAAGTTACTTTAGTTTTAATTGGCATTAATCCTTGGATTACACTGTAATTTTGCTTGGTTTATGACATCTTAAGAAACAACATTTCCAAAGTAACATTACTTAAAATCTAATCCTTCCCGAAAGATGACTTGTTAAAGGTGGCATGAAGGATAAAAAGCCAAAAAAGAGAGCCAATAAATCATTCAAAAGCAAGTCAATGTATATATCAATTAAAAAATCTATCTCATTTCTTATCTTAGCTTTTTAATCATCCATAGAAATATAGTTTTTGTTTAATTTGTGGGATCGATTTGGAGTGAAGCTTTCGAGAGTTTAATCATCGAGGATTTTATCATCAATAAAAAAGTATCTATTTTTTTTCATATATACTACTTAATTAATATTATTTGTATTATTTTTAATATAATATTTTTTATTATGTATTTATGATATTAATAATGAATAAAAATTTAATAATGAATAAATATTTAATAATGACAATTTAATAAAAGTAATCCTTGTCTTAAATATATGCATGGAAGGTCAAGGAAACTTGCAATGTGTGTCCTCACAATTAGATCTTGTCAAATCCTTATGTCACGTGAAACACCCCAAATTTTATACTGAAATTATTTTATTAATGAAATATTATTTTAAATAATTAATTTAGTGTTAAAAAAATTATATTAAAATACATGTTAATAAATTTCGTGATTAGTTTTTGTTATACAGGTGTTTTAGATGATGTGTTACTTTTATACATATTGGACTAAATGAGTAATCTAAATAACAAATATTATATTTTATATATTTTTCAAAATAATATTTTAGTGTAATATTTTAAAGAATAAGATTTTTGGCGATTTTACGCGTATATGCGTGTACACAATTAATGTGATATTTTACAATGCATTTGATTGATGTTAAGTATGCACGTAGTTATATTTCAATTATTTATAACTATTTTATATTTTTACTTATTTATTTTATAAATAATTATTTTGGGATAATAGTGATATTGTGTTTGATTTCATTTATTTTTATATACTTATTATGATATTGTGATTTTATATATATTTATTATGATATAGTAATTAATATAAAGTTTTGATATTATATTTATTTATTTTATAATTTTCACTATTGTCTAATTATGGTAATATTTTTATTTGAGTATTTGAAAAAATAAGTATTATTATAGCGATTATTTGGAATATAAGAATTTTGGTTATTAATGTATTTTAAAAATTAATGTCTTTATTGTATAAAATATTAGTTTTGAAATATTAGTAATTTTTTAGTAATTAAATTGTGTTTAAAAAAAATAAAATAAACTTTGGGATAAACGACTTTATGCTGTTTGTTTCAACTATTATTTTTGCTTGGGCTCTTTGCGTTTTACACCCTAGTTTTCGTTGCAACCATTCTTCCTCTTCTCTAAAATTCATTCCCAGCAATTCCTTACCATTTGAATCGATCTCAACCTCTATCCCACACAAAATCGACCGTTGAATCCATTTTTGGCATCAGTTTTATCAATTGTTGCTCTGTTTCTTCAGAAACATCCCCGTTTCTTTCCTTAAGCGAGCTGTTTTTGACTGATTCCAATCACCACGTTTGTCGTTTCAAAAAACTGGCATCGTTTTTGGATTCCTCTCGTCGAAACCTTTAAGAAGCACTACTCATTTTCATTTTTCGATGAAGTTGACGTCGGACCCTTACGGCTCTTCGACTAGTCGGTGAGACATTTTATGCAATTTTCTCTCGTCGTTTTGACTCTATTTTTGTTCCCAAAATTATTATTAATTATTTAACATTTATTTTTATGCTCCGCATAACTTATCAGTCACGTCTCGACGATTTTGTGAACTCACCGTCTATTCGGATTCGCTCGTTGTACGTTGACGATATGCAGTCACTATTGATTTATGTGTTTGAGAAAGCGTCTAAATAAGGTAAGGGGTTAGAGAGCGTTTGAATTCATAGTATAATGTATTGTGAGACTCGCTACGTACGGCAATAGCCCTTTGAGTGATAAACTAATTAATGTGCAAATATGGAAATTGTGAGATTAAAATGCGTAATAGAAATATTTATAAGTTGTTGATTGATTTAATTTCGTTAAATGTGTGCTATTTGATATTATTGTGATATTTGATTTCAAATGAATTTGGTGCATATATTTGATTAGATGAGTTTATGTGAAGTGATAATAAAATATGAATGTAATGTATTATGTAAGTTTATTTGATGATGATGTGTGATTTATGTTATGAATTTGTGATGTGAATATTGAGTAACTCCATAGTTGATGAAATAATGATGATTCTAGTTTGTGTTTAAGATGACGGTCTTAATGGAGTATCATAGGCCAACGAGAGGAGAAAATAAATATTGAGAATTTGTGAAGTGGAGATTGTTTTGTCATCATATAGGTAGAGTCTGACAAGCCTAGTGATTTTGGAGAAGTACAACTGAATTGAGTCTCGTGGCGGTCTACTGTTGAGGCTTAAGGCAAAATTGTTTTGTTATCATACATGAGTATGGATTATATAATCTGTGTATATGTATTTTTTTTTTTTTTTGACTTGTATTGTTAGAAGGGAGTATATCCACTCCATTTTTGGCCACTTAATTGTGATATGCATCACATTCCTATGTTGGTTTTGATGTGTAATCAATCAAGAGAATGGTGCACCGCCAATATTATGATTTAAAAAGTTACATTGTATACTATTGGTTTGATTTTGTTCTGATTAGATTTATATTTATAGCTAACCAATTTTCCTAATTTTGTTGCTTTTGCGTGTGGCCTGTGGTTGGTATTTAAGCTGCTAATTTGTCAACAACAAAAAATTCTAGGTTGTTAATTTTTAATTAGGGGTGTGTAAAATATATAGTTAATTAGATTATATTGATAAATTGAGTTGCACTACGTAAAAAAATTAAACCAATTAAATGATTCATAAATTGAACCACATATTTAAATGAATCAAACTTAATTCAAAAATCAGTTTAATAATTTTAAAACTTTTTTAATCTCAATTAAGATTTTATCTCTTAGAAAATTTTCGAAATTTTTTTTTTCTAAAAAAAAAAATATAAAAAAAAGAATTCGAAAAAAATCAAAAAATATTTCAAATCATTTTTTTCTTAGAAATTTTTGAGAAAAAAATTGAAAAC
>JBBPBP010009778.1:37017566-37054192 GCA_037974735.1 Cicer chorassanicum | reverse complement strand
AATATATCTTTTTTATATAAAAATTAATAATAACAAAAATCAGTGAACATAAAATCGCATGACATTTGCGTTAGAGATAGTTTTATACTAATATTAAATTATTAACCCAAAACAAGCTTGTATAATAAAATATCAATTTAAAGCTTCAATAAATCATGATTCACATAAGTCTTTTCCCTTCAAGAATATCATATCCCTAAAATACTTATAATTGATATCAACCATGTAAAATACTTTATTGCTACCATGTAAAATACTTTATTGCTATTAGCAATTACTATAATCGGTGATAAATAACATTTTTTTCTTCATAATTTACCTTCATGGTCATACAATATAATCAGTTAGAAAAAACATTAATAATCAATAGACTTTAACTAAATATCAATTGAAATAAATGATTGAGTTGTGACCACTCCAATCTCTCTTTACCAATTAATCTTAGAGTTATGTTAATTAGCTATGGTGAGTTTACCTATAAACTAACCAACTTGTTAAAAAATAAATACTTCTTATTAGGATTCAAACACAGAGATTAATTCATTTAATATGATGGAAGACATAAATTATAAATTAAAGAGGGAAAGATAATTAAATCGATAAAAGATCTACCATAATCTTAACTATAGATTTAGGTACACTTGTTCGTGCAAATAGCCAAGTATAGAATGACATTCATAAAATAAAATTGCAAAAAAATAGATTTCCAAAGCTGCCCAACAAAAAAATTCTTCTTCTTCAATTTATATAGAACTCTAATGAAGAGGTTGATTTTCACGCATGTAGGTGACCTTAGATCTTACATATAGATATATGTAGGACCCTACATTTTGAAAATTGTGAATATACTTTTAGGACCCTGATGGACCGTGTGTCTCTCAAAGACTCTTAGGACCCTATGGATATACTTACAAAGTTTATTTACGTTTAAAATTTTTCTACAAGTTGATCACAAACTCTAAATAAATATAAGAAAAATAAATAAATTAAATTCCCCATCACTGTCTTCTTATATTTAATACTCCTTCAATTTTATAATAAATATCACTTTTCTAAAGTAAATGTTGTTTTAAAATAAATGTTATTCTAATTTTTAATATAACTTTAATTATTTTCTTAGAATTGTACCTTTCAATTGTTATAATATACACTACTTTCAAAATATTAATTTTATTTTACATTTACATATGTGGTAGTAGAAACTTACCGATAATTAAAAAGAATAATTTTGTAAAATGATTATTATTTTTCTCCAATTTATTATATTTCTCAATATATGTGAAAAATCCTTAAAGTGATACTCATTTTTAAAACAGAAGGAACAATTAAATTAAAATTATCGACTTGTCGCCTTCATAACTGGTCTATTGTAAATCAGTATTTAAAAATCATCAAAATTTTAACAACGATCGATGATAGTTTTTAGAAGTAATAGTTCGTGGTTTTTATCGTCTTTATGAATAAAATAATGACTTGATCAATGTCGATTCAATACAAAATACATATTAATTTTATATGATTTTTTTATGGAACCCCGTATCATTTATGTCACTATATCACAATCATGGAAATAAAGATATTCATTGACGTCCACTTATAAAAGACAACATTAAACATTTTTCAAATACTCTTACATGTAATTGTGTTCCATATTAACGAAGAGTTTAATTATCTTATACAGCTCTACAATATTAAAACATCACAATCATTCATAAAAATAACATTAAACATAGTTATAGTAAAAATGAAATAATTTAATAATGTAATGATTAATATAAAAATTCTACACTGATCATTATAAATTAAATTATATTAAGAATTACCAATGGCAATTATATACATCAAAATCAGAAACAGTAGTGACCGTTTGTGTTTGACTCGGTGAGTACAAAAAGGAGACCTACTTTACATTTTGCTCTTCCCTTTTCCCTCTTCTATTTTCTGTTTCCTTCCCATTTTACTACACAAACCCCCCCTTTAATTTATTTGCCATTCCCCCCTTAACTTTAACTTTTTACCCTTTTTCACCACCACCGTCTTCAAAAACACACAAAAACCAACCACGCCTTGTTCCCTTTCAACCCTCTTATTCCTCTTTCACGCGCCACCACACTTGCGCTACATTCAACACCCTCTCTCTTTACTATTTTTTCTTCCTTTTCTCTCCCCGGGTTCCGATTCCGGGGTGTGGTCCCCACTTTCGTGATAAAAACCATTTTCTTCATTCGCTTCTGCGTCTCGTTTTCGTCATGGGCGATCTTCATCTAAACGGTGCCGTTTTCGGGGAGGATCGCCCTTATTCCTCCTCACCGCCTTCGCCGCCGCTTCCTGTTTTAAATCCCGATCCGTCGTCCGTCACGGAAGAGGCTTGGTTCGCGGCTGAGGAAACTACCGCCGAGATTCTCCGCCGGATTCAACCTACCCTCGCCGCTGACCGGAGAAGGAGGGAGGTTGTTGACTATGTCCAGAGACTGATCCGTTTCGGTGCTCGCTGCGAGGTGATGTTGCACTTTTCGTTAATTCCTTTGGTTTCTGAAATTCTGATTCTGATTTTTTTTTTGCTGTTGTTGCGTTTTTTATTGATATATTATTGAATTGCTTATTTGTGGTTAAGCTTTTCGATGATTTGGTGATGATTGATTGATTTTGATTATGAAGATTTTTGGATATGAATTTGGAGTTGCGTGTGTTGTTGTGTTAGTGTTTTATTAATGTTTTTTTAGTGTGACATTGGTGATTGATTAGCTTCATCATTTGGAATGTTTGGAGTTGCGTGTTATTCAATGATTGTTTATGATGTAGAAGAATAATGTGTTATTATTGGACACGTTCATATTGTTAACTGTCTTATAGCTTGACAATGAAGATTAGGTCAGATAAATTAATGTGAAAGAAAGTACGGTTTTGTCGGTTGCGTGATTTGTATGGCTGTGGAAATCATTGTGGAACTGTTGGAGATCTGGTTTGATTGAATGATTCAGTTATTCAATGAGGGAATTAGTTCTTGAAGGGCGTTTCTCCTGGTACCTGTCTTGTTTTTGGGATTTGTCTAGGGTTGATGTGGTACAACCCTAAACCATCACTTACAATCATTGAATACATTATAATTTATTATTAGTATATCTAAGAGCTGTGAGGATTGAAACATAATACGCTTCTCCGTTTAACCACAAGTTTGCCTTAGTTTTGTAAACCAATTCCTGTTAATTCTTCACGTAATTTCTAGAAGAGATGAATCCGGTGGTGAAGATGGAAGCCAGCTAGAGATGTTGGTCATGATTTTACTTTGGTGGGAGCTAGATTTGTGAACATGAGTCTTTGATGAGTAGATTTTTGAGCCTGCTGAAAATTAATGGAGACATTGATTTTTAAGTGAGTGTTTTTGAGAATAGGGAAGGTAAAGGAACATGAAGCATCTCTTTGGAAGTGGGAGAGAGAAAGCAATGATTAAAGGGTTGTTCTGTTTGTTGAAAACGACAAAATTGCATAGGCCGGCGCCAAATGTTTTTTAAAAGACAAATTATCTCGAGACGTGTCCGTTTGTTAAATTAAAGTAGAAATTGAATTGAATTAAATGCATTGTATTTTCCGTTTTCTTTCCATGCTTTTATTTTTTATTTCACATTACATGATGAAAAGATTAAAATGATGTTCATATACTTCATATTTTATTCATGACAATTTATATTTTACAATTATGTAGTTTAATAGTTTTTAATAAGATAGAAAATTATTGGGAGCATAATTATTCGGATATTAGAATATGTCACGAACCCAAACATACCATCTATGTATATCCCCACATACCCAATACATAGTAGGAAGAGTACCTTGTATGGAAGAGAATTGTGAACTTGGTAACCATATTTGTGAACAATGGTCCACTATAGAAGCATCCCTTATTTGAGGGGGTTGGTGAGATGTCAAGCATTTTATTAGCTTGTACTTATATTAATAGATTTTTAACTATTTTTATTGTGAAATCAATGATCAATAACGTGTTTGACAATTTTGGTTGGGTATTGTTGAGATCAACTAGATATATGAACACAGTAGTCCGTATAATGCTTGAGCTAACCTCAGCTCTTGTGCCAACTTTTGGGGTTGAGTTAGACTTAAATCCAAATGCTAAATGGTATCGGATGCTATTATAGATTTGTTATTGGGCCACATGTATCTGCCATGCTCTAGATGTTTCATTCTAGGCGTGAGGGGGTGTTGTTTTTGGGCCACATGTATTTGTCCGCACCCTAGATGTTTATTTATAGGTGGGAGGGAGTGTGTTGAGATCCCACATTGACTAGAGGTATGAACAAAATAGTCTTTATAAGGCTTGGACAATCATCACCTTTTAAGATAACTTCTAGATTAAGAAAGGCATTACTAGCCTTAGTTGAAGAAGTTTACCGCATTTGACTAAATTTTCCTTCTTTTAAAATAATCTAAATATTAACATTCCATCAATGCTCCCTAGTACCTAGCATTTCAATGTTTTCATTTAATGGAGATATTAAGAGATAAGAATAAAATTTGGAAAAAATAGTTGGTGACCTTTTTATATTTGAAGACTGATAAAATCAAACATAAGTGTTCAGCAGAAAAACAAATATTTTGAAATGTAGTATAATTTCCACTTTTGGAATATGTAGGTTTAATGTATTTGCATCCTATTGTTATCTGTGCTGAGAAGTGAAAGGCATAGGACTGGTGTGGTACATCACTATTTTGTGCTACTTAGTGGTGTCACAATTGATGGGTGGAAAGAAATGATGCATTCAGTGGGTTTCATAGACAATGCATAAGAAAAGGAAGGGTAAACTGCTCTATGGGTAGAGTAGAAACATCAGTTTTTGTGCTATGTTGTATTGGGTCTGATGTTGATTTGTGGTTTTGGGCACTTGTTTTTGTACAATTAATCTTTTTGTTGGGTGCTCTTGGCCCTTTTTGTGCCTAGGCTCCCATGTAATATCAATAATAATAGTTTTTTCCTTTTTAGAAAAAGGTTTAATGTATTTTCATGTTTGGCTGTGTGCAGTTTTCTGACCTTTTGTTCAATTGATTATCATTTGGAACATGTAATCTTATAATTGACTTGAGGCAATAGGTGCCAGAAAGCATGCCCTATCGTAGAAAGGCATAAACATTAGAAGAAGAGGAAAAAAAATAGTAAAATATTTACTATTTTGCATTAAGTTTCCCCTCATGGTCAGCACTTACTACATTGAAACCTTTCTTGTTTGTGAAATAAATTCAGCATCCTTTACTTTATGTGCTGCTCTTGCACCCCACCATCCTTTGTTTGAGGAATCACACATACTTTTCATGGGTAGATTAGGCCTTATACAAAGTCCCTTTGAGAGTGACAAAGAAAAGTAGGTAAGTGGAATTTCAAACACAAGGTTGCCAGTGTAATATGTTGTAATGTCAAGTTTCCTCTTTAAGTTAACCAAGGTTGTTGATAGCTGCCTTAATGGTTCTAATGCTCTTCGCGGTTACAGCACGGAGAGCTATAATAGTGGGCTATAGCCGGACTTTTAGGTTTATCGACTCCCACAAACTTATTTAGAATCGGAAACAACTTGAAAGAGCATCACTAACGGTTGCTGTTTATTTACCTTTCTGTGCTCCTTTTTGTTTACTTTGATATTTATTCTGGTTCCAGTCACTGAGTTGTTGGGGTTTCAGTGTTTGTAATAACTACTATCAGAAGATATTTGGAATCAAATATCTTATGAATTATTTTAATCTATAAAAGAAGATCTATTTTTGGAAGTTGTTTTGACTGGTACTATTTGTTTCATAAAGTTATATCATAGCAATTGATTTTGATCCTGAAAACTCATTATTTTAGCTGTACACAACTACAAATTCATTCAGAATTGAATGAGTTTGTGTAGACTTGATTTGATTTGATCTGAGTTTTATTGTTCGGAATTTTCTTCCCCCATTAGCATCATATTTAGCTAGATGGATGGCTGGATTTTTGGGGTTATTTTATAGTTATCAATAAAGTACTAATGCCTCACTTGAAAAGGCATGCGTAACATGACAGTGGCTTGTACCTCACTGAAGGGAACCATCATAGCCTGTAAGAAGCACCGAGTTGCTGACCCTAGTCCCTTGTGTTTCATGTTGTGGATTATTGTTTCTATTTTAATCCTTTTGAATAAGATGTCTATATTTAGGCAATATAATTTGAGGTGGATTGTTTATGCCGCATAAGCAATCCCTTATGTCTTGATTATTGATTTATTTCTTTGAAAGTGTTTATTTAATTTAGTGCAGCTGATTGATATGCAAATTTGATGAATAAGTTTTCTAGACTCTAGGTATTGATGTTAGGATTGTTTCTTAGGTGGTATAATATAACTGATTTTACATTTTCTCTATTTCAGGTCTTTCCATATGGGTCAGTTCCATTAAAAACATATCTTCCGGATGGAGATATTGATCTGACTGCACTTAGTCGTCAAAACATTGAGGATGGCTTGGTATCTGAAGTTCATGCTGTTCTTCGGGGAGAGGAAAACAATGAAGCTGCTGAATATGAAGTGAAGGATGTTCGTTTCATTGATGCAGAGGTTCTTTCTACCCTCTTTCTTGATACATTGTATAAGATGTAATACAATTTAGTTTGTGAAACATTCAATGCCCATAAGCTAGAAATCACCAGCTATGTGCCTGAAAATGTTGAATCTGCATTTTCAATTTTACTATTATTGGGAGGGAATGGATCAAATCATTTATTTTTTCTGTCTGTTGAAATTGAGCTGTTTTCAAATGTTCAGATGATTGTCTCTTCTGTTACCGCCTGTTCTTATTTTCTAAAGGATAGGGAAACAAGATTATTCTCCTGTGACTTTATTGATTGATAGGAAAAAGATACACAAAGGACTCAAATCCTCTCACACTAGAGCACTCTCTAGTTTACACCTTTAACAAAATAAAAGCGGAGGTTCCTAAGTGAGGTTATCCATATTTATAATGCATAGGGTCAACTTCACAATAGAAAACTAAGTATCCCTTCTCCTAAACAAACAACTAACTACCCTTACTCATTAAGAGTTTAAAGATTACCCCTTCTCCTAAAATAAACTATAGGAATCCTATCTCTAAGAGGAGGCTCATTTGAGGTCCTAACACAATGTTAAATGTGTCTTATTTGGTTTGGGAATGGATTCTCTTCATTGACAGTTCGTCGTTGAAAAAGATATGGCATGAAAATGTGTTTATTATATGTGGGAGACATCCCTCAGCTTACAAGTTAAAGGATTGAGTTAGGCCGAACCCAAATTTTAGATGGTATAAAAGACAATCAAAGATCTGTTGAGCTACTTGCTAAAGGGCCATTCAAATCATGCTTCAGATGACTTATCTTGGGTGTGAGAGATGTGTGTTGAGAGTCCCACATTAGATGAGATATGACTTGAAAATTTGTTAATAAGTGGAAGACATCCCTCACCTTACAAACTGATTTTATAGGGTCGAGTTAGATCCAACCAAATATTAAGACTCATATCTTTATGTAAAACTTTTGTGCTTATCTCTATTAATAAATTTTACTCTGACACCTACCTATTTAATATTTATCAAAATAGAGATAGACATCAAATTTTCACAAAAGGGTTCACCTCCTCAAGCTTTATGCTTACTAGGTTACATAAATATCTTTGCCCTCCCCAACTTGTTGCTATGTGTAAGTAATGAACTTTATTTTGGTAGAGTTACCAAAATAAAGTCTGGAGCAGGTCCCCGATAATTCTTGTTGATTTTAAATCTCACTATTTTCTTTTATTGTATATATATGGACTGGAAAATTCTTTATTTGTGCAGACTTTGCTAAACTGATGTGGTTAGGTGATTCTGTTAGCCCGTCTATTGCTGAATTAACTTTACTTTTATATTCCCTATATTTAAAAGTATTGAAACATTGTATTTACTGAAGATGCAAAATGTATGTTTTTTGGTGGGTCATTTGCATACCGATTTTCTTTTCCAATTTTATCCATCAATTCATATATTGGGGGTTCTTTTTCTGCAGGTTAAGCTTGTCAAATGCCTTGTACAGAATATTGTTGTAGACATCTCTTTCAATCAGTTAGGAGGACTCAGTACATTATGTTTTCTTGAGAAGGTATTATTGAAGTGGCCTCTTACGACCACTGATAATTTTTTTATAACAAACTGTTTCAGATGTATTTTTATCCATCTTTACTTAACACTTCAGAAGGATGACTCATCTTTTAATATTTTCTTCATTTATTTTCTACGTTTTATGATTCTCAAGACTTTTGAAACAAGTGATATGTATTGTTGCTTTTCCTTTTGTGTTATATTATATTGTTTCCATTGTATATGGACAATTAACTGAATTCTGCATTTGTATTTTGTAGGTTGACCGTCTTGTAGCCAAGGATCATATCTTCAAACGTAGTATTATCCTGATAAAAGCTTGGTGCTACTATGAGAGTCGTATTCTTGGTGCCCACCACGGGCTGATCTCCACTTATGCTTTGGAAACACTGGTTCTGTATATTTTCCATCGATTTCATGTGTCCTTAGATGGTCCTCTAGCAGTAAGTTCTGCATTGAATCTACTTGAGTCATTCTCTTTAAAGAAAAAGAAAGAAAAGAAATCTGCATCATATGATGCTGGTGATGCATCCTTTCAATAAGCATTTTATGCACACTGCCCTTTTCCAGGTTCTCTACAGATTTTTGGACTACTTCAGCAAATTTGATTGGGACAATTACTGTGTGAGTTTGAAAGGACCAGTTGGCAAATCTTCCGTGTCTGATGTAGTAGGTATGCAAGATATTTTTGGTATCATCAAGTAGCTTTAGCTTGGTTGTTTTTTTGATTCTCTGTTGTCGTGTGAAGCTGAGGCACCAGAAAAGGGGGGAAATACTCTGCTGACTGACGAATTCATAAGAAGCTGCGTGGAATCATTCTCGGTACCTCCAAGGGGCCTCGACCTAAATTTGCGCTCATTTCCCCAAAAACATCTTAACATCATCGATCCGTTAAAAGAAAACAACAACCTTGGCCGTAGTGTCAATAAAGGTACAAAGTGCTTTTCCTTTTAGTTTGTGCTTCAATGTTTTGTGGCTATGTTGTAATATGTGATAGGAACTGGATCAGATGGAAAGAGGTGTATTATTATTAATTTATTATTATTGAATGAACATTAAGAACACACAAATTCCTAGATATTCGAGAGATTCAGACTCTCCCAATTCTAATTTCACCCATTGCCTAACTCTCCATCTGACCCCTATTTCTATTTATTGGCAACATGTCTCTTATTGGGACCCATTAACTCCCTTAACTCATTAATTAACTATGGGTTACCTGTCAATATCCCCACCCCGCTAAACACTTCCCTTGTATTCAAAGTGAAGGATTGTGTAAAAGACTGAAATTTCGGACTCCAAAACTCTTGCAACCCTATAGCTTCTGGCAGCCATAAAACTGCCACCTGGGTCCCATTTTTGAAAAAATAATGAACCAAAATATTGACACTATTCCTCCTCGTTGGCTTCCCAAAGAACTTGTTTAAATGTTGCTATGATGGAGAAGCTTGAGACCTCAATTTTCTCTTGCACCCATCAATCAAACCACATCATATTTTTTTTCAGTTTTAGTGCAGATGGCCCACAATTTGTACTTGTCATCTTGAATTTCATAATTACCAGTGAGGTAAGCCAATCTTAGATCTGCTGTTGCATCAACTTCCGAATAGCTTTTTTTCTTTGCACATTCGGAAGAGTCTGCCTAGTGGCATCTTCAACAAAGCAAATGTACCCCTATATAAGAATTCACGAATATAGAGAGAAGTTGGAGAGTGATATTTTAGAGAGAATCTTACTCTGATTAGTTTCATGACTCTAAAGTGCTCTGTTTCCATGACTGCAACTTCTATCCACATGAGAGAATCTAGGCTATGATTCACTAGCCTTAACACAATATTGCAGCTGGCATAATCAACTTATAGAGAGTTAGAGACTAGGATACTATATAATCAAATGAATAGTAACTAAACCTGTACTCTATCATTCCCTTACAATCTCAGGTTGTGGAAGAAAGCCAAGTAATGCTGAATACCTCCTGTTTGTTCCTTAAGGTGCCAAATACCCTATGATAGGGACTTTGATGTTATGGGGTGCCAAGCTCCACATCAAGTAGTATGAGATGCTCGGTGGAATATTTTAGTGGCTTGGCTCTTCCCCCTTGAAAGCTAGTTTTTAAGGGAGGGTTCCCCTAGTGCTTGTATGCTTAATAATTGGTATCATAGTTGTTTGTCGGTGGATCGGAAAGAGAGCTACCTACAGAGGGGTTGACCAAAAAGGTTGAGTAAAGCATGGTAGAGTGTACGGGATGCTCATTGGAGTATTTAAGTGGTCTGGTTCTTCCCCTTTGATAGCTAGCTCTCAAGAGAGGGTTCCCCTAGTGCTTGGATATTTATCAGAATGCTGGGAAGCAACTGCTTGCAGAAGTAAATCAAAATCAGCAGTTCCCCTTAGATACCTTAGGATCCTTTTGACAACCTTCCAGTGAGCCTCTGCCCTCTAGAGGTTGGGACATGAACTGATATACCATATTCACACTATAGCCAATTTCAGGCCTATTAACAGTAGTGGATCTGTAGAGAGCAGGATCCTATCCTATACATAATCTGACCCATGCTTAGATATTTGAGACCTCCTTGTAGGGGTGTAGAGATGTCCTTAACATTGAACATATCAATCTTATGATTTAGGTTTCAAGTATATTTTGGGATAACGATAAAGACCTATTGCAAAGATGTTTCACATCAATCCCCAAAAATCTACATAAGTAAAGATTGTAGAGACAACATTGATTATGATGAAGAATGAAAAGAAGGGATCACACTTACTTTGAACAAACCCAAATCTGACTAAGGTCGTATAAAGCTTTGTCCCAGGTTCTTGGGGCCTGCATGAGCCTATAAATGGCTTTATGCATTTTGCAGACTGACCCCTTATCTGTTGATTCAAAACTAGGGGGTTGAGTCATGTAGACACCCACTTCCAAAATCACATTGAGGAAAACATTGTTTACATCAATTGGTTAGAGGCCAACTATAAGAGAAGGCCATGGTGAACACAATCCAAATTATAACAAGTTTAATTACAGGGGAAAAGTCTAAATAATCACAACCGTGGTGCTGATGAAAGCCTTTAGCTACCAAGTGGGATTTATCCTTACTAAATGTACCATTAGGATATTCTTTGATGCGGAAGACCCAATTACAACCAAATGCAGACGTGCCTGTTGTAAGTGGCACTAAAGACGAAGTTTGATAGGCCAGGAATGCATCATATCAATGTTGCATCGCATGTTTCCCCTCAGGAGAGGACAAGGCCTTTTTAGTAGACAAAGGTTCATAAACTATTAGTAGGAGCATGGACTGTAACCAAGGCTGGACAATACCAGGTTTTCATATGGTTTGCTTGGGATGAACATTTTGAGGAGGTGGAGGAGGAGAGGAAGGCTCATAAGTAGAGGAAGAACTATTAGGGTTTATGGTGCTGGATGCAGTTGAAGATTGAGTTTCATAAGAAGATGAAGATGACGAATGTTGAACAGAATGAACACGGGATGTATGTGGTGTGGTGTGAATAGAGAGGGGAGAACACCAAGAGGGAAAGGGGCAGGGGAGGTGAACTTGGGAGATAAGATGATCTAGTTCACATAGAGGGAAATTTGGACCCATGGAGAGTACATCCTTGGAAATGTACCATTTGAGGCCAATTATACCCTTTTATGGTTGTGAGAATACCCCAGGAATGTACACTCAATGGACCTAAACTGCAATATGTAGGTATTGTAAGGGTGCAAAAGAGGTAAACATACACATCCAAAGACTTTAAGAACTTGTAGTTGTGAACTTTGTTAAGAAGTGTTTGAAGATGGGTGAATTTTATGTCATTATGAAAGGCATGGTCCCAAAGGAAATATGTAGAGAGGCTTCAGAGAGTAAGGATAGAGCCATTTCCATGATGTTTGTGGTCCTCCACACCATTTTGATGATGCGTTTTTGAGGGCAAATAATGTGATGGAAAATGCCTATATGTCAACTAGAAACTATTTGATAGCTCTAAATTCACCTCACCAATTAGATTTTAAGGTCGTGATATGTTTTTTTTATTTGGCGTTTAAACATGGTTTTAAATCGATTGAAAATGTAAAAAGTTGTAAATTTATTTTTGGTAAAATATATCCATGTATAGCCATTGAAGGCATCAAAGGACACATAACAATTTTTTCCATTAAAGAACACATCCCAGAGCTAGCATTGAGTTGCATGTTTATTGCAAATGATATAGCCCTACTTGGAGAGTCAAGGGAGGAATTAAATGGGAGGTTAGAGACTTGGAGACAAGTCTTAGAAGCGTATGACTTTTGCCCGAGTAGAAGCAAGATGGAGGATATGGAATGCAAACTTAGCAAAATGCGAAGCATTTCTAGCTTGAGGTGAAAGTTGGAGATCATACCGAAACACCCGTCACAAGGTTTAAATATCTTGGGTCCGTAGTACTTAGCGGCAGCGATATAAACCATAGAACTCAAGTTGGGTGGTTGCAATGTAGGAGGGCCTCATGTGTTTTATGTGATAAAATAGTACTGCTCAAACTAAAGGGAAAATTTTCACCTATACAACCATATCTACCATTCTTAAAAATGAGCCTCTTGAACCACCAGATTGAGATTGAAAGCCACTGAAATTAGCCTTAGTAAATTGAACATGAGGAGCTATCCTCACTAGAATTTTGTTCAATAGAAGGTACAGGGACAGATTAGAAGCTTGAAAGCAACTGAATCACCAATCATCCTACACTTCTCAACACGGTTTTCATGTGCAAGTAGAAGAGATTCGATCTCCTCAAAACCAAACCACGCAGACTTACTGTTAATGAGTGTAACTAGTAAATTCAACTGGTAATTCTTCTAAAATAATGTCTATTTGCTCTTGAATTGGTACTGATTCACCAATAGATATTAGCGAGTGAGTCAACAATAGTTTTGATACGCTTCGGAAATTCTTGGACAAAACATCACCTTTCTTAGTGGTTTTGAATTCAGTTTGCAGCTGACATGCCTTTGTCCTGATGCACGCCTGACAATAAGCGTTGGTCTTGCAAGTTGCAACTCCCAAATAGTATAAACAGTAGACAATCATTTTCAAAAGGAAATGAAAAGGAATCTCAGGTGAAATGACTGACGAATTTGATCGATCTGTTGAAGCCAAACTTAGCAGAATGTGATGGAGTATCAGAAAGGCCTGGGTGCGACAGGGATGGCTGGAAATTCGTTGGAGGAGGCAGTGAAGCCAGAGGATTAGCGAGACATGAAGGTTACACAGCTGAAAAGAATGGTTGATGAGGATTAGAAGCCACGGAAACAACTTAGAAGCTCTTGATGCCATATAAGAATTTGAAAATAGAGAGGAAGTAGAGAGATTTTATAGAGAATCTGAATAGTATTGTGATTCTAAAGTGCTGAGTTTCAATGACCAAAACTTATATACACATCAGAGAAACTAGGCTCCCATTCTCTAGTATTAACAAATTATTACTGCTGGCGTAACCTACTTACTAGAATTAGAATACTATACAATCAAATGCACAGTAACTAAACGTGTACTCTATCACCATGTTATAATCTGATACAGGTTTCAAAATAATCATAAATAATTTAAGTGCTTACTGTACTGGAGAGGCATGTTAAACTGAAACTGAGCTCACGAAAACAGTACAAGTCAATGAGTTATTCTAAAGTTCTTTCGAGCTTAGTTTCATAGATTAGGAATTGAAGGTTTATGAAATAAAGCCTTTCAGATAGCTGAAAACTGTTGGACTGATAGCTGTTGTGGATAGTTTTCCTTGAGATATTGACTCAACAGAATTATCAAAATTCCAAACTTTCATATTTCCTTCACAAGTGCTTCTTGAATTGTCTAAATGACATGTAGTTTTGGACTATGGACCACGTATATGACACTTGATCTTATTAAGCTCTCTAGTTCGATAAGCACTGAAGTTATTTATCCAAACAGGTTAGTGTCATGAATCAACTAGTCCAAAAGCTCAAGCCATTCACCCGTAATGGATTTCTGGAGTGTATGTTTTTCCCTTGTAGACTCCATTCGAAATGAAATTGCAACTGTAGACAATTATCCTCACAACTCATACAGCAGCACAGTTCTAATGGATGTACAATCATCCAAAAAGAAGCTTAATATTGTCATTCTTGATCTTGATGACAGTACATTAAGTCTTGTGTGTTACTTGAAATGTGCTTGCACTTTGTAATTTTTAAAGGAAATGGTAGTTGGTAAAAGTTCAGTGCATTAAAGATGTTTATTGAAATATACCATCTCAAGAATTAGAATAAAATTATATTTATTGGAATTGAATTTATTGGCAATACATCAGATATATATTTGAAGAAAGTAAAAGACAAAATAATATAATACTTTCATATTTTATTACTACAGCCTTAAGCTGTTTATATAGGAAAAGAAATTACAATAGTAATACTGAGTAATAATGACAAAATCATAAAATAAAAATAAATATAATAATATAAAATAAAAGAGAATCAAATATGATTTCTCTTGATTCTTCAACACCCCCCCTCAAGTTGGTGCATAGATATCTGTCATGCCCAACTTGGCTATAAGTCGCTCAAAATTGGGTCTTGCCAAACTTTTTGTCAAGATATCAGCAGTTTGCTGATTGGAAGTCACAAATGGTAGGCATATAATTCCAGCATCAATTTTTTCTTTTATGAAATGGCGGTCAATCTCAATGTGCTTGGTTCTATCATGTTGTACAGGGTTGTGAGCTATACTTATTGCTGCTTTGCTATCACAGAACAATTTTAAGGGTGAGTCAACTTTCATTTTCAATTCGTCCAAGAGTTTACGAATCCATAAAAGTTCACAGATTCCTTGAGCCATTGCTCTGAATTCAGCTTCTGCACTACTTCGAGCAACAACCCCTTGTTTCTTACTTCTCCAAGTAACTAAATTTCCCCAAACATAGGCACAATATCCAGTGGTGGATTTTCTATCAGTAATTGATCCTGCCCAATCAGCATCTGTAAATATAGATACTTCTCTGTCATTAGTTTTCTTGAAGTACAAACCCTTTTCAGGATTGGATTTCAAGTACCTTAAGATCCGATAAACTGCCTCCAAGTGTTCTTCATAGGGAGAATGCATGAATTGGCTTACAACACTCACAGAGAAAGCGATGTCAGGTCTAGTGTGGGCTAGATAAATAAGTTTGCCGACTAACCTCTGGTATCTTCCAATCTCAATAGGAACACTGCCTTTCTCCCAAAGTTTAGCATTTAATTCCATAGGAGTATCTGCTGGTTTACACCCACTCATCCCAGTTTCTTCCAAGAGATCTAGGATGTATTTTCTTTGAGAAACAACAATTCCCTTCTTTGAGCGAGCAACTTCCATACCAAGAAAATATTTAAGCGCGCCTAAATCTTTGATCTCAAATTCTTGTGTCAAATTTTTCTTCAACCTTTCCATCTCGACAATGTCATCTCCTGTGAGAATAATATCATCTACATATACAATTAGAATTGCAATTTTACCAACATTAGAGAATTTCATGAACAGAGTATGGTCTGATTGTCCCTGCATATATCCTTGCTTTTTGACCGACCGAGTGAATTTTTCAAACCAAGCCCTTGGGGATTGCTTGAGACCATAAAGGGATTTTTGTAGTTTGCACACATTTGAATCAAATTTATCTTCAAAGCCAGGTGGACTATCCATGTATACTTCCTCCTCCAAATCACCATTCAGAAAAGCATTTTTTACATCAAGTTGGTTAAGAGACCAATCTAAATTCACTGCCAAGGACAAGAGGACTCTAATAGTGTTTAATTTGGCAACGGGAGCAAAAGTCTCTGAGTAATCAATGCCATATATCTGAGTAAACCCTTTAGCAACCAAGCGTGCCTTGTATCTTTCAACTGTGTTGTCAGAATTATATTTTACAGTAAATACCCATTTACAACCAACAGTATTCTTTCCTGTAGGTAACTTCATGACTCTCCAAGTTTGATTCTTCTCAAGAGCTCTCATCTCCTCAAGAACAGCTTCCTTCCACTTTGGAATTTTTAGAGCCTCCTGTATATTTTTTGGAATTTCTACAGCAGACAACTTAGAGGTAAATGCAGCAAATGAAGAAGACAATTTTGAGTATGACACATAATTAGACAAAGGATATTTAGTGCATGATCTAACAGGTTTTCTAATTGCAATAGGAAGGTCTATATCAGGATACTCGACATGACTCTCAACAACAGAAGAAGACTTACCTGTATCAAGATGATGTGTTGGATTATCTATTGGTTCGGAATCTTGGAAGGGTCGGAGAATGGGTCCTTCATTTCTCTGTTTATGGTTTCTTCTTTCAAAGACATTTCCCTTCCAAGTAGGGTCAATTGTAGTAAACCTGCTTTGTGTCTCTTTATCTGAGTCATTATGTTGTGGCATTTCAGGTGGTCCTTCATTATTGTGATTTTGATCATTGTGATTTTGATTTGAAATTGTCGCCCCCGAATCTGTCGAAACCTCATTCATAAGTGGATTGAGTTTCAATATGGATTCTTGGGCATTTTCTTTTGGTGCATCTATATAAGTCTCAAAATTTTGTGACGACACTATATCACTTAAAGTAATGATGTTTTCAAACGTAAAAGATGAATCTTCCTTAAAATTTCCCCCCTGAAGATGAATGTCAGTAAAAAATGGTTGATTTTCAACAAAAGTAACATCCATGGTTACAAAAATTTTTTTTGATTTCGGTTCAAAACATCGATACCCCTTTTGAGTTGGAGAGTAACCGGTAAACACACATTTTATTGCTCGTGGCTCGAGTTTGTCAAGGTGTTTATGTTCATGAACAAAAGCAGTGCAACCAAAAACTTTTAATGGCAAATTAGCAGAGACACTAGTCAAAGGAAAATAATTTCGAAAAACATCAAGAGGGGTATGAAAATCTAAAACTTTAGATGGCATTCGATTAATTAAATATGATGCAGTTAAAACAGCTTCACCCCACAAATATTTTGGAACGTTATTTGCAAATAGTAAAGCTCTAGCAACCTCAAGAAGATGCCTATTCTTTCTCTCTGCAATTCCATTTTGTTGGGGTGTATTAACACAAGAACTTTGATGAACAACCCCATTTGCAAGAAAAAAATCGGACAAAAGTGTATTAAAATATTCTTTACCATTGTCACTTCTGAAGACTTGAATATTTGTTTGGTATTGAGTATGCACCATTGTAAAAAAGTTTTTGACAACCTGTCCAACTTCAGATTTTTCTTTTAATAGATATACCCAACAAATTCTAGTATGATCATCAATAAAAGTTATAAACCATTTTTTATTAGAAAAGGTGTTTATTCTATTAGGACCCCAAACATCACTATGAATAACTGTAAACGGTTTTGATGGTTTATATGGTTGTGTAGAAAAAGAAGAACGGTGATGTTTAGCAAGTTCACAAGTTTCACAATGAAATAAAGACGGATCCTTCTTAGAAAATAATTTGGGAAACAAATGTTTCAAATACGGAAAACTAGGATGTCCTAACCGTAAATGCCATAACATAATATCATCATTATTAGAAGAGACAAAAATAGATTCAAAGCAGGTACTTGTTTTTTGTTGGTCTTTGAAGTCGAGTCCATTGTCAAGATAATAGAGTCCTCCACTCTCCTTAGCATTGCCAATCATCTTCCCCGTGCTCAAATCCTTAAAAGTGCAATGAGAATGAAAGAAGTTAGCTTGACAATTTATATCCTTTGTTAATTTAGTAATGGATAACAGATTACATGATAAATTAGGAACATGTAAGACATCTTTTAAGGTTAACACAGGTGACAGAATAACAGAACCTTTCCCTGCAATGGCTGAAAGAGAGCCATCTGCAATTTTAATTTTGTGGTTACCTGTACAAGGACTATAAGAAGAAAATAGACTCGACTCCCCAGTCATATGATCAGTAGCACCAGAATCGATAATCCAAGTATGGCTGGGAGTGACACTAAGTAGAGCAGTATTTGGAAAATTACCTCTTTGAGCTATAGAGCAAGAAGGAGTTTGAGACTCAAGGAGTTTGTACAATTTATCTAATTGTTCCTTGGTGAAAGGAGATGGGCTTGAAGGGGACTGCTTCTCTTGATTAGAGGTACCAGCTTGGAGGGCATGACCTTCGTTTCCTTCTTTTTTCTTCCAATTTAGAGGTTTTCCATGGAGCTTCCAACACGTATCACGTGTGTGCCCTAGACGTTTGCAATGTTCGCACCATGGTTTCTTGCCATCTCTCTTCCCGTCTTCATTCTTAGAGATTAGGGCAGCGCTTTCAACCTCACCAACAGAAGGTGTCTTACCCATCATAACACCTTGTCTCGCCTCTTCTCTTCTAACTTCTGAGAACGCTTCCCGAAGTGATGGCAATGGAATCTTTCTCAATATTCTGCCACGGACTTCATCGAGCTGCTTATTAAGCCCAACCAAGAACATGAATACTCGGTCGTTCTCCTGTCTCTTAAGAAACAAAACACTGTCCTCACAGCACTTCCAATGATCATCATAGCAGAGATCCAATTCTTGCCATAGTGTCATCAACTCATTGTAATAGGTAGTGACATCTCTATCTCCTTGTTTGGCATGCCACAATCGTGATTTGAGATCAAAAATTTGAGAAGAATTCTGAATGTCAGAATATGTTTCTTTGACTGCCTCCCAAACTTCCTTTGCAGTAGGCAAAAACATAAAAGGTTTTCTTATCATTGATTCCATATTACTAAGCAGCCAAGCGATAATAACAGAGTTCTCAGATTTCCAAAACCTGTAATTCGGATCAGTAGTGGCAGGCATTTGCACCTCTCCGGTTAGGAAACCATATTTTCCCTTACCGTCTAATATCAATCTTGTGGTTTGGGACCATTCAACATAATTTTTTCCATTGAGTTTTTGAATTTCAACCTTGAGGACATTAGAAGTTCCCTCATGGCCAAAAAAGTTGGAAAAACCATTGTTAGATAAACCATTATTGTCGCCTGGGCCGCCGCCACTGCCGCCTGGGCCGCCGCCACTGCCGCCTGGGCCGCTGCCTAAACCCATACTGTCGGCGTTGTCGACTACTTCTGATTTTTTACCCAAACCATCGTCGTTGCTGCCACCGCTACTCATAAGGGCTGCCTTCCATGGGGTATTTTGTGCCATAGCTCAGTTGATTAGAGCCACAAACCCTGATGGGTTGTTTACAGAACCCTAACCAGAGCTCTTGATACCATGAAGAAAGTAAAAGACAAAATAATATAATACTTTCATATTTTATTACTACAGCCTTAAGCTGTTTATATAGGAAAAGAAATTACAATAGTAATACTGAGTAATAATGACAAAATCATAAAATAAAAATAAATATAATAATATAAAATAAAAGAGAATCAAATATGATTTCTCTTGATTCTTCAACACCCCCCCTCAAGTTGGTGCATAGATATCTGTCATGCCCAACTTGGCTATAAGTCGCTCAAAATTGGGTCTTGCCAAACTTTTTGTCAAGATATCAGCAGTTTGCAGATTGGAAGTCACAAATGGTAGGCATATAATTCCAGCATCAATTTTTTCTTTTATGAAATGGCGGTCAATCTCAATGTGCTTGGTTCTATCATGTTGTACAGGGTTGTGAGCTATACTTATTGCTGCTTTGCTATCACAGAACAATTTTAAGGGTGAGTCAACTTTCATTTTCAATTCGTCCAAGAGTTTACGAATCCATAAAAGTTCACAGATTCCTTGAGCCATTGCTCTGAATTCAGCTTCTGCACTACTTCGAGCAACCACCCCTTGTTTCTTACTTCTCCAAGTAACTAAATTTCCCCAAACATAGGCACAATATCCAGTGGTGGATTTTCTATCAGTAATTGATCCTGCCCAATCAGCATCTGTAAATATAGATACTTCTCTGTCATTAGTTTTCTTGAAGTACAAACCCTTTCCAGGATTGGATTTCAAGTACCTTAAGATCCGATAAACTGCCTCCAAGTGTTCTTCATAGGGAGAATGCATGAATTGGCTTACAACACTCACGGAGAAAGCGATGTCAGGTCTAGTGTGGGCTAGATAAATAAGTTTGCCGACTAACCTCTGGTATCTTCCAATCTCAATAGGAACACTGCCTTTCTCCCAAAGTTTAGCATTTAATTCCATAGGAGTATCTGCTGGTTTACACCCACTCATCCCAGTTTCTTCCAAGAGATCTAGGATGTATTTTCTTTGAGAAACAACAATTCCCTTCTTTGAGCGAGCAACTTCCATACCAAGAAAATATTTAAGCGCGCCTAAATCTTTGATCTCAAATTCTTGTGTCAAATTTTTCTTCAACCTTTCCATCTCGACAATGTCATCTCCTGTGAGAATAATATCATCTACATATACAATTAGAATTGCAATTTTACCAACATTAGAGAATTTCATGAACAGAGTATGGTCTGATTGTCCCTGCATATATCCTTACTTTTTGACCGACCGAGTGAATTTTTCAAACCAAGCCCTTGGGGATTGCTTGAGACCATAAAGGGATTTTTGTAGTTTGCACACATTTGAATCAAATTTATCTTCAAAGCCAGGTGGACTATCCATGTATACTTCCTCCTCCAAATCACCATTCAGAAAAGCATTTTTTACATCAAGTTGGTTAAGAGACCAATCTAAATTCACTGCCAAGGACAAGAGGACTCTAATAGTGTTTAATTTGGCAACGGGAGCAAAAGTCTCTGAGTAATCAATGCCATATGTCTGAGTAAACCCTTTAGCAACCAAGCGTGCCTTGTATCTTTCAACTGTGTTGTCAAAATTATATTTTACAGTAAATACCCATTTACAACCAACAGTATTCTTTCCTGTAGGTAACGTCATGACTCTCCAAGTTTGATTCTTCTCAAGAGCTCTCATCTCCTCAAGAACAGCTTCCTTCCACTTTGGAATTTTTAGAGCCTCCTGTATATTTTTTGGAATTTCTACAGCAGACAACTTAGAGGTAAATGCAGCAAATGAAGAAGACAATTTTGAGTATGACACATAATTAGACAAAGGATATTTAGTGCATGATCTAACAGGTTTTCTAATTGCAATAGGAAGGTCTATATCAGGATACTCGACATGACTCTCAACAACAGAAGAAGACTTACCTGTATCAAGATGATGTGTTGGATTATCTATTGGTTCGGAATCTTGGAAGGGTCGGAGAATGGGTCCTTCATTTCTCTGTTTATGGTTTCTTCTTTCAAAGACATTTCCCTTCCAAGTAGGGTCAATTGTAGTAAACCTGCTTTGTGTCTCTTTATCTGAGTCATTATGTTGTGGCATTTCAGGTGGTCCTTCATTATTGTGATTTTGATCAT
This sequence comes from Cicer chorassanicum, assembly GCA_037974735.1. Classification (NCBI taxonomy): domain Eukaryota; kingdom Viridiplantae; phylum Streptophyta; class Magnoliopsida; order Fabales; family Fabaceae; genus Cicer; species Cicer chorassanicum. Next base: position 37,032,714 of record JBBPBP010009778.1, on the reverse strand, counting down.
TGTGATTTTGATTTGAAATTGTCGCCCCCGAATCTGTCGAAACCTCATTCATAAGTGGATTGAGTTTCAATATGGATTCTTGGGCATTTTCTTTTGGTGCATCTATATAAGTCTCAAAATTTTGTGACGACACTATATCACTTAAAGTAACGATGTTTTCAAACGTAAAAGATGAATCTTCCTTAAAATTTCCCCCCTGAAGATGAATGTCAGTAAAAAATGGTTGATTTTCAACAAAAGTAACATCCATGGTTACAAAAATTCTTTTTGATTTCGGTTCAAAACATCGATACCCCTTTTGAGTTGGAGAGTAACCGGTAAACACACATTTTATTGCTCGTGGCTCGAGTTTGTCAAGGTGTTTATGTTCATGAACAAAAGCAGTGCAACCAAAAACTTTTAATGGCAAATTAGCAGAGACACTAGTCAAAGGAAAATAATTTCGAAAAACATCAAGAGGGGTATGAAAATCTAAAACTTTAGATGGCATTCGATTAATTAAATATGATGCAGTTAAAACAGCTTCACCCCACAAATATTTTGGAACGTTATTTGCAAATAGTAAAGCTCTAGCAACCTCAAGAAGATGCCTATTCTTTCTCTCTGCAATTCCATTTTGTTGGGGTGTATTAACACAAGAACTTTGATGAACAACCCCATTTGCAAGAAAAAAATCGGACAAAAGTGTATTAAAATATTCTTTACCATTGTCACTTCTGAAGACTTGAATATTTGTTTGGTATTGAGTATGCACCATTGTAAAAAAGTTTTTGACAACCTGTTGAACTTCACATTTTTCTTTTAATAGATATACCCAACAAATTCTAGTATGATCATCAATAAAAGTTATAAACCATTTTTTATTAGAAAAGGTGTTTATTCTATTAGGACCCCAAACATCACTATGAATAACTGCAAACGGTTTTGATGGTTTATATGGTTGTGTAGAAAAAGAAGAACGGTGATGTTTAGCAAGTTCACAAGTTTCACAATGAAATAAAGACGGATCCTTCTTAGAAAATAATTTGGGAAACAAATGTTTCAAATACGGAAAACTAGGATGTCCTAACCGTAAATGCCATAACATAATATCATCATTATTAGAAGAGACAAAAATAGATTCAAAGCAGGTACTTGTTTTTTGTTGGTCTTTGAAGTCGAGTCCATTGTCAAGATAATAGAGTCCTCCACTCTCCTTAGCATTGCCAATCATCTTCCCCGTGCTCAAATCCTTAAAAGTGCAATGAGAATGAAAGAAGTTAGCTTGACAATTTATATCCTTTGTTAATTTAGTAATGGATAACAGATTACATAATAAATTAGGAACATGTAAGACATCTTTTAAGGTTAACACAGGTGACAGAATAACAGAACCTTTCCCTGCAATGGCTGAAAGAGAGCCATCTGCAATTTTAATTTTGTGGTTACCTGCACAAGGACTATAAGAAGAAAATAGACTCGACTCCCCAGTCATATGATCAGTAGCACCAGAATCGATAATCCAAGTATGGCTGGGAGTGACACTAAGTAGAGCAGTATTTGGAAAATTACCTCTTTGAGCTATAGAGCAAGAAGGAGTTTGAGACTCAAGGAGTTTGTACAATTTATCTAATTGTTCCTTGGTGAAAGGAGATGGGCTTGAAGGGGACTGCTTCTCTTGATTAGAGGTACCAGCTTGGAGGGCATGACCTTCGTTTCCTTCTTTTTTCTTCCAATTTAGAGGTTTTCCATGGAGCTTCCAACACGTATCACGTGTGTGCCCTAGACGTTTGCAATGTTCGCACCATGGTTTCTTGCCATCTCTCTTCCCGTCTTCATTCTTAGAGATTAGGGCAGCGCTTTCAACCTCACCAACAGAAGGTGTCTTACCCATCATAACACCTTGTCTCGCCTCTTCTCTTCTAACTTCTGAGAACGCTTCCCGAAGTGATGGCAATGGAATCTTTCCCAATATTCTGCCACGGACTTCATCGAGCTGCTTATTAAGCCTAACCAAGAACATGAATACTCGGTCGTTCTCCTGTCTCTTAAGAAACAAAACACTGTCCTCACAGCACTTCCAATGATCATCATAGCAGAGATCCAATTCTTGCCATAGTGTCATCAACTCATTGTAATAGGTAGTGACATCTCTATCTCCTTGTTTGGCATGCCACAATCGTGATTTGAGATAAAAAATTTGAGAAGAATTCTGAATGTCAGAATATGTTTCTTTGACTGCCTCCCAAACTTCCTTTGCAGTAGGCAAAAACATAAAAGGTTTTCTTATCATTGATTCCATATTACTAAGCAGCCAAGCGATAATAACAGAGTTCTCAGATTTCCAAAACCTGTAATTCGGATCAGTAGTGGCAGGCATTTGCACCTCTCCGGTTAGGAAACCATATTTTCCCTTACCGTCTAATATCAATCTTGTGGTTTGGGACCATTCAACATAATTTTTTCCATTGAGTTTTTGAATTTCAACCTTGAGGACATTAGAAGTTCCCTCATGGCCAAAAAAGTTGGAAAAACCATTGTTAGATAAACCATTATTGTCGCCTGGGCTGCCGCCACTGCCGCCTGCGCCGCCGCCACTGCCGCCTGGGCCGCCGCCACTGCCGCCTGGGCCACTGCCGCCTGGGCCGCCGCCACTGCCGCCTGGGCCGCTGCCTAAACCCATACTGTCGGCGTTGTCGACTACTTCTGATTTTTTACCCAAACCATCGTCGTTGCTGCCACCGCTACTCATAAGGGCTGCCTTCCATGGGGTATTTTGTGCCATAGCTCAGTTGATTAGAGCCACAAACCCTGATGGGTTGTTTACAGAACCCTAACCAGAGCTCTTGATACCATGAAGAAAGTAAAAGACAAAATAATATAATACTTTCATATTTTATTACTACAGCCTTAAGCTGTTTATATAGGAAAAGAAATTACAATAGTAATACTGAGTAATAATGACAAAATCATAAAATAAAAATAAATATAATAATATAAAATAAAAGAGAATCAAATATGATTTCTCTTGATTCTTCAACAATATTTATACTAGATTACTAAACAACCCAATCCTATTAGTACTCATATATAACTAAATCCCTATTAGTACTCATATATAACTCTAAATCCCTACTATTACTCCTATTCAACTGAATCCCTATACTTGAAGGATATTAAACAGACACAGGATTTTGACACTCCCCCTCAAGCTGGTGAATAGGTGTTCTCCATTCCCAGCTTGAATACAATTTACTGCTTAGCCCTTTAGTTAGAAGATTTGCAAGGTTGTCATGGGAGGAGTTATATGGAGTGCAAATTTGGCCAAAAAGAAATCTCAAGTTGCTGCAATGAAGGCAGCAAAAAAGGGCCACAATGAAGGTGGCTAAGGATTTTATAGAAACCGCAATGAAGGCGAAACTGCAATGAAGGCGGCAAAAAGGACCACAATGAAGGTGGCTAAGATTTCACGAAAATAGAAACCGCAATGAAGGCGGCAAAAAGGACCACAATGAAGGTGGCTTCAGGAAAATAGAAACCGCAATGAAGGCGGCAAAAGGACCACAATGAAGGTGGCTTCAGGAAAATAGAAACCGTAATGAAGGCGGCACCGCAATGAAGGCGGCAAAAGGACCACAATGAAGGTGGCTTCAGAAAAATAGAAACCGCAATGAAGGCGGCAAAAAAGGGCCATTCCATTCTCTAGCATCAAACCGCAATGAAGGCGGCAAAAAAAGGATCATTCCATTCTCTAGCATGTCCACTCGTCCTCCACAAGTGCTTGTCCTGAATGTGCCAAAGAGCAAGTACCTGTAGGTTTCTCCAAACTAGTGAGTAAAGATCTCAACTTTTCTACCACATCTTGGTTCAGTTGTGTCATATCTTCTCGACTTTCTTCACTAGTACCTGTAGTTATGTGTGCTTGATCTCCCTTTTTTTTTCCCTCCTTATCTCGGTTTTGAGGGCCCCACACTCTACTCGTTGGCTTCCCGTTCAATTTCCAGCATTCTTCGCGAGTGTGGCGAGGCTTGTTGCAATAGGTACACCACACTCCTTCACCTTTCTTCTCCACATAGGCTCCTCCTTTCTTTTGGTCAACCATCATTGCTGAGCTTTCCACATGTGGGACTGTCAGCATTAGTCCCCTTCTACTTTCTTCACTTCTCACTATAGCCACTACTTCATTAATTCCTGGCACTTTCTCCTTACCAAGGATTTGCACTCTAACTTGATCAAAATCAGAGTTGAGTCCCACCAAGAAATCATAGACTCTATCCTGGTCAATATACTACTTGAGTAATGCTGTATCTGCTGAACACTTCACTTTTATAACTCTGTAATGATCCAACTCCATCCACAAAGCTGAGATGATTTGCATACTCAGTAACAGTCTTGTTTCCCTGTTTAGCAGCCACAGTTTTCACCTTCACATCGTATATTTGGGCAGCATCTTTAGCTTTGGAATAAGTCTCTTCTAATGCCTTCCAAATCTCCTTCGCAGTGCTGAGAAACATGCAAGTGTCACTGATTTCTGAGGTCATTGCATCCCATAACCATGCCATGATCATAGAATCCTCTTTATCCCACCTCTTAAATTTGGGATCTGTTTCTTTTGGGGGTTTATCTGTTAAGTGTTCTGCCATCCCTTTACCTTTCAAAAACGTGCGCACACTTTGAGACCACTTCAAATAGTTCTTCCCATTCAACTTGTGAACGGATGAGAGGTTTTGCAATTTGGCTTGGAATTTTTTATTTTCTGTTTCAGTCTCGGTTCCATTATGAATCACTACTCCTTCTCCCGCCATGGATGAAAAACAAAAAAACAGCAAGTTTCTCTGATTTACAATCTACGAAAAAACGGCCGCAAACGGCTGATTGGAGGACGGTGGTGTGATACGGTCAGTGTATAGTGGTCAACAGTCTTCAACAGTGGTGAGAGAACTTGAAAGTTGTGTTCACGGCAGTGACGGCTGGTTTCAGAACAAAGAAGGCAATAAACAGACTTAAGAGATCACAAAAAGAAGGCTGGTTCATGGAGATTTAGGCTGTTAAACAGACGTTAAGTTGCTGCAATGAAGGCAGCAAAAAAGGGCCACAATTAAGGTGGCTTAGTTTACCGCCATAAAGGTGGCTAGGGTTTATGCGGAAGCAAGGCTCTCAAAGATCGAGAGCTCTGATACCATGTTGAGAATTAGAGTAAAAATATATTTATTGAAATATACCATCTCAAGAATTAGAATAAAATTATATTTATTGGAATTGAATATCAGATATATATTTATACTAGATTACTAAACAACCAAATCCTATTAGTACTCATATATAACTAACTAAATCCCTATTAGTACTCATATATAACTCTAAATCCCTACTATTACTCCTATTCAGCTGAATCCCTATACTTGAGGGATATTAAACAGAAACAGGATTTTGACACTCTTTCAGATTTTTTTTGTTTTCTTATGAACAGTAGGAACAGTTGTGGGTGAAATAATTATTTATCTGTAAAAATGTGGAATTGGATCAGTTACTTTCTCTCCGTTCCTTCACTGCATGATTGTACCTACATAAATTACGTACACAACAATCACTTCTCTTCTGCAGTACTACAACTCAGTAACATTTATCTACTACCTTTAGATACACTACACTGTAGCACTGCTGCCTTTTTGTGTAATTTGTTTGTTTACATTATCCATGGACCTGAGAGAAGAAAAGAATTAGTCATAGATGACTTGCTTTTGTTTAATGATCCAGTATTTTCGTCTAATGCTATATTACAATGGTGGCGTTCATTTATTTCTTTCAGGTAATTTCTATCGAATACGCAGTGCATTTAAATATGGTGCCCGTAAACTTGGCTGGATTCTTATGTTACCAGAAGATAGAATAGCAGATGAGCTTAATAGGTTCTTTGCAAACACTTTGGATAGGCATGGAAGCAATCACGGGAATGAAGACAATTCATCTTTGTGTTTATCTACTGGATCCAAGGATATGATATTTGGAAATCAACATAATTATGAAAATAGAAATGAAAGAGAAAGATATGTAGTAAAAGATATATCTTTGGCAGGGCCATCATCTGACCCTTCTGGGGATGGAAATGCAGTTGCAACTTACAAACCTGGTGAAGATTCTAAAAATGTTGCAACATCTGGAGTCTTGCATATTGCAAGCACTAATGGTTTGTCATATTGTTCAAATGGGAAAGCTGAAAATGGGACTTGTCGTGAAACAGATGTAAACTCTGTTATTGATGATGAGATAAAGAAGCATGGTATGGTAAGCAATTCTCCCAGATCACATACTGATGAAAAGAATATGGCGTCTAATGGTTCAGTAGTTTTCAGAGATGCTGCTAATATTCTTGACAATGATTTCTTTCATAGTGATAGATACAATACTAGTGCTTCTGGGGGAACTGAAGCTTCAAAATCATTGTTGGACCTTGCTGGGGATTATGACAGTCACATAACAAACCTAAAATATGGCCAGATGTGCAATGGTTATCCTGTATCTCCAGTTGTGGTCCCTAGTCCTCCTAGGTCTCCCAAGTTTCATAATAGGAATCCGTGGGAAACTGTTCGTCAATGTTTACAAATGAACCATGTCATTCATCCTCAGGCAAACTCAAATTGTGTTGTGGGACAACTTTACCTTGTAAATCATTCTGCTCTACCGATGACCTCTTTCGGCGCAGAAGAAAAGAGAAAGCCACGAGGAACAGGCGCATACTTCCCTAATATGGTATCTAAATAGTTATTAAAATTGCACACACATATACTTCTAAACTATTTGATATATATATGTGTGTGTGTGTGTGTGGGCGTGCCCGCGTGTGTGAGCTTTCCAATAATGCAGTCGTCACTTAACTGTTGATCTCATAATTTGCAGAATTCACGTCCATACAGGGATAATAGGCCAATGCCGGGTAGGGGAAGGGGTCAAGCTCCGGGTACCCATGGGCATTTGCAGAGATACACTCGTAACAATGGGTTGGCTCTAGCTCCACAAGAGTTGAATTTGCCTGTCGAAGGAAGTTTTGAACCTGCTCTAGAAGGATATCCTGCTCTTGGTAATGGTAAAGCCAGATCTTCAGAAACCTATTTTTCTCAACCTTCCACATGGGGTTCACGCCATGCTAATGGTTTCCCGCACTTATCTGACAAACATGAGTCAGGCTCTGTGAGCCCTCAGCTTCGTGGACCCCCAAGAACTGAAGTGAGCAATCACCCAGAGCCAGGCATTTCTACTTCTAGGGTATCTGTGCCTAACATGGGGATAATGACAGAGGAGAGGTCAAATTCATTGTCTGTTGCAGATCCCAAAAGGTAAGATAATTTTTCCTATGATGCTTATTGCTGCAACGATTCCATATGATGTTAAATCATTGGCAACTTTCTTTAGAGCTTAAACCACTACGATTATAGTTTGTACTCCTAGTTTTCCTTTGCTTTAAGGGGGTGTCTATGGTTTGAGATTCAGGATTGAAGTGCAAGCTTATCATTTGAAGAATGAAGAGGACTTTCCTCCACTTTGCAACTGAGTGCCAGTGAAGGATGATGAATATGTAATAGCATTAACAATAATGGTCAATACAGGAAAATATTATGACTTGCCTACCTTTCAGCTGGTGGAACCAAAGGATGGCGATTTTGTAAGAATTAAGAAGTAAAATCAAATGTGGATTCGTCTCAAAAATGAAGTTCGCTTCCATCAACACCGTTTCTTTTAGAGATTGATGAACGTTAGAAATGAGAGTACCAAATAAGTAGATAAATGCTGGGAGTAGCCATAGATGCTAACAAACTAGATTAAACTAGGTCGAGTGTTGTGTTATCCTTATTTCGGTTTTTCTTGCTCAAGTTGGTATTTTGTACAAAAGTGCATGTATATTCTGGTAACTTTTTTTCCTCTCCTGCATCCGATTTTATTGTTCAATATTTAGGGATGTACATATCGGGTGATTTCCTGAAGTTGAGTTTATAGTTTTGTTCTGTTTGTAGCTTTGAAGTGTAAAATAGAAATAATTTAGATATCTTACTGGAATGGATACCCATAATTTTGTGTCATTGGATTTAGCGTTTTCCTTGCCAATTGAGGGTTCTCCCATGATTATATATGACCATGCTTGATGTGCTCAGAATTGAAGTAAGGCTTCAATGTTTGATATGCTTTTTCTCAGTGAGGAGAGGCAACTGTAGTAATCAGTGATACACAATTCTTTTTTGGCTGTGTTCTGATGAACTTGGATAATAATTTCCACCTACTCGATCGGATGTTGAATTTTGGTGAATTTATTGGATCTGGCTTAGTTGGCATACTTACATTATTTATTATTTTTCTTGGCCATTAACCTGATTTAACATTTTGGGCGGAGGAGGGTGCTATATATGATGACCCTAGTGTTGAATAAGATCAGTCTGGTGTACAGGTGTAGTACTTAGGAAAATTTGATTAATCTTGCTTGAGATAGTTTAGTCAATATAGAAGACTTGATCACTATAGGAGGACTTGGGAGAAGATCATCAAAGAAAACATTAAAAGCATTGAAAAATATCTGAATTTAAAAATGATTTTCACAAATATAATGGCTTCAAAAGCATATGAATGACTTGGCTTGATTCATGTTATCATCATTAGTGAGATTTGTTTTTAGTTGCTGTGTCTGAAATGCTGATGTTCGAAGTGTGAAGTTGATTATGTTTCATGCTTGACTGTTTTTGTCAATAAATGTGATTTCTTTTTTTATTTAAATTGAAAACTAGGTAGCTTTGTTCCTTTTATGTGATATTTTACCTATTTTTCTTAATGACAGCAGTATCTCTGGTGGAGTCCATGGCTATTCAAAATTGCCTTGATGATGGCCCCGAGAAACATGAATGGTAGTTTTCATTATTTGTTACTTTTTAATGATAATATTTTGTAAATAGATCCTGGCTTAATTGACCCTAATGCAGTGAAAGAAAAATATGTTTCATTCTTTAATTATCTGATAGCATAGAAGTTGTATCACCTACTTGTAAAGAACTTGTCATTATACACAAAAATAGAGAGATTTATCAATAGGATTATTATTTATCGGAGTTGCACCTACTCCTTTCGTATCAAAATATAAGAGAAAATACAATTATTTGGTTCAGTTGGATCAAATATATGTACTTTTTTTGTTTTAAAAAAAACTAAGTATTTTTTGTTTATCTTTTATTAGAAGAGGTGATTAAAGCTCTCCACATAGATTTGCTTTTGTTGTTTTCTTGTTTTCATATTTTTTATCATGCCTAAAATGTTACTTTTTAAACTTGTCTACTTCTGTTTAAGTTGTCTTATTCATTAATTTTGTTTTAAAAATGTTACATTTATTTCATTTAGGGTTGCTCATACTTTTACTTCCTTTGGTATGACGATTCTGAGATTTTGGTTTCCTATGCCTTAATTGTGTGAATTCAGTTTCAATTGTTAGGTCCTGTCAATTAATTCTCTATTTTTTTAGATTCGGGGTTTCTGGGCCAAAATTAATTTAAGTTAGCTCGGCAAGTTGATATGGCCAAAAAAGCATCCTGGTGACTCTGAAAAGGCATTTGGGGTTGCTGCCCTGGCAAATACTATGTTTGAGGAATCTTCGTTGGCCATATTGATTATTGCTGTAAAAAATTAGACAATTAATGGAAATAGTGGCTTGATTTTAACAATTACAATACTTGGAAGATTAAATTTGCACAATTGTGCTGCCTGGAGAGCAAAAGTGTAATCAAGTTTCCATTTTACTATGGTTATCAAATTGGAATAAAATGTAGCCTAACACCCTCTATCATTGTCGCTCAACACCCTTTCCAACCATTATTCAATGCCCTTACCATCTTGCCATCCTAACATCTATCACTTCCATTGATTGACACTGCCACTTCACCCTTGGCACAGCTGTTGTCGCCCATCCATCGTCACCACTCAAAACTTGCCATTGCCAAGAGGCATTTTGACCATGCTTGATAAAAGAGTTATCTTATAATTAATAATTCATGATGTATCATGTCATCTACTCCGTCTCAAACAGGGACTAAGATTACTTAATCTGTCTAATGATATATGTGGTGCATATCAAACGTTGTCTATCATATGATCTTATCATTTCATTTGAGTTCTATGACTGACCATTTTCGTCTAAAATGTTAATTTCGGAGGACGCTGCCCTTTAAAAATAGAAGTTTGTATTTTTTCGTTTTCATGATTGAAATAATAATCTAATTGATACTAGTTAAACAAAAACGAAAATATCAATTAGATCAGTTGCTCAAATGTCACAATAAAGAAGATAATAAAAAGTAAACCACTAATTTCAATATTGATTTACGGCAAACTACTTTAATTTGATAAACCAAATAAAAAGTAAAAACTCCAAAAATTATCTTATTTTTCTTTAAAATAAAAAATACAAATATATTCTAAGAAAAATAATTAAATACAATGACTCTTATCAAATGAAATTGATTGAGTAAACCAAATCAAATGAAGTACATTATTCCTGTTTTTTTTTTTGGTCTTATAAAATAAACTCTATCATGATTAACTCACACAATTGCAAGATTCCGAATTCGAATATAAGACAAGATATTCAATCTAACAATATAAGTTTTATTCCTTTTTTTATCAAATGAAAATAGATGATTCCATAATAAAAAATATATAAAACTAAAGTAAATTTTGAAAATACACGTAACAAATGTCATTCTAATGTTAAAAAATTTAACGAATTATGCGACACATGCTTGATGTAAAACTCCATCGATGGAACAAGTCAACGAACAACAATTAAGAAGTTAACTGTATGTATATAAAATGTACGAGAAGTTGATATGATCCAGCACCAGTGGTCTAGTGGTAGAATAGTACCCTGCCACGGTACAGACCCGGGTTCGATTCCCGGCTGGTGCAGTGTTAGCTGTGATGATAGTTGTGTCAAATGTGGTGACGGGTTCATCAACAGCGCTTACTTCGGTGGCGAAATATGGCACATTCTGAGCTTAGATTTTTTACTGGTTCTCTTTTTTCATTTTTTTTTACAATTCACACAACACAAACTTCATGACTTTCACTTAGTAATACAAACCTGATGACATCTCATTTTTTTAAACTTTGCTTTATAGATCTGCATATAAAGAAGGAAAACTTGTGTTTATTTTTCTTGATCTTGATGTTTAAAATAAAATTCATTATGATTATGTGATAACTAGTTTTTTTTTTTTTAATGGTTTTTATTTTAAGGCTGTTTTAAGATTTTTTGCTTTAAACCAATTGAATTCGTTTGATGAGATGTGTGATATTTAGGTCTCCTTATATTGATATGAAAATATAAGAGGTGTGGGTATTTGATTTGTTATGGACGAGGTATTAAAAAAGCTGAATGTTAGAGAAAAAAATGTATATCCTTAGAAGAAAGAGGTGTTCTCATTAAGTTTATTGTCCAAACTATTTCAACCTGCATATTATAAAATGTTTTGTTTTCCACAAAAGTATACGTGAGTAAGTAGAGAGCCTTATAAGTAATTTATGATGTAGTAGATTATTGGAGAAATGGAAATATATTGAATAGGCTGGAATTATCTTAACAAAAATAAGGATGTAATGAGTTTCATAAAACTTTAGGCATTTAATGTAACTAATATAGCTAAGTAGGGTTGGAGGTTTATTTATGAGCCTTTCTCTATAATAGGGAATGTGTTAATGCAAAATACAATCTTAATCTCATGTATTCTTAAAAAATGAGGGATGTTGAGGGTGGAGAATAGACATTTAGTGCTAATCTAAGAAAGTAATTGACTTCCTTATCAAAATGGGCACCAAATATGGACCCTAAACCTATGGATTACTCAACGAGACACTAATTAAAGAAGACTCTTCTACTTGGGGGTAAGGATTTAGTGAATGCCTTATTTCTCCAGTTTAATGTAGAAAATATTTTCCAAATCTCATGTTCTTATATGAAAAGAACAATATTTAAAGGAGAATTTTGTATCGCTCATTCTAATTATCAAAAGATGAAAAGGGTGGGGATGTCAAGCTTCACAGACATCCTTGATATACGCATTGTTACTTTTGATGTGTTACCCAACATGTTTAGTTGAAATCTTCAATATTTCACTATATATACAATCACGAGTATATGGGTTTTACCAGAAGTCAATCTCTTCTAGGCTTGAGCTTTTAATCCCAATGTGGAAAATGCTTTAACTTATAGTGCAAACATGGAACGTTAAAATCATATTTCAACCGACATCAAGTTTCATTTAGAGTTTTAGATAGGTGGAACAATGAATGTTGTAATGTTTTTTAAATCTAAGTCAACATCTTGAGGTCTGAGGTTCTCTTCGGGGAGTTGGCTTTGATGAGGGTATGAGTCGAGGTACCTTTCATTCGAGTTGAAGAACTTGATGTGTGGATCTGACATTCCTAGGGTGAGATGTAGAGGTGTTAAGGTCCTTTACATCCAAGCTGAAAAACATTCCAAGTGGATCTGACATTTATAATGTGTTAAGGTTTTCCTCATCCCAGCTGAAGAGCATTCCAAGTTGAGAGTCTAGCTTCATTTAGGCATAATGTCGAGGTTCTCCCTATTCAAGTTAAAGATCTTGGTGGGGGACTTAACTTTTGCTATGACAAATGCCAAAGTATTGTGGTCCTTTTCATTTAAGTTGAAGAACTTGGTGAAGAAAACTTGGCTTTTGTTGAGGAGAATGTCGACTTTCTTGTCATCCTCATGGCGGGCAACTTGACTTTGCAATGATGTCAAGGTCTATCTCATCTAAGTTGAAGAACTTAGTAGGGAGCATAACATTTGTTAATGTGTCGAGGTCATCTTCTTGGTGGAGACTTAGACATTTGTTGAGGTGTTGAAGTCGTCGTTGTTCAAGTTTGTCGGGGAATAGACAACATGTTTTTTGTTCCTATAAAAACAAAATTTTCATATATACCTACAAATTTTTAAAATATTCTAATTGAATTTTTAAAATGTTTAAATGACTTTTTTTGTTAAAGTGGTACATACTAACTGTATCAATAATGCTAACTAAGCAATTTTTAATATCTAAAATTAAGAATCATTTCATTAATTCATCTAAACATTTCATTAATTAATGTTAAAATTAGTAAATTTCAAAAAAAAAAAAAACTCAAAATCATATCTTTGCATCTCCTTAAGACAACCTTAAAACAACGACGGAAAGTTTCATGATATGCAAGAAGCCTTTTCCCTTGAGACTTCAAATGATATTGGTTTTTATAACAAAAAATACATATCAACCAACAACAATTACGAAGTTACTATATCTATATAAATGTACGAGATGATAATATCAACAAGCACCAGTGGTCTAGTGGTAGAATAGTACCTGCCACGGTAACTGTGTCGAATGTGGTGGCGGGTTTCATCACAAACGCTTACCACGGTGGCGAAAAATGACACATCTGAGCTTTAAATTTTTTGTTTTTTCTTTAGCATCATCATTGGCAACAACAATAATACAACCAATATGTCAGAGCAGTAACAACAATAATACAACCAATATGTCAGAACAGTAATAAATAGTTTTAAACAGTATGTCACACTTCATCATGAATATGATCGTTTGATTATATTTATTTTTTGAGAGGGTCTGATTATATTTATAGTTACCCTCAATAATTTAATTAGTGCTATGCTAGATATGTAATATTTCTCCAGACATCCCACCACCACATATTTATTTTTCTTGGGTCGTCCACTAAAAAAACATTTATCCAGTATGCAAATTAAGTGCCTATGAGTGCTTGACACCCGAATATGCTTCAACGATCACAATACGAGTATTAAATCTTTCATTGTCGGCACGGGGCCTCTTAAGATTTTTTATTTTTTTTTACTTATTCGAAAAAGAAATTATTTTTAAAATATTTTGTAATTTTTCTATATATAAATTAGAGATACATTTTAGTTGAAAAGATTAATAAATTGTTAACACTTTTGTTTTTCTTTCTCAAAGTGATATTTATAGAGAGGGAAGAGTATTTGAACACTTAATTAACTATACTTTATTATTGAGCATCGTTTACTGTTGTTAATCTTTTGACTAAGAACCATGCTGGCGCTTTACCAACCATAGATTTGTGAAAAGTTGAAATGCATGTACTTGCCTTGATCTAATAGGTTTAATTTTTGTCAAAAAAAGAATCTAATAGGTTTGATTTATATGTCATACACATAGCAAGATACCCAAAATTAATGAAGATAAAGACACTATCGTCCTTCGTCACTCTATGTGTATAATAATAAGATAAATAATAAGATAAGATTCCACGAACCTAAACGTACTTCCTAGCAAAAGACGCGTGACGATTATTGGAAAAATAGCCAATAATAATGGTGGCATTTAAGGTACACAAGTGATAAAATTTGTATACCATATCTAAATGTAACTTTAGTAATTATTTATATATAAAATTTCAATGACTAGAATCTTTTAAGGGTAATTTGTTGTAAACAAGTTACAAGCTTTGAAGTAAGTTGCTTATCAGAGTCTCCATGATTTTTTTTAAAAATAATGTGATTTTGTATCCAAATAAAAAGTGCGTAGATTACTAGTATACACCTTTTATTTTTTTAGACATGTAAATTAGCAACTCCTATAGATAATATTTTTAACAAACATTAATATCATCCTTTGAATTAATAGTTTTAAAAAGATAATAGGGTTTTGTGTCTAAATAAAAAATGTGTATGTGATTAATATACACTTTTATTTTTTAGGGATGTGTAAATTAGCGATTCTCGCAAGACTTGCTAATTTACATACAAGTGTATATTAACGATCTAACCAGTTTCTATTTGGACATTAATATTCATCTATTGAATTGGTAATTTTAAAAGTAATAATGAAGTTTTATGTTCAAACAGAAAGTAGTTTACTAATATACACTATCGATTCTTTTAGATGTGTGTAAATTAATAATCCCTTATATAAATATTTGTTGGTTTCAATATAAATATATAGTAATTATTAATCACAATTTTAACAAATATTTCGCCGCAAATATACTAAAAGCTGGACTTTTGTTTTACAGAATAAAAAACTGAAACTTTTATTAAAACAAATCCGAAGCTTTTATTACAAAATAAAAGCTGGAAGCTAAAAAA
>JBBPBP010009778.1:36981132-37010949 GCA_037974735.1 Cicer chorassanicum | reverse complement strand
TAAAAAAAAAAAAAAAAAAAAGCATTCTGATATATATTTTTTAAAGTTTGACATTTTGGAAATAAAAATTCAAAAAGGATATTCATATAAAAAATCCCACAAAATATACCGAAAGAAGTCAAAATTAATACAAGAATAATATACCTCATCCACTAGAATGATGTGATCCCACAAAGACACGCCACAAGTAAACACACCCAAAAAGAGATCATGACACATCTAAATAGTCACCAAAAGTTGTTTAAACTATTGGTGAAAATCACAAGTAAATTCTTTAACTTTACAAATAGTATCAACATATGAATGATGTAAAAATAAAATGATTCAAATAAAAGTCGTAGATTGATGAAAAACCTATATCAGAGTCCCGTGGAAGGAGTAAAACTGTCATAATCGAGTGCGTGAAACTAATGTAGTATAGAGAAAACCCATAAAAATTAATGGAGGGTAATTTTAGATTTTTCAAAAAGGGCAAGGGTAATTACATCATTTTATCTTGTCATTCCGTGTTTTTAAAATTTGTGGCATCTTTCTCTCTCATCTATCGCAGTAGCTAATGTGAGAAGCTACTATTTTTAGTTTTTCATTTTTAGCCAAAAAATGATTTTTTTAACAAAATGATTTTAAAAAAAAATTGAAACAAGACACATGGACTACAATATTTGGGCCTTTCTCCACATAGGAAGGGAGCCTAATACCCAACAGTTATGAAAGGCATCGAAGAGGACAGAGGTAATTTTTTAGATGTTTTACTTCTTCTTGCTTTTCATTTGTAAGCTTTAGTGCTTTGTTATTTTGGCTGGTTGTAGTCACACTTGGTGCATCTTTTTGTGACTCTCTTGTACCCTTATTTGATTATAGTGGAGCTATTTCTTTGGTCTGGATGACCCGTGGTTTTTACCCTTGCATTGAGGGGTTTTCCACGTTAAAATATCGGTGTTCTTTACGCTCTTTTATTTTGATTAATTTGCTGCCATATATTTGTTGTTGCTCCTCACGGGTTCTTGCAAGTTGGGGGAATTTTATATCCGCTGCGTATTACTTGTTATTGTGTTTTTGTGTTTATTCCCCATCAGAGTGCACCCTTCAAACCCTACAAAATTATTTTTGGTTTAAAAAAATTTATTTTCCATGAAAAAATCTGAATCAAACGCACCCATAATTGCGTTCTAGAAGTTTTGATTGTAGACCAGCTAGCCTTATAAATAGAGAGCCGAAATATGGAAGTTTCATCCATACTTCAAATCCTGCTAATAGAATGGAATCACATAATGCTTCTAATTTGCTCAAAGCTCAAAGCCACATATGGAATCATATTTTGAATTTCATAAATTCAATGTCACTTAAATGTGTAGTTGATTTAGGTATACCTGATATCATACACAACTATGGAAAACCAATGTCACTCTCAAAACTCATTTCTTCACTATCAATCCACCCTTCAAAAACCCCCTGTATCTATCGCTTGATGCGAATTATGACTCATTCTGGTTTTTTCTCTCAACAAAATGTTATAGAGAATGAGTTAGAAACTGAGTATATATTAACTGATGCATCTTTATTATTACTTAGGGATAATCCAATGAGTGTGACACCATATGTGCACGCAATGCTTGATCCTGTTTTGACGAATCCGTGGCATCAATTGTCTACTTGGTTAACAAATGACGATCCTACTGCATTTGAAACGACGCATGGGATGTTGTTTTGGGACTATGCAGAGCGCGAGCCCAAATTTAACAACATGTTCAATGATGCAATGGCGAGGGATGCTCGATTGGTGAGTAGTGTTGTGATTGAGAAGTACAAGGAAGTGTTCAATGGATTGGAGTCATTGGTTGATGTTGGAGGAGGTACAGGGACCATGGCAAAAGCTCTTGCAAAATCGTTCCCACAATTAGAGTGCATTGTATTTGATCTCCCACATGTTGTTGCTGGCTTGCAAGGAACTGAGAATCTAAAATATGTTGGTGGGGACATCTTTAAAGAAATTCCCTCTGCAGATGCCATTTTATTGAAGGTAGAATGTTACAACTACCTCAATCTCAAACATAATATTATGACACATCTGATTATTATTTATTGCATGTCTAAATTATGAAACCCACAATTTGATGAATAACTACTATCCTATCATGTCTATAAGGTATAAAATTTATAGTAATATAAAATTATTTGATTTATGATTTATATAAAAATATTGAATTTTATCAATCTAACCGTTGATTACTGTCACACTATATTAATGGTCTAATACACAAAATATCATATCAATTCAAAACTTATAGCTATGAAATTTGATAGTTGAATTTTATTTATTTTAAAAGGTTATTAGACGTTCATTTGAAGCTATTTAATGAAGCATCAATAATTTAAAATATTTATGATAATTTGTAGATTAAATTTATTAAATAATTTTTTTTATTTGACGGTTGGATTAATGAATTTAATTGTTTATAATCTATTATTAGGTAGAGTGACTCAACTATAAGAAATACTCCATTTAATAATGCATTACAAACATTGAATTTAATCTATTTATCTGTTAATTATTAATATAATTTTCTTCTTGCTTTCTCTTCGTCTCACTTTATTTTTGTTTTCATGTCTTTCTTTAAAGACCCAAATAAAAGTGATAATGGTCAAATATAATTTTCTTCTTATTTTCTCTTCTTTTCACTTCTTTTTTTACTATTCGTATTTGTTTAATAACCCAAATAAAAGTGTCAATGAAATTGTAGTGGATATTGCATGACTGGAATGATGAGGAATGTGTGAAGATATTGAAGAAATGTAAGGAATCACTTGTGAAGAAAGGTAAAGAAGGGAAAGTGATAGTCATTGACATGGTGTTGGATACTAAGAAGGCAGACATTAATTATGAATCCGTAGAAACACAATTGTTCTTTGATATGTTGATGATGGTACTTCTCACAGGA
Organism: Cicer chorassanicum; assembly: GCA_037974735.1. Taxonomy (NCBI): domain Eukaryota; kingdom Viridiplantae; phylum Streptophyta; class Magnoliopsida; order Fabales; family Fabaceae; genus Cicer; species Cicer chorassanicum. The sequence goes on along the minus strand of JBBPBP010009778.1, from coordinate 37,008,010 downwards.
AAAGAGAGGAATCACAAAGAATGGATTAAGTTGATTTCGTTAGCAGGTTTTAGTGACTATAAGATAACTCCAATTTTAGGTTTAAGGTCTTTGATTGAGATCTACCCATAATAAAATTTAGCAAAATGCTGAAATTGTTAAGTTAAATACTATATTTCAAGTTCAAATCTAAAATTTTATGCGAATTTCTTTACCGATTGTTATCATCATCTTTAGTTGTAAAGTGAATTTCTACAATTATGTAAGAATAATAATGTATTGATTGGACTCTTTAATTTATTAGGTGGGTGTTTTTTGAAATTAAGAATCATTAGAAAAATTGTGTAATTGTTAGTATTTGTTAATCTTTTCTTTTATATATGAAAGTAAGATGATTTACATGTTAAGACAAACTCTCAAATTAAGTTTTGATGAAAATAAACAAGTTTTAATTAAGAATATTAATTATGATTCTAAATGTTATGTTAATTTAATATGTGCTCTTGAGTGTTTTTATTAAAGATAGGAACCAAGCAAAGCAAAGAAATCAGATCAAAAACAAATAAAACAGTCATGATCATAAACTGTACAAAACAGAGAAATATCAGCAGAATCAAGAATGATTGACACATCCACTTCACCAATCTTTCTCCAACTCTTTTACATTGATTCTGCCTTAATTCTTTATGTCAATTTCATCAGTACATGGCAAGGAACAGATAGGAATCGTGTTTACTCAAAACGGTTCTCGAATCACTAAGATAAATCATCATGAAACTAAGCATGTCAAAAACGGACTGCAACTTTCTCCAGTCTGAAACTGTCAAGAAAGTTGAACAAAACTGAACGTCAAGATTGATTATAAGTCCTCAGCGTGTCCAGATGAATATCAGATCAGATTGATCATCTTTCTCCACCTTTAATCAACGTTCTCCGTTTTTGAAGAAGAACAATATCTGTTTCTGCAGAAGAAGACTTCTCAGTTCTGCAAAAAATTATTCACTCCTTTCCAATCAATTTTGGATCAAATCAAGTGTCCAAACCAAAGCCCAATTATCATCAAGTATTATCAAAAGCTTAATGGGTCATTAAGCGCGCAAGAAGCTTGTACAAAATTAAGTAAAACAGCCCAAACAGCAAAACCCAAAACTTTCACAAGAATGGTGTAATTTTGTCAACAGATTCATTGCTTCTGTCAGAAGGAAAACCGAGCACTACCAACGACTCTTTCTGACCAGAATTAATTCCTCAAACCATCTATAAAAGGAAGTCAAATTCGCAAGCATCATTCAGATCTTCAAGTACCAAGTATTCTCATTAAATCATATTCACTTGCATTCTTGAAGCTATCTCATTCACAAAAGAAATCAGGCTGAAACCATTACATACTTCCAGTTTATTCTATTGAGTTCTTTACGTTCTGAATTTATTCTCAAAAAAGAGTTGAGCATAATTAGATTCAATCAAACCCTTTAAATCATTATTGTAAAAACTCATAACTATAAGGATTGTTTATAGTTTGAGATTGATTAACAGAGTTAACTGTAAAATCCTAGCAGATTAGTTAGGTAACTTGATTGAATCGTTTCTGGGTGGAAAGGAAGTATAGTTACAGATCAAGGTTGATCTCTAACAGTGATTGTGCTCCGTTCTTTGAACACTTAGTGAAAATCTCACAGTTGTGAGGACTGGACGTAGCCCACGTTGGGTGAACCAGGATATATCTTTGTGTGGTATCTCTTCCTTATCTCTATTTACATTCAGTTATTGTTATTGTCAAAATTAAATAGAGAAACTAAAAACTGTGATTTTAACTAATCAAGAACGTTCTGCGTTTTCTGTTTCAAAACCAAGAATGTTCTTCGTTTCTATTTTCATAACCAAAATCATTCTTGAGTTGTTTTCTTAAGTTTTTAACAGGAAATTTTAAATAGGCAAGATTACAATTCAAACCCCCTTCCTTGTAACTTGACATTGCTACTTCATTACATACATCATTTTCTCGCCTAAAACTTCCTCTCAGCCCTTCTAACCAATCAATTCTCATTTATTAATTTCCTACAATAATTACCATTTTCAAAAACTTTCTATGAAGATAATTCACCTTCTTCTTTTCAAACTCCAACAAATAAAATCAATAATTTCAATTTTCAAAAAATACTTCTTTACACAACACTAATTTTATTGTGTATTTCTTCAATCACAAACAGATATAAATGTATATTCCCATCATATTATATTTTTACAAAAATATTTTAACTTTTTTCTTATTATAATTTTAAATTTTAAATTCAACTTTCAAAATAAATACAAAAGTTTACATTTTTTTAAGAAAAAAAACCAAAGTGTAAAGACATCACATAGGGAGATGGCACCCCATCACTTATCATTTACAGAACTACAATAAATATTATTAAATAAACAAGGTCAAAAATATTTGGAGGTACTAGGCCAAAATTCAAGGTTACAATCAAAAGGATCAACAACATTTACCTCATTAATAAAATGCAACTCATCTTTTATAATTTGTACCGTGCATCATGCGAGGGATATATCTTTTTTTTAATAGTAATTTGTGGTGTTACATTCTCCTCACTTTATAAAAATTTTGCCCTCAAAATTTAGTAAGTCTTGGTCTTAAGGAGCGTAATTGCAAACACCACACATTATTCATCAACATTCTTGCATTCTCATTCAAAAAAAAAAAAAAAACATACCATACAAGAAAGGTTTCTAAAACGTCGATTTTGTCTAATCAACAAGGAAAAAAAGTAGTGTGTATACATATATAAGTGCGCTTAGAAACCGATGAAGTATGCGTTTATGACTAACATGTATAACACAATAGATAGCGCACCATAATTTAAAATACCTAATAGATCACATAAACATAAATGTATTTAAAAGAAAAGATCACAGGTGCACATATTTCACAAATAAATTTTCTAAGTGATTTTTTTCAAAATCTCTACTTAAAAGTTGTTCTATTACTGTTGCACACTTTGATCATATGGCCTCTAGCAACCTTAAGGTTGCACGAGTTCACTCATCAGTATTTGGAGTTTCACCTAAATCTTAAGACTAAAGTCTAAGAATAAGGATGAAATTTTGTAGGTCACTAATTTTGTAACTAGGTCTACTCAAGTCCCTCCACGCTTACAAACTCTAACACTTGCTTTGGTTTCACTACTCGATTACCACATATGACGGGGTCTGTTAGGGTGTCCTAATTTTACATAATGACATTTAAGCTAAAATTATGAAGACTAAATATCTTTAGTATTTGTCCACCAACAGATTTGTCCACAAACAAGATTACCCACTAATATAAAAGAAATTTTTTGAGGAAATACCTATTTTGGTAGGCTTGCATCATAAGTTTCTAATCTTGCATTTCGTGGCATTTCATAGAATGAACGGAATGTGTTATAATTAAGGCCTTACTTCTACGACTTCCTATTACTAGGGGTGGGCAATGTTTAGTTTTGAATTAGAATTGTTTGAAAACTAAACTGAGCCGATTTTCAATTCAAAAAATCGAATCAAACTGTTCTATAAATCGATGAACCGATTTATTACTCTGAACCGAACCAAACTGGTTTTAACTTACTTTTTTTGTTCCTATAAGTCATATTTTACATAATCACCCCTAATTACTTCTAAAAAAACAAATTTAGTTCTAGTTTTTTTGAACTACAAACTAGTTCGATTCGTTTCTAGTTTTAAAAAATCAGTTCGGTTAATAAACTGTTTTTGAAAAAACAGTTTGATTCTCAATTTTTATAAATCAGTTCAATTCAAAAATAGTTTGGTTCAGTTTTGCAGTTTGGTTCAATTTTTGGTTTTTTTAACACCCCTACCTATTACCCTTACATACACAACAACTCACAAGGTTTAGGCGGTTGGTATAACATCCCAACCCCTATAACCGACTTCCTATTATCCTTACATACACAACAATTCACAAGGTTTAGGCAGTTGATGTAACAGCCCAGCCCTTCTAACCGACATTGTGATTCACAGATTTCTCAGTCCTCCTTTTCCCCCAGTTAGAAATTAATGAATTTTGTCTTTCGTGGGAATCGAATCTGATACCTAGAAGATAAATACCACTGTTCAATCTTTCCTAGTATCAATTAAGTTGCGCCTTGTTTGTAACAGTTTGACTCCTCTGACCGACACTGTTATGAACAGACCTTTAGTTGCAATAAACTTTAACTTTAGTTAAAAAAAATTAAATATTATTTTTAAGTAAGATACTATTAAAAATTTCATTTAAATTAGAATGAATCATAATCATCAGAAGACAATTGTATTAATCTAATTTATATTATGGTTAATAATTTTTTTAATGTTTGTTGAATTATTTTTCTTAATCAATTGTCATGACTTTTTTTAGAAAGACGTTGGCATGACCTTAGTTGTAATAGAACATACATTTAAAATATGTTTCTTTTTAATACTATACACTCATTCATTTTTATTTTTTGTGTGGTAGATGGTGGTTAGCAGGGCCACAATGGTGGTCAAAGAGGTGGTCGTTGGTGGTTCGAGTGGTGGTTGGCATTGGTTAGAATGATGATCGATGGTGGTTAGAGTGGTGGTCAAATTGATGACTAGAGTAGTGATTGGTAGTTGTCATTGATGGTCAGAGTGGTGATAAGAGTATTGGTCAGCGCCGGTCAGAGTGGTGATCCGCGACAGTTAGAGAGGCTATAATGGTGGTCGGTATTAATCAAAGTGGTAGTTGACGTGGTCAGAGTAGTGGAGAATTAGAGTAGTTGTTAACTATGGCCAAAATGGTGGTTGACGGTCACTACTGGTAACGTGTTAGCAATGGTAGATCTTGAACTGAAACATTAGGGTGGCCGAAATTTTAAAATTTTAATAAATAAATAAAAAGTATAATATTATATTGCATATAAGAATTTTAAGTTGTAAATTTACAAAAATATATTGGAGAGAGATAGCAGATCAAATTTTGGTTTACATTTTTAATAATTAAAAATTAGTTGGAATTTAGGTTGGAAAATTTATTTTATTTATAATTATAGCAGTTGTTTTTGTAATTTTTTTTATAAATTATTCTCTTAGGTTTAATACATGAAGACATAAAATTCCACCAAATAAATCCATTATATATATAAAAATTATATACATTAGCTAACTTATCTGCACAACCTCTCCATAAATATGAGTGATTCTGAAGCGACAACATATAATAAATGGAATGCAATTAATCCATCTATTATTAAGATGTTATGGAACAATAAAGAAATCTCCAAAAGCTTGAACATTGATGTTAGAATCACATTCCAATCATATATTAGTCCATCGCTTTTTTACTGTCTACTCGATAGCCAATATTACAATAGTTAGCTCAACATAAAGATCAGTTGACACTCTTAAGTTAGTTGTAAATCCACCTAAAAAAGAGGCATAATGATCTCTAAAAAGTTTTTCAATCTTTAAAAAGTTTTTCAAATAGAACTATGAGGAGAACCTTTAAAAATACACTCAGTATTGCATTACCCAAGACAACAGAGAGTTGCAATATCACTTCTTTAATCACCAAAACATTTACATGAATCTAGACTATTATATAAATTATTATACCATAAGAATATTTGACATTATATATTAAAGAATATAAAAATATTTTTCTTTGAATATAAATTTTAATATGATTTTTAATCTAAATTTTTTATTATAAATAATTTATTGTTTTTCATGCTATAAATTACATTTTAGTTGATTTTTTTTTAAATATAAATTTGTATAATTTGATTATACACCTTTTATTTAACTTCTATTTTTTTGTAACATCTATTTATTTTCTCATATTGTAGACTTTCCTAAACAACCTTTTATTTTCTCATATTAATTCGAAACTTGAAATGAGATATTACTAAAATTTAGGGCTATGCTAGAAAAAATAATGAATATTTCATTGACATTAACGAGATCTTGGAAGCTGTGTACCGCACAGAAACACAAAATCTAGCCGCCTTTTCTTCTTCTTATTTTTTTCTTTTATTTTTTTTTCTTTTCATCCACCGGAGATGGGTGGTTTAGGGCATACTTTTGGCCCTAAATCACCGTTCTGGTTTTTCTTTTTTTTATTTTTATTTAAATAAGTGGTGTCCAGATAGATTTACTTTTTCTTTTGTGGTACATCGTTGTTTTGTTAGTTTTTTTGGTGTGACGTTGTTTTGATTTTTCATTTTGTAGCATTATTCGTTTGATTCAAATCGACAGATTAACTTTGATTCAATATAAATTCAATCAATAACTTTGGGAATGTCAATGTTACGAAATTCATCTTTTAAGGCATTTTATTGTTATATACTAATATAAATCCAATCGACAGATTAACTATAATTTTATCATATTTGTAGGCATTTTATTGTTATATACTATTAACCTGGATAATGCAAGTTAGTTCGTAAATTCATCTTTTTTTTTTATTTTTTTTATTTTAACGATTTTGTATGTATGTTGATCTCGATAGCTGTATTCTACTAATTTAAAAACCAACGTTTTATTAGTAAAAAAAGTCTTGTAAGTGATGTATTGGATATTAATAAGGTACAAGAAAATTGAATAACTAATTAAATGCAGTTAAATTTTTCGAAGATATTAAATAGAGTTGTTTTTTAAGCAAGAGGTATTTTTTGAACAACATTATTAAATAAGGTTGTTTTATTTAAGAAACAAAACTAAAATTTATTCAATATAAAAGAGAGTTATTCAAAGCACAAGATAAACTTAAAGAAGCCAAAATTAATACAAGATTAATGTGCCTCATCCACTAGAATGATGTGATCCCACAAAGATAGGTCACAAGTAAACATATCCAAGAGACCACGGCACATCTAAATAATCACCAAAAGTTGTTTAAACCATTGGTGAAAATCACAAGTAAATCCTTTAACTTTATATTTAAAACAAGACCAATACAAGAACTTAATATTTTCAATGATATTAAATAACGTTGAATTGGTGACTTATACTTATTTAAAATAAAAAAATCAAATTGTGATTTATTTTGTTTATAAATATGATTAGAAGGAATATATAAATTCTTACATTATATAGAATTGAAAAAATTTAGACTAAACTTTATATAAAAAAAGTTAGACTAAAGCGATCAATACAGAACTATTACAAAGTAAAAACATAAGAGAATGTGTAAGAATATAAGATGTTAAGACAAAAAATTTACATAAATCAATTTTTTTTGGAAAATGCTCCAATGCACTTTTTTTAATAAAAAATTATAGTCCAAAAACTTCATATGACTGTCTAAACATTTTAACTATGTTGAAACTCTTAGACATTCTTCTATCATTTGCATCACCCCAATTAATTATATTAATAATGATAAGTAAAATAAAATTTGAGGACAAGGTCAATATCCAAAGAAACAATGAAATTTGAAATGACGAACTACCTCATTAAAAACTCCTTCTTACAAGACTCAATGGAATAAAAACAAAGAAGGAGGAAAAATAGTGGAGCAATTGACAACAACAAACACCAAGTCATGGGAAAAATAAAAAATTAAGAAACTCTACTCTATTATGAAATAAGCCTTCTTTAATACAAGAAGACATAAAATTCCACCAAATAAATCCATTATATATATATATATATATATATATATATATATATATATATATATGAATTAGCTAACTTATCTGCACAACCTCTCGATAAATATGAGTGATTCTGAAGCGACGACATATAATAAATTGAATGCAATTAATTCATCTATTCTTAAGATGTTATGGAACAATAAAGAAATCTCCAAAAGCTTGAGCATTGATGTTAAAATCACATTCCAATCATATATTAGTCCATCGCTTTTTTACCATCTACTCGATAGCCAACATTACAATAGTTAGCTCAACATAAAGATCAGTTGAGACTCTTAAGTTAGCTGCAAATTCACCTAGAAAAGAGGCATAATAAACTCTAAAAAAGTTTCTCAAAGAGAACTATTAGGAGAATCTTTAAAAATACAATCAGTATTGAATTAACGAAAGACAACATAGAGTTGAGTGTCGCTTCTTTAATCACCGAAGCATTTGTACATAGCAAACAATGTTAAATTCTTTGAGTACATGAATCTAGACTATTATTTAAATTACTATACCATAAGAATATTTGACATTATATATTAAAGAATATAAAAATGTTTTTATTTGAATATAAATTTTAATATGATTTTTAATCCAAATTTTTTATTATAAATAATTTATTGTTTTTCATGCTATAAATTACATTTTAGTTGATTTTTTTTTTTATTTTTAAATATAAATTTGTATAATTTGATTATACACCTTTTATTTAACTTCTATTTTTTGTAACATTTATTTATTTTTAACAAATAACCATATAAACTTTTTCTAACTATATAAACTAAACTTATAACCATATAAGCAATGAATGAAACTACACCAAATACCCCCTCCTCAAGTAAATTTCTTCAGCTTCTTGCTTCTAGGTTTTATTCTTCTCTCCACCTTCCCCCTTTTACTCACGTTCTACTTATGTTTTTATTTCTTTATTGGTTTTCCCTTTTCCACACCCAAATTATTACAACTATTACTACAACCACCAAAATGTGTCCACAGATTCTTCAAGTTCCGTGCATTATTGCTTTTCCCTGATTTATTCTTTCTAAATTACCAAAAAACCATGTGTTCAACACTTATCATCCATAATAAATACCTATAGTTAAAAAGTATAAATATATTCTTAGATAGAAATAAAAGTATGATCAAAGAAAGTTGATGTATCTAATTAAACTTTGAATTAGATATATTAATTTTTTATCTACTTTTGCTTTATTTGAGATCAGATGAGGCAAAACGTTTTAAAAGATGGCAGATACTAAGATGTACCACTTTTTTAGTGGATTAGTGCTTAAAAATTAAGTAAAATTTTAACGATTATTGTCAACGAGTATAATTCAGTAATTCTCGTGGTATTTACGACCGAGACAATAACTAAGTTATTAGCACTGTAAAAATAAGGGAGGAAAAACAAGGATTTGGATTACATTTTATGTTATCTCACTTGTTTAATCAAGTTTGGACGATCTAAATTACAGATTTTGAATATTTTAACAAAAATTCTAATATTAAAATATAGTCCGTCCAATCTTTATCGGACAATCAATATAATATGACTGGAAGCAGTCGCAACTCTATAAATACACAAAAAAAACTAATCCAAAAAAACTAATCAAAAAAACAATATTATCTAAAATTCAACTTATTAAAGAAACAGCAATTATATTAATTTATAATTATTTTAATTCTAGAGAAGAGAATACGTTAATTTATATTTTTGAGTTACGTACTTAAATTAGTCGAAGGTCCACCATGGTCTATAATTTATCTTAAAATACATTAATAAATTTCAAAGTCAAATAGTGTGTATCTATTCTATTCTATAGTACACGCTTATTCCCATGTCATATCAAACTCTGTGCTACTAGTGCAACCCTTTCATAGGTAGCTTTCGTTTCCAAATAGAACAAGAAAATAACAAAAAAAATTAAAATAAAAAACAAATGGTTGTAACTTATTACAAGCACTTAACATGGTTCATTTTGAACGTGAATAAAAGAATGAAGAGTATTGACTATTATTCTAAATTAACTTTTTTAGCTGTTTTTTTGGTATCTTCTCTCACATTAACCATGATAGGAAAGCCTCAAATTTAGTTATAATGAAAATTTTATAGTGATTGAGATTGAGGCTGCGTCAATTGCATTTTACTATAATTATTTGTAATATAAGGTGACAATATATAGCTAAGAATTAGACATGTTTTGTAAGAGAGAGAACATGGATGATTTCAAGGAAGATAATGGTTATGTGGAAATTGATCCAACTGGTCGCTATGGAAGGGTAAGTTCTAAAATCTAAACTACTCTGTTTCTTGTGCCATGTGTTATATCATTCAAGTTTTAGAAGGGACTTTTTTCTTTCCTTCATTTTTGTGCACATGGTTAGTGTTGTAAGCAATCTTAAGAAGTTTATAAGGTTTATTAAGGCCTCTGCCGCTAATGCAGAGGCCTTAATTGTGGTCACGGAAATATAAATTTTTGAAATATTTTTATGTATCCGTGACCAAACTTTATTGATAATATTAAATTTTACGATTTTGATTGTGGTTGCAGACATTTTATTTGAAACGCTGATTAAGATAGTTAATCTCCTAAAATTGTAGATAGTTAATCTCCGTCTTATTATCGGCTTAATGCGACAAACATTGTGTGTTATTTGTGATTAATTAGTTTGGAGATGTTCTTGGAAAAGGAGCAATGAAGACAGTGTACAAAGCAATTGATGAAGTCCTTGGTATAGAGGTAGCATGGAACAAGATCAGACTCAATGAGGTACTTAACAAGCCGGACGATTTGCAGCGCCTTTACTCGGAAGTTCATCTCCTAAGCACTCTCAAGCATCACTCCATCATAAGATTCTTCACATCTTGGATTGATATTGATAACAAGGCCTTCAACTTTGTTACAGAAATGTTCACATCAGGATCATTGAGAGAGTAATTTTCTTTCTACATAGTATTAGGCAATTAGTTACTTTAGTCTCATTATGCAGTTAGTTATACTATTATGAAATGAAATATAAATCAAAAGGTAACTGAAAGTTGTTGATGTATCTAGTCTTAAGGTTCCGATGATATGGAACATTACTCATTATGTATCATAGGAATATGGAATTTCGCAGCATGCACCTTATGACAATTGCGAAAATATTTTATTTGTTGCGTTTATATGAATGTGTTCATGATTAACAAAATTTGAGAACATGATCATGAGCTACTAGGATCTTTGTCTTGTTATCTCTTTGATGAAATAATTGATAATGTTCATACGCGTGCAGATACCGAAAGAAATATAAGCGAGTAAGCGTACAAGCAATAAAGAATTGGGCGCGCCAAATCTTACAAGGACTAGTTTATTTACATGGCCATGATCCACCAGTAATTCATAGGGACCTTAAATGTGATAACATATTTGTCAATGGACATCTTGGACAAGTGAAAATTGGTGATCTTGGACTAGCTGCAATTCTTCAAGGTTCTCAATCAGCTCATAGTGTTATAGGTAATTACTTTGTTGCTATTATTTGTTGTCAGTCAATTATAATCGTCAGATCATTAAAAACGTTTGACTTTAATGATAAATACTTTTAAAGTCAGATGTATGATTGGTTGTGATTTGTTGATAATAAAAAACATTTTACGCTGACAGTATATAAAGTCTGTTTTCATATTTTGTGTTAGGCACGCCCGAGTTCATGGCGCCAGAATTGTATGAGGAAGAATACAATGAACTTGCTGATGTTTACTCATTTGGCATGTGTGTATTGGAAATGCTTACATCTGATTATCCATATAGTGAATGTTCTAATCCAGCACAGATTTACAAGAAAGTGACATCGGTAAAATTCCGGTTATGGTATCGATTTCATGATATATTAGAAAAAATTTGGCGTTTTCATTAACTAACATTTTGTGTTTCAGGGGAGGCTACCGATGGCATTTTTCCGCGTTGAAGACGCGGAAGCAAGGAAGTTTATTGGAAAATGTTTAGAACCTGCAGCGAAGAGACCATCGGCGAAAGATTTGTTGCAAGAACCCTTTCTTTCGACCGATGATTCTTCGTCTGCAATGAAGCTTGCAATTCAGAAGCCATTTTTGAATGACAGTGAGATGGAAAAACTGAAATTGAGTGATGAATTTCCTAGAACTAAAATGAAAGTAATAGGGAAGTTGAATCCTGAAGATGATACTATCTTTCTCAAAGTTCAAATTTCTGATCAGAATTGTATGTATTCTTTTCTCAATGCACATATTTAGTTTTGTTCATTATTAGGAAATTTTTTCTTTCATATCTGTCTGTTACTCTCAAAGAACATGCCTTCAGAAACTTGACCATAAAACATTTACTTATGCTTTCTAAATGAGTTTTAGTCTTTATTTTCCTTACTAACGTGTTTGGATTAGCTTATTTGGGTCTATCTACTTCCATAAGTAATTTTAAAATTATTTTTGACAGTTTATGAGAACAACTTATGACATGTTTATAAACTGTTTTGAGTTTATTTCTGTAAGTTCTTCAAGATAACTTATAAAAACAACTTATGATCCTGTTTGAATAAACAACTTAATTAAACACTTATAACATAAGTGGTTATCATATAAGTACTTATATTTAAGCTATTTTTATAATAAAAGGTAAAACAAAGTCAAATTGTTTTATTTTTGGTTATTAAAATAGCTTATACATAAACACTTATACGATATAAGTGTTTATGATATAAACATTGAATTAAGCTGCTTATTCCAACAAAACCAAAGTTTATAGGCCTAAATATTGATGTAACAATAATTTTCTGCAACTTATTCCTGCAGGTTCTGTTAGGAATGTATATTTTCCCTTTGACATTCTCACAGACACTCCCATTGATGTTGCAATGGAGATGGTAAAAGAATTGGAGATTTCTGATTGGGATCCTTTTGATATTGCAAATATGATTAATAGAGAGATATCTGCTCTGCTACCATATAGATGGCAAAATAATTATTCAGATTCCTACAACACATTCAGTTACCAAGATGACGATGGCGATGATGAACCTCATTTTCGTCTCCGCTCGTTCTCATCGAGTTCATCATTGCAAGAATCAATACCAGATTTAGTCAGTAAAGTTGAGGAAATATCTCGCGGATATTATTCGCTCCACGGTGTGTCTTCTTTGTCCATTCGCTTCCTATCTATCGAAAGGTTTTCAAATGCATTACATAGTTTTAGTGGTTTCTGCAACTGTAATTGTGGCCGAATCAACCACATTAGTTTGCACATTGCACTATCAAGAATCACAACAAAAAACTACTAAAACTGCAATTTAAAACCTTGTGATGCAAGAAAGGCCTGATGAAAAATATAATACAATTAAAGTGATATTCTTGTAGACGAAAAATGTGGTTTAACTAATTTTAATCAAGTGATAACACTTGAGTTCGAACTTCATTTGGTCTGTTTTTACTTATCTTTAGACTGAACTTCGATTTATCAGAACTTCTTTTCTCTGGAAACCAGAGAGTTAAGACCAATATCTTTTTAATCTTTATAGTAATATGACAAACATTTGTTGCAGATGATTTGCATGATGATAACAGTTCAAGATGCTCTTCACAAGGGACATATTCCAATTGGAACTACTATTCTATGGATGACCAAGAACACAATAACAATGTAACTTCTATACGAAAAGATAAGCTTCCCATGATAAAGAACCACAAGGGCACAAGGTTTTCACCTGGTGAAGAGTTGAGCAATTGCAACAAGAATCCTTCACCTAGTAATAGTAAGATGATGCTGGAAAATCGAAAACTAACACGAAACAGGTCACTGATCGATACGCGAAGCCAATTATTGCATAGATCATTGGTTGAGGAGTTGTACAAAAGAAGGCAATTCAAGACAGTTGGTGCTGTGGAGAATATTGGATTTCAGTCACCTTATGATGTTTCTACAAAATATTCATAGCTTTGTATTGTATCTATTGTTTTATTAACAACATTTAAGTGTGTGGTAAGGGAGAAACAAATTAAAGAGGCATAGTAATATTTAGAAAAGAAATTAGTGTCTCTTCAACATTGGAAAGTAAATAGGTAAAATGCATAGTCTTTTCTGTTATGGATTTGTGAAAATTATCAGGTTTATTTGTTATGTGGTTATCATATTTTCAATTAATGATTGGAAGAAAAAGTTTATCTTAAAGTTTGTCCACTAAGTTAATCAGATAAAATGTATTGTTAGTCTTAAAATTTAGGTTGATTATAACTTACAAAATCAATTTGTAAGAAGAATGTTTTTTATGTAATGTAAAGTAAGACTTTCAACTATTAATATAGTATGTTAATTAGGTCCAAATAAATGTGATATATTCTTTGTCTTTATTTAAAAAAAAATCTTAATTTTTGTCTTATAAACAAAAATCAACAAATTCAACTCTATTTAATATATTTATTCTAAATATACCCTTAATCCAAATTCAACTAATATTTAATACTCTATTTAATTTAAATACCGTATTTAATTGGGTGACTTTTTTGTTCTTCCAAGAAACAATTGTTGTGCATAGGGGTGAACATGGGCGCGGGTCGACCCGTCAACCCGATCACCCAACCCAACCCAACCCGATTTTTACCCGTACCCGATCACTTTCGGGTCCGACCCAACCTAACCCGTTGAAACCCGCTTATATTTGGGTCGGGTAATGGGTTTAACAATTTGAACCCGTCGACCCGACCCGGTAACTAGTTATATATTTTTTTTACAAAAATTGTTTGGCTAGTTCAATAGGGTTTCATTACTCTTCTTTTTATTTAGACTTTCATAACTGATTTTATACGAATTAGTTATAATAAAATATTATTAACTACTGATTTTTATATGAATGTTGATGCAAGATGTTCATGCGTCTAGGCTAAACACAGAACTCTTTTAATTTATTTTGATATTGTAATCTCGTATATGCCTACTCATAAAATTCATATCTAATTTTTGAATTGTCTCTTTCAAATAAGCAATTTAATTTGAGTTAAATACTATTTATTTAAATGTTATATTTTGTTATAGTTTTACGTAATAAAGGTATGAACAGAAAGCTTATGCTTATAATGAATTTAGTTTAAATTTTTTACATTTGTTAAATACAAATTTTTTTAGTTAAATACTATTTATTTGAGTTAAATACTATTTATGAGCAAAGTTGATGCTTATGCAAAAACTTAAGATGAATTTTGTTTAAATTTTTTATATTTAAATCTATTAAACATTTTTTTTAGTATTTTATTTGAAAATAGTAACTATAAACAAATGAATGGTACTTAATAAACTAAAATGGTTGATGGATTATGTGTAACCAGTGCCTAATCTTTGTTGGGACATAGGTTGGTCACGGCCACCCCAAAATTTTCTCTAATCTTTTAAAAATACTTCTTATTTTATTTATTATACTATAATTTGTTAAATAAAAATTAATATAGATTAAATCAGGTTTATCCTTGTCATTGTGAAAAAACATTTGATAGGGACACATGAATTTTATGTTGTTTTAATGTTGGATTCTATAATTAGTGTATTTTATGTTTTTTTAATGTTGGATTCTATAATTAGTGTATTTTATGAGTTGAATTGCAGTTGTTGAGTTATGTTGTCGAGATGTATGTTTCGGTCTAATATGTGAAGATAACATACTATATGTGCATTTTTTTTGTTACATGAATTAATATAACCAAATGACATGAAAATTGATATGTGTATATCTCATAGGATTGATATGTGTACATGGACTAAAATTTATTTTATCAATTTTTTAATTATTAAAATTGCACTATTTTTATTAGGCCCAATTCTTATTGATTTACTGTTGTTGAATTTATTTATGTATTTGAAAATTGTTGGATTTATTTTTTTGTGTGAGAGGTTGATGAGTTTTTTAAAGAATTGCATAATTTGTTTGAAATTTTATAATTTTGAGACATTCAAGTATTAAATATATTTTCATTCAATATGTTTTCTGGTAAAATAAAAAAAAAAAAGTTTATTATTTTTGTATGACGCGCCAACCCAACCCAACCCAACCCGTTCTTGATCGGGTCGGGTCGGTTCGGGTTAAATAAAAAAATTACGGGTTTATAACTTAACCCAACCCAAAGATAATCAATCGGGTCTCGGGTCTTGGGTTTTGTCAAAACCCGCCCATCAAAAAATTTTAGTTTTTGAATTATTAAAATATCAATTAATTTAATCTTTGATATTATAATAATCATGAATTATTTTAACAATAAATCATATCTTTCAACGATTATTTTGAAAATTCAATAATTAATTTAATTTTTTTTATTAAGTTAAAGGTAAAAAACAATGTCTTAACCTTTCAAAAATTAAAATAATAGTTTAAAATTGTGCATTACAAATGTCTTGGAACATATTCCGACAGTGTCCCGAATATATGAATTGTCAATTATAAAGACTTGAGAAGCATGTGGCTGAAGTTGTGAAGGTCAACACAAGTCTATATAGTTGGTTTGTGTGCATTGTTATGGTGACATGACATGAATTCTCTTCATAGCAATCAATTATTGATGTATTCGATTTGATGTTATCCAAATCTGGCTAAGCATCCAAGCAACAATTCAGGGTGTACATGTGCCTACCTAGTTTTTCCTTAGTAGAGTTCATAGAGTTTTCATCCACTATTTCAATCTAGACGTTGTAGAACCTTAACTTAAGGAAGGGGAATTTTAATGTCAAGTACCATTGACCGTGGACCATAAACAAGCACTTCAAAATATTTGAAATTAGAAGAATTTATCATTTTAGTGTTTAAAAATATATGACAATGTCATTTTGATTTCTCACTCATCAAAAAATTTAAATTAGTTATCTAATAATTAAAATGTCAATTAATTTAATCTTTCATGTTATAATGGTCATCGATTCTTTTGACAATAAATTATATTTTTTTAAGGGTTTTATGAAAGTAAATTATATCTTTCATAGATTATTTTAATAATTCGAAAACTAATTTGAGTTTTTTGTTGAATCAGAGACCAAAATGACAACATCCTATACTTTTAAAGACCAAAATGATGGTTTATCTTTTAAAACTTTAACAATCATAGACATTGTCTCTTACAAGTAGATATTAATGATCGTGTTTATTTTTATAATTTAGATAGTTGGTTAAATGATACTGGTTCGATTAAAATAAAAGAAAATAAACATGTATTTTAAATAGAATCAATATTAATCAGATCATCATCTTATCTATACAGACGGAAATAATTATAAACTATCATTTTTAAAAAATATATTTAATTATCGTTTAGAATTTCAAAGATTCTTAAATATTAGTTCACAGTATCTCTTATAAGATCTAATTATAGAGAAAACTTTATTTGACCATTTTGATCTATCCTAACAAATTTACGGCCGTAAAATGAGATTTTAAATGATGGATCCCAATTATGCCTAATGAATCATTATTATGAAAGATGTGGATTGGTATCACGAGGTTTAAGTCTGTCCATTTTGTTATACTATGCATGCATGTTCTTAATTTTTAGGATATAATTATTGATACGTGGATTTGAATAAAATCATACTGCGTATCCCTTGATTTTGAAGCATAGTAATTTTGGATCTCATGATAAGTGGAATCATGATGTTTAACCATCTTATAAAATATGGTTGTACAAGTAGGAGTAAATTAGGATCTCACACTCGATGTAGTCACATCGATGACAATCGGATTTAGATTAAATAATTGAAATTTTAAATTTTGTATTTTATAATAGTAAAAAAAAATCAAATTTACATTAAAATTAAAATTATTTGATCTTAATTCAACTGTCACTAATGTATCAATTGCGTAAATACATTTAAAATATCTTGAATAAATCTGATCTCGGTAAAAAGTACACCGTATAATTGTTGTAAGCATTCATACACCTATTTAAACTAAAAAAATGTTGAAATTAACGACATAATTGGATGACCTGAAAATGAAATCACTCTCTAATAATAATAATAATAATAATAATAATATTATTATTATTATTATTATTATTATTATTATTATTATTATTATTTGATCGGTAAAGATCTTATACTCCCTAATTATTTTATGATGACAAATTTAGAAAGGAATTTCACATTTTTTCCTCTCTAAATGATGGTATTGTTGACAAAAGTTAATAAATGCTATTTTGATATTTTAAAGTGACCAAATGGAGGGAGTATATAATCAAAAAGAAAAACGTGACAAGCAAAATTGTGTATACTACCTTAACTGTGAAACACAAATTTATAAATTTCAGCCCCATAGAACTACAGAATACAAAATTGAGGTGGATTGAATTGGTGCTAGCTAAAATCTGCACTTTGTCTAGTAGATTTTTGAAAGGAACATGACTTTGATCAAATTGACTTTTTTCTGTATGTAAAGTGACTGATCAACTGTACAATTATGGTTAGGTTTCCCAATAACACAATGTGTAGTTGGATCAATCAAATATTTTTCTTCAATTCTTATGTGGTCCTCCCCTTTGATTATTTCTAGTTTCCAGAAGCTTATTTTTGTGTTTTGATTTGCATATCTTTTGGTGTTTGCTGAAACTTCTAGCTCAATTCCTTTCTTGTGATTATATACTTGTCATATGTTTAGGGTCTTTATAATACAATTAATATTTTCATTTGTTTTTCAAAATCTTAAGATAATCAATTTATTAAGACAATGAATTTATGAATTCTCTCACTTATATGTTGTTCAAATATAATTTTTTTAAACAACGTGGAACTTTTAATTTATATTTACTGTATGTAATATGTTTTACCAAGTGTAATGACAATACTTGTAAGTACAGAGAATTTTGGCCAGGATTTGTGAAATGCATTTTCAAGACATCCAAAATGGTTCTCAAGGTACAACAAATTCAATGTCAATTTCTACACTCAACAAATGCTTAATAGAATTGAACTTATTTGAGTGCCATACACATTTTAAATCATATAGTACTTAAAAATGTGCATAACAATTCAATTTGTCTAACTATGGTAATCTTTTTGTCTTATTTTTCATCCTTTAAACTTTGCCTATAATCTTTTCTTTTTTTAGAAGAGATTGTAAATATCAATTTAAATTCACATAAAACTGTAAGACTTAAGGATAATTATACCTATAATAATATTGACATTTGTGAGTTGAACTAAAATTTAATAAAAAAACTAAAATTTAAGAAGAATTTTATTTTTATTTTTAATTAGTTTAATAAAGTAAAATTCATTTAATATGCTTTTAATTTTTGTAAGAATAGAAAGACAAAAGCATATTTAACTAAATGTTAATTTTCTAAAACAATCAAAATTTAGATATAAAAATAAAAAACCTAATAAGAGGAAATAATCATTTAATAATAGCTGCAGGGGCTAACTTTAGGTGTCAATTTTTGTTGCAAAATCATGTATTAAGGAAAATATCTTTACTACAATGTTGACCAAGAAACATATACAAAAAATGTTGAATAAAAAACATCAATGTCCACTACAAATCCCAATAATTGTCACACTTCTCTACGAAGACCTTGTTATTGAGGGTTTCCTTCTAATCGCAAGCTATAGAGGGTTATTAATTCCTCTATCGAGTCGGTCACAGTTGTTAAGAAATTAAAAAAAATTATATAAAAAATATCAATTTTTTTAAAAAAAATTTAAATGTTGAATGCATTATTTTTAAGATTATATTTATATTTAATTCTTTAATACAAGTGATCTTATAATATTTGTTAGCATTTACAATAAAACAAATAGTCATATTTAATAGTCTCAAACATAAGCAAATTTAATAAATATTTTATTCTATTAATTATGTCATTCATAAAATATCATGTGAATTAATACATAATTTATTTTTCAATGATTTTTTTACTTACATGCAACAAGTTCTAATAAAGGGTAATTTAAAAATTACAATTAATTTTTTTATTCAATTAAGAAAAATAATTTATAGTGAAATTTTAATTAAATGTAGCTAGAAATGAAAGCAACATTGTGAAGACTTCATTTACAGTAAGTTGCTTTCAAGTGAGCTGAAATTCAAAGTTTCAAACATCATCGTACCATTTCTAGTCCATTCACTGTGTCCAACGTTTTGATTGACAATGTGGGTGACATTTTTGTTTTTAGAAATTGGCTAAATTCATGACATGCCAACTACTACTCTAATTGAAGTTGTTACAACTTTTAAAGCCACTTTACCTTGCTAATTGGTTCAATTTGCAATCTCTTTAACATTGTTTGTGTTGTATCATTGTATTGGAATCATAAATAAATCTGATTTTTTAACATTTATGTAACAAAATACCTTTTTATTTGAAAGTTAAGAATTTCATGTTTTTATGGAAAAGAACAAGTTTACAGTACATATTTGGTTCCTTAATTTATTGTGATTTCACTTGAATCAGTTATTTTTGTTTGTTCTGTTTTGATTTTTTTTTAACTTATTTGATAATTAAGTTTGAAACATTTATTTAATAATTCACAAATAAGTTAACAATTTATGATGTGAACTAGGGGTGAGAATAAGTTGAGCCGAGTTAGACTTTGTAATGTTTAACTGTTGTCTGTCAAGAAATTCAAGGCCTAAGTCTGAATATGGTCTATCGTAGGCTTACTTTTTAGGTCTGAGTCTGACCTTAATAAAAGTCTGATATAACCTATCAGGCTACTTAAAAACTTATTTCATTTTAACATTTTTGAAAAAGTAATCAAATATATATTTAAATAGATTAACGAGTTAATATGTCAATGAAATTAAGTTCTATTTTGATATTTAACTAGAATATAACCCGCCCGTTGCGCGGAATATATAGACTTTAACATATTAATAGTATTGTGAATAAGATTTTAAAATTTCAACAATAATATAATTTATTCATTTTGTTTGTAGAGTATTTTTTCAAGTGAGTTTATTTGAGTAATTATTATATATAAGTCGACAAACACACATTTGAGAATATGTAAAATGTTTTGCATAACGTAATTGCAACTAATTCATATATTTAGTATTAAAAATCCATAGTTTCAAATCATCCTACAAACAAAATTCATAAATTATATTTAGTGTTAAAAATATTAAAAGTATTTTAATAAATATTAATATATGTAATTATCTACCGCAAAATCAGATTAGTCATACTCTTTTGTGTTGTCAAATATAAATTTATAGTCAAAATATTGTTAGAAAAATATAAAAATAATTTTTTCATTTCATTCTAGTCATGTCAAAGAAATGACAAATCTAAATTCCAATATTTTGAGTATGATACTTCTATACAACATGACTTGAGAATTTTCTTAAACAACTCGTATGTACGGTTGAGTAGAAGTAAAATATTTGACAACACAAAACATCTCGGTATAAAAACGACAAATAATTTTTTAATCTAAATATTAAACATTATTCTTTTATCTATAAATGGTAAATACTTTTCTCCCGAAGACACAATAATAACACTCATATAAAGCTGAACATGGAAAATCTTCTTTGTCTTTTGAGGAACCAATATATTTTCATGTAGTAGATGAGATCAAATATGTCTGCAAAAACAATACTCTAACTAACAACAATCAAGATTTTGAGAAACGTGAACAAATAGGTATAATATGTTACAAAATACCACTTACTTAAAAGCTATTTGTGCAAAAAAAAAATCCAACTATATCTACTTCTTCCAAAATAATTGGGTTGCAAGACATTAATCGTATAGATTTTTTGAAGAAGTAGAATAGTATACGTAAAAAAAATAATATATTGATTGTACTTTAATTTGTAACTCATGACACATTAATAGTTATACTTGAAGTAGCAATGTCAAGTTACAAGGAAGGGGGTTTGAATTGTAATCTTGCCCTTTTTAAAATTTCCTGTTAAAAACTTAAGAAAAACAACTCAAGAATGATCTTGGTTATAAAAACAGAAACGGAGAACGTTCTTGGTTTTAAAACAGAAAACACAGAACGTTCTTTGATTAGTTAAAATCACAGTTTTTTTAGTTTCTCTATTTAATTATGATAATAACAATAACTGAATGTAAATAGAGATAAGGAAGAAATACCCCACAAGAATATATCCTGGTTCACCCAACTTGGGCTACGTCCAGTCCTCACAACTGTGAGATTTTTACTAAGTGTTCAAAGACAAAAGGAGAACAATCACAGTTAGAGATCAGCCTTGATCTGTAACTACACTTCCTTTCCACCCAGAAATGATTAATCAGGTCACCTAACTAATCTGTTAGGATTTCGAAATCAACTCTTTTAATTACGCTCAAACTATAAACAATCCTTATAGTTATGAGTTTATACAATAATGATTTAAAAGGTTTGTTTGAATCTAGTTTTGCTCAACTCTTGTTTGAGAAAAGGATTCAGAATAGAAAAGAAATCAATAGAATAAAACTGGAAGTATGTATTTGGTTCAGCTTGATTTCTTGAATGAGATGACTTTAAGGATGTAAGTGAATATGATTTTATGAGAATACTTGACACTTAAAGATCTGGTTGATGCTTGTGAATTTGCCTTCCTTTTATAGATGTTTTGAGCAATTAATTCTGGTCAGAAAGAGCTGTTGGGAGTGCTCTGTTTTCCTTCTGACAGAAGCAAGGAACCTGTTGACAAACAGAGCACCATGTATTTGACAGCTTTGGGCTTTCTGTTATGGGCCTTTTGCTTGATCCAAAACAGACTTGTTGCTTGCTTTAATGACCCATTAAGCTTTGATAATATTTGATAGTGATTGGGCCTCAATTTGAATGTTTGATTTGATCCAAAACTGTTTGGAAAGGAGTGAATATTTTTCTGCAGAAATGAGAAGTCTTCTTCTGCAGAAACAGAGTTTGTTCTTCTTAAAAACGAAAAACGTTGATTATAAGTGGAGAAAGATAATCAATCTTGTCTGATAGACTTTTGAATAATCTGAGGACTTATATTCAATCTTGAGTTTCAGCTTCGTTCAACTTTCTTGACAGTTTCCAGACTGGAGAAAGTTGCAGTCCGTTTTTTGATATGCTTAGATTGGTGATGATTTTTCTTAATGATCCGTGAATCGTTTTGAGTAAAAACGATTCCTATCTATTCCTTGCCATGTGTTGATGAAATTGATATAAAGATTTCAGACATATTCAATGTACAAGTGTTGGAGAAAGTTTGGTGAAGTGGCTGTAACGATCTTTCTTGATTCTGCTGATCTTTCTCTGTTTTGTATAGTTTATGATCATTCTTATTTCTTTGCTTTGCTTGGTTCCTATCTTTAATAAAAACACTCAAGAACACAGATTAAATTAACATAATATTTAGAATCATAATTAATATCTTTAATTAATCTCTTGTTTATTTTCATCAAAACTTAATTTGAGAGTTTGTCTTAACAATACTTAATATTATATGCTAAATAATAATAATAATAACAATAATAATAATAATAATATGTGTGTTAAAGTAAAATTGGAAGTTGAATAATAATAAGAATTGAAGAGGAAAAGCCTTTTAGATGTGTCACATGAGATTTTTTTTGTTGAGGTAGCAATATTTGAATGAAATGGCACAATATTAGATGATGTTTGTGTGGGAGTCTATTTAAAAAAATAAAGAATTTTCCAACTATATCTACTTCTTTGAAAATAATTGGGTTGTAGGGCACTATTCGTAGAGATTGTTTGAAAAATTAGAATAGTATACTAAAAAAAATTATATATTGATTCTACTTTAATTTGTAACTCATGACATATTAATAGTTATACATAATATTAGATGCTAAATAATAATAATGATAAGAATAATAGTAAAGTGTGTGTTAAAGCAAATTGGAAGTTGAATAATAAGGAAAATTGAAGAGGAAAAACTTTTAGATGTGCCACATGAGAATTTTTGTTGAGGTGGCAATATGTGAATGAAATGTCACAATATTAGATGATGTTTATGTAGGAGTCTATTTTAATATATATAATAGATATGACATTTTGAAGAATATGATTTTATACACATCTTATTTTAATTTTAATATGTCAAAAACTAAAAGAAGGTTAATATGCGTAGCTTACTAAAAGTTGAATATCTAACAAAAAGATCAAAATTTAATATAACAGTTATAGTAGTAAAAAAATGTTATTTATATTTGTTTAAATAGGTCGGTCTGATAGGTCTAAAAGACTTATTATGTGGCCTCTTGCCGGAGCTTTTTAACTAAATAAGTTTTTTTAAGAAGCCTTGACCTTATTCGTTTAAAAGAAAAGTCTAACCTCTAGACTTCACGTAGGCCCCTGTTGATCGACTTGACCTATTTTCACCCCTAATGTGAACAAAAGAGTGATTGCTCTAGAGGTGCCAACCCGCAATGGGTGTGAATATCATGTGTTTATCTTAAGGAATAATTAGCCCTTTTATTTTTTAGAACAACAAGTCAAGTTTTAAAGAAAAACAAATTAATATACACACAAAGTAATTGATCAAAGAATTTAGCCAATTTGTGCTTACGTCTTTAATAATAGAGTGATTATTCTAGTTTTTTGTTGCACTTTCAACTTCACTATGCTGCGAACAAACGTCTGTCTACTTATTAGTGAATATGAGTCATACTTAACATTTTTTTCCCAAGTAACTTGTTTATGCCGTAAAACTTGATAGAACAAATTTTTTCTCTATTTTTTTATTTTGCTACATCTATTTTTACATGACAAATGTTCTACTAATCAATAACCATGTATCTAAATCTTCAATGAAAGACATTTAATTTACATTTGACACCTAAGAATAATTCAAACAGCTTGAACAGTTGCAAACTTAATTAATTCAGCTAGAGACTTTGGCTCAAACTACACAACAAACTTCTGATGCAAGTGATACACTTAATTTATTCATGAAACCAAATTCCATATTACCATGCACATTTCAACTTGTTAGAAATTAAATAAAAAGAAAATCATATGAGAATACTAAATTTAGAATCCTGACATTTCAGAAGAATCAGAACAGAAGTTTAATTTGATCCATAAAGTGGTGGTAATTACAAGACTATAAACATGCATTGAATAATAATAATAACATTAAGATCTTTCTACATTCTAAGTTGAGCCATATCATACCAAATTTGCTCAAATGCTTTAACAATAAGATCATGATATTCACTTGAATTAAGAGAAAGATAACATGCAAGTAAATCCTCCAAATCCTTTGATTCCCTTATATTATTCTCCACAATCATCTCCACCATTGATTCCTTAAAATCACTTTGTGGATCAATTGATGACTTGACAACAGCAAATCCATCTAGAAACCTTGCATCATTACTTGAATCTTTGCTTCCTTTGGATGATGATGACACACTCTTTCTTGCACAAGCTTGAATTTTTCTGTTTCCAATTTTTGGAGAATTCACTCTAAGCCTTATACCTGGTGAATTAGGAGAAGATTTTCTAACTATTTGACTTTTTTTCTTCCTTCTTTGACTTCTATGATTACTTCCTTCTTTGTTAACTTTCATACTTAAAGAATGATCCATCTCCGGCTCATCTGAATCGGTCGAATTTTGCGATTCAGGTGCGGCCCATTTGATCTTATCATCAAACTTCACTTGCTTTGTCAAAATTGGAGCTAGCCCAATTGTTGAAAATGCATCAAAGTCATCTATCTTTTCACAATTTCCATGAAAAGATTCATTGTTGTTCATCATGTCTATAATGATATCATTAGTGGAAGAACTAACTCTACAACTGCAATTAGAAGCTACTCCATTAACAAAATCAGGATTAACAGAAAAACCATCACAATCAGATTCAGAAGAAACATATTGATTAAAATCAGAAGACTCAGAAGAACATTCAATTGAAGACAAATCATTGAAAACAACTAAAGGAGAAGGCTTGTAAATTGTTTTTCTTCTATCCTTTCTCTTAGAAGACCTTCTTGGTGAATCATTGAATGGAAAATCCAATTCTCTTTTGTGAATTGGTGTGTTGAATAGCTTACAAGCATTTTTTGGTTCATTGGGGAAATAATTCAAATACCTTGAATGTGACATTTGAGAAGTTGTTGGTGAAGTCACTTTACTCTTCACAACATGTGAACCATTTCTCTTCTTTGATTTGCTCATATCTTTTAGCTTATAAAACCAAGCATTTGGTATCATATCTGAAAATTTGAACTTCTTGTTACCCATTAGAGAAAATTGATTTAAACACACACACTCACACACTTTTTTGCTCTCTCAATTTCAGTGTTTTATTTATTTATTTTATCTTGATGTACCTTAGAAGATTTTCATGTATGAGGTGAAATGAAAGATGTATAAGGGTAGAAAAATTGGTTTATAATAAGATGAAAAATATAAAGTTGGTGGTCCATTATAAAAAAGTTATATAGCATAAAAGCAAAGGGGACCAAAGTTTGTCTAGTAAATGAATTTATTTCATCATTGCTACCAGCAAACATGCACAACTGTTTACATTACTACAATATTATATGTTTTTTTATTTATATTTTCATGATCATCTAAATAATCAATCTCATAGTAACAAGTGTGATGTATATAGTTGTGCATGAAATTACTTTCCCTAACATACACTATTTATTTATCATCATGTAAAATGAGATATGAAGAAAATATTTGGAAAAGATAAAATTGATATATACTTGTGCATGAAACTTATGGTAGGTAATCAACAAAATGAAGTTTAAATTATGAACCCTCAAGTATGTTGGTTATAATCTTCTTAAAAAGTTGCAAGATAAAAGCATTATATAATAAGTGTTTCACTATGGGACTACTATTGGACTAGAAGGTCAAAAGTCTAAGGAAATGTCTAGAAGATATTACTGTGCAACAACATTGTTACCTAACTTATAAGTGTTAAAGCACATTTCTTAAACAAATTATTGAGTGTTTTAAATTTTATGATAAAATGAATTTTATTTATTAGACTATTATTAGTAGTTAATTGAGTAATTAGGTTAATTGAAATACACTAAAACGAGTATATTAATGCAAAAATTAATTAATGCTTTACTGGTATTCTAAATTGAAAAATAATTCGACAAATAATTTTTATAAATGTGATTCTTAATATTAATATAAGACAGATGGTGTATGATATTAAAAAGAAGAAATGCACACTATATTCCCAAAATATCAGATAGATTTTACCACTTTGAGAATAGATCTTTCTTTTGAAATTTTGAGAATAGATCTTAGTAACTGGGAAATTAAATAAGACACATAATTTGATGAGAAT
>JBBPBP010009778.1:36933381-36981122 GCA_037974735.1 Cicer chorassanicum | reverse complement strand
AGATTATATTGAAAAATGTATTAAAAAAAATTATTCGCAAAGTAATATCTTAGTCTTAAAAAAAGTTGGGTTAAATATATTTTAATTAAGAAACTTCATGTATAAAATTATAAACGGATATTATGAGCCTATTTTTACTTCAATTTCGTCTCTATCTTATCTTTGATTTATTTCTCTATTTTTTTGAGTTAGGATGAGGCGTGATCCGAACTTTATACAAGTTATTTTACTAATTAAATTTTGTAGACTTTTAATAAATAGTAAAAACATATTTAACTAACAAAATTTATATACTCTAGTTTCGTGTTCTATTGAGTAAGAAAAAATATCAAGTGATTGGATTTAGATCATTAATAATTTTTATTTAAGAAAAAATTAATCAAAAATACTGTAGTTCGAATCACGACTGCAACAAACTTTTAATCAGATTTTATTTATATTTTATTTAACTTTCGATAACACTCCAAATTATGAAGCTTTTTTATCTTTTTAAAATTGACGGATTAAGACAAAAAGATGTTGTCCAGTAATTGCATTGCAATAGTTTGCTTACGTATGGTTTATTTGTTTTGTCTGGACTGCTCTACAGCTGAATATTTTTTGTGGCAATTGAAGGATTGAAATTCATAATATGGTTCTCCACGCTGTGTCTAGTGTAGTTTATATTTGACCTTCAACAAGCTAGTAATCATTGATTCAGACCCATTTTATTCCTCAATTCTTGGCTTTATCAATTATAGCATTCTTTGCCTTTTTATCTACAACTATAATACCCCCACATGTTTTAGTGCTGCCTTAACTATCTCTCCAAGTATTAGATTCGTTTTCTTCTTTTTTTTCTTTTCTTATGTTCTGTCTAATCTTTTTCTCTATTTTATTTTAGGTTAACCACAATTTTAAAATGGTTATTAAATCATTAAAATGTCAGGAAATTTAATCATTAGCGGTTAAAGAATATTTTAATAACTTAAAGACTAATTTATGTTTTCGGTTAAGTCTGGGATCACAATCAAATAACGATTTATCCATTTTATGTAGAAATAAAATAACACTAATGGTGATTTTTTTGTTTTGTTCCGACGGATCATAGGTATATAAGGCATGTTCTTCTTTTGATTAAAAAAAATTCCTCCCAACCCTTTACACTCTCATAAATTCATTTTATTTTGTCAAATTTAACTCTCTTTGGATTAACCAATTAGAGTAGAATTTTTTAAATTGACCATTTTTTCAATGTAAATCTTAACTTACAATATTTTAAGATGTTTTACGCCTTTAAATTGATCCAAAGAAGTAAAAAATCTTTAAATTAATATTTTACGCTTTTAAATTGATCAATTTAAAATATAAATTTTTTTAAAAATTAAAAATTAGTCTTTACATCACCGCATTTAAACTAAAGAAATCTTATCTAGATTGATTAAAATCAGGAAGAAAAAAAATGGATTTTGGAGGTGCAAGGAGGAAAAAAGAAAAGAGCCTGTTCATGTGTTACAGGCCCATTTATATAACCGTACTACAATCTTAAACCCATTTATATAACCATACTACAAAAAACATAATTAGACATGCTTCCGTGAATGTTCATTCGTTTTCTAATTTTGTTTTTTACTTTTAAATACATGATCCTAATACATAAAAAGTTAAAATACGGTAAAAAATCAAAAAATTAAGAAGTTGGATTAACGTTCACCCTACTTATTCAATATACTTATAGGACTCACATACTAGTAATTGAATGATATTTAGGATTTTCAATTTTATAATCAAATAAGTAACGAAGCATTAACCTAAATTCACATTTAGTTTTATATAGATAGATAAAAATTATGGTGAGTCATCGTACAATCAATCAGACACTTCAAGTTTTTTGAAGAGCAGAATTATCATAAATAATTTTTTTTTCATTTAATTTAAAAACTAATTATTATTCTGCAGTTCCACTAAAAGTAATTAGCATTTAATTAATTTTTTTAGTTTATAAAAAATATTATTTAATTAAATTAACTTTAATAGTTTTATTTGTGTAGTATATAATATATTATCTTTTTGTGCCAATAAGCAAAGTGCCATGGAAAAAATTAATAAGCGAGACAATAGTGAAGACAAAACCGAAATTCCTTTGAGTCACCAACTCCACTACTAATAATGTATCTCACCTAAATGATCGACCCTTTGTACAATAAACATATCACTTGTTAATTTAAAAGAAAATCACATAAAATTATTCAAAAGCACTCATCAAGAATATATATACTAGTAATGTGTTATGTTTTTATTTACTAAAGTAATGTATTATGTTGTTCTCACGATCATATTCGGCCCAACATATTTTAAAGCATAAAATATAATATTTTCACTATCTTAAAATATGAGTTAAAAAATTGATATATTTAATTTAAATATAAATTAAATTACATATATTTAAGATTGGAAAAAGTATGAAGCTATAGAAATATTATAGTAGATCTCGGGCCAAAAATTTTAATTATGATTAGTTAATGTCCAAATTTTTAGTATGATAAATAATTATAAATGATAATTACTTAAAAATATTTATCGTATATGAACACACAAAAAAAAAGAACTTAAATAACAATGTATTTTATATCATGTTATTTTAAACAATTAGTCCAGTGATTAATTTTACTAAATATTTGTCAGCTGAGTTAAAATTTCAAAACTTAAATACTTCAATTTTAATGGTTACTAAGTGAAGTGAGTTTATGTAAAAAAAATATGTTGCTATAAATAAAATGGTTGTTTGAAATGAAAGTGTGACATTACAGGTAGACTAAATATATTGGCAATGCGCGTGCAATGTGTGGAAATACCGAAGACGTGAAACCCACACTCACCCAACTTCATTCTATGCCTACCAAACACACCTTATTAAAGACTTCACACCCTCTCTATACACCAATATACTTCCCCCTCTCTAACTAACTTCACAATTATAAGATACCTTCTTCTCACATTTTTCTCATTTCAACTCTTCAATCTTCATCAGACGATTTGTATTTAAATTGTAACAAATCAAATTTAATATGTTTTTATCTTCATCAAACGAATTATATTTAAACTAATTAGATTTCAATTATTTGACCTTGATCAGACGATCGAGATTTGCAACTGCGTAAGTTCGCAATCGTAAATGATTGGTTTCCCACTTTCTCTCGCTCTACAACAACTTAAATTTCAACAAACATCCACCATTCTAGTACTTATCAAAAAGCAACAAAGCCACCATCCTATAATACAAAGTACTAAACTTTCTTCAACAACACTCTCCTTTACTTTTTAGAGATGAAAGTGAAAGCATTGAGTGTCTTCAAATCCAAGTTTCTCAAACCATGCAAAAAACTAATGTTTTTCTTCAAACTTAAACCCAAGAAACTTGTGTTTATAAGAGCTCTAAGAAAATCTAAATCCCAAAACTCATCTTTTTCGTCAAAACCAATGTCTTCTTTGTTATCGGTGTTTCGTTCGCCAAAGACATCCAAAGACTTTGTTAAGTTGCAAAGCTTCAAGAGTCCCTCCAACGTGCATGAAACTCCGATATTTCCATCACCACTTACACCAGCTTGCGTATCGACAAACAAAAGTGAAGATTCGAAAAGGGAAGCTTCGGGCGAAGAAGTGGAAGATGCATGCAAAAGTTTTGAGAATTATTTGGTGGAGATGATTGTGGAAGAAGGGAAGACTAAGGACTTGATGGATGTTGAAGAACTTCTATATTGCTGGAAGAATCTTAAGTGTCCTGTTTTCATTGAAATAGTTTCTAGATTTTATGGTGAGCTTTGCAAGGACTTGTTTTCTTCACATAATAACGAGGAAGGTGAAAAAGCTTAAGGAGTAAGGAGCCAATATAAATAGAAATTCATCATTTTTTCATTTTTTTTACTTCAAAGTTTTCAATTAAGTACACTCTCATGAAGTTGTAAAAGATCATATTTTTGATAATGTGATTTATAATAAGAAACATTTTCATAAATCTTCATCCTTAGTTTTAAGGAAATAATAAAAACAAGAGATTATGTTACACCATTGATGAGTGGTAATCACTCAATAAATTAAAATGCATTCATCATAGGAAGTTTAGTTAAACATCTATTTACATTTGATGGAGAAATTTGAAAGGGATTAGAAGAAAATACACTGCAATAATTAAAGAAACTAAAGACCATAATAACTAAACATATACTATTAAGGTATTCATGTCTTAAAGATTATAAATAGACATTGTTATCTTGATTATCTAAGGTACCATCCAAAGTATTCAAGTTCGAAACTATGCGGTTCTGTTAGCTGAATTACCGGTTAAAGTGGCGACAATTTAGTTTGAACGATGTTGCGAAACATAAACTTGAGACTTCACCAACGTGTGTCCAATTTTAAACCCCGGCATGATCATGAACTGAACTTTATAGGTAGCTCTTTCTTTATCGGAAAGCATCGCGCTCATGTTTTCTTCCACGGTAGATTCCATGTACGAGTTGGAGAACATGCTTCCTTTGATCACAGAAAACATGGTTGCATTAGGATCTATTGTGACTGCAGATCCTAGCAAAACCCATATCCATTTCGCCATTTTTGCAAATAATTGATAGAATTCTGTTCTCGGGTGCTTGCCACTCGTTATGAATCTGCGGTGATCCGAATTGCCAAAGAACGACTCTTCCATTTTGGGATGAACAACCAGAAGATATTTTTCTATGCAAAATTTGGCGAAATCTGAGTTTGGATTCTCCATTAGTGCATCGATCGGGTCATCAAATTTCATAACATCACTCACATCATAGGAAGTTAATGCAATCCCATGAAACATTCTTCGTGCAATGTAGGCCTCGAAAGCATACTTCTTATCGCATCTTTTCAAATAAACGGCATCATTTTCAATGGACTTTGTTGCCCTATCAAGGTCCCAACCCGAAGCTTTCATCAAGCTAATAATCGGTTTCGCGAAATCATGAATAGATTTCGAAGCAGCCTTGAAAACATCTTGAAACTTAGTAACACTCAAAACACTTGCTTTCCTATGCTCTAACCTTACCTGTCTAATCTTCTCAGACAAATTCTTGTTCCCCATTTCCAAATCACTAAGCTCGCGACGCAACCGAAGAATCTCCGAATCTTTACCACTCTTTTGAGACTTAAGCTTCCCTAAAAAAGCTTCTTTGGCAACAATTTCAGCAAACAAAAGATCAGAAAGTTCAGCATTGATCATTGCCTTCTTAGATTGTTTCTCCTTATACTCACTCTTGAACTTGCAAAGCTTCTCAAGCTCAACAACAACAAGATCATCAGCAGCAACAATCTTTTTCGGATCATAAGGTATATGAGCTTGTTGAAGCTTAAGATATGCAAGTTTCAAATCTGAAACAGCATCAAAAATCTTATTCATGACAACCAAATCACCACAAGAATCCTCTTTGGCTTTCAATTCAATAGAATGAGGATGAACTTTTTGTTCATAACATTTGAGCTCTTCACTACTATTTCCACTCAATAGAGACTCATTGAAAAAGGGTCTATGCAAATGATTGAGATTAGGGATTTCAGATGAAAAAACCCCAATAGATTTGAATTTACAAACTTTGGCAAATTTAAATACCATTTCTGATAAATTTGAGTTGGATTTCATAGGTTTAGTGTTTGTTGACAATTCCATAATAAAGTTAAAAACTTTAACTTTTAAACATTAATCTAACATTGACCCTTCATTGTTGCTTCAACAACAAAGCAAAAAAAGTGCAAAATCATGCACAATAGTACATTTTATGAAATGGGTATTTTCTCTACACACAAAAAAAGTTTAAAAATGTAACCTTTTTGTAAAAAGATATAAAGGGTGAATTTTTTCCCACTACTTTGAGCAATCAATAACACCCCATTGTTGCATTCAAAGATGGCAACATTAAAACAATGAACAAGAAGTACCCATAAAAAAATGAGACGGAAAGAACTAAAACTTCTAACCGGAAAGTGAAATTGCAGAGATGAAAAGAACAAGAAGTGATGAGCAGATTATCGCTGTGTGTTGTGTTGGATGGAGTTGAGATTCTGTGTTGTTTGTTTGGCATCAAGTTGTTTTGTGTGTTTCTGACATGAAAGTTTGGAACTTCGAGTGAATGCTGTAACATGTAACAGTAACGACACCGTGAAATGTGACAATTATTTGATAATATATCACTATTGTTGTCTTTAAATTATAAGTGTTTCACAATTTATTACTCTAAATTTACAAAATATTAAATTGTTTATTCAATTGATTTATCAAAATGTATCATTTGTCAAGGTAGTTTTTTTAAATGGTATAATGTGTAATTTTACTTGAAAATGTAAAATTTTAACTGTTTTTAATATTGTATGTAAGATTTTGTGTGATGTGAGATGAATTTGGACAAGTAAGTGAATCTCATAGAATACATGGATACTTTTAACATAACTATTTTGAGGGAGAAATATTTTGTTTCATTAAACAATTTGATTTTTGGTAAATTTTGATTTCAAATTATTTACAATTTCAATACCCAACACATTGGTTTACTCATTATTTATTTATTTTTGTATTGATTGTGTTAATTTAATATTGTTGACGTTTTGGAGTTTTGGGGAAAAGAGTTTGAATCGGGAATCTCAATGTGTGTGTTGTTTCAAAAACTGAAAAGTATAATAAAAAAGAGAGAGTGAAGAGTAGTACAATAGATGGAGGTGCAGGAAAAGATGAAATGATAAAGTGTCCCGCCAAGGGTTTGGTTTTTTGAATTCGTTGATCCACATGCAATTCAGTGATGAGAGTTCTTGGGAATACATGTATATGATCACAGCCATTAAATTTTTTCTATGTGGGCAATGGAATTTGAAAATATAGTTCACTCTTCTATCTTAATCAAATCATTTAAAAAAGAAAAAGGCTTAATTGCAATTTTGGTCCCCTATTTTAGCTGAATAACTAAAGTAGTCCCCCCATTTTAATTTTCTCTAGTTTTAGTCCCTCAAACAGAATTTTGGTCCAATATTGATGAAGTCTCATTTTTTTAAGCCACACTACATCATTTATAATCATAGATTTCAGGTACAATTATTGCACCACAAGATCTTGAGGCATGATGTGACTTAAATAAGTGCAAAAAAATGACAATTCATCAAGTTTTGGACCAAAATTATGTTTAGAGGGACCAAAACTGAGGAGAAATAAAATGGGGGACTACTTTCGTGATTCAGCTAAAATAGGGGGACCAAAACTGCAATTAAGCCAAAGAAAAATTATTTGTGTACGTCTTGATAAAGATAGAAATAGGAAGAATGATGCCACGTATTGATAATAGAATAACAAATGCGAGATAAAAAAAATAAAAGATTAAATAAATATAAAAAAATTGTAGGGTACAAGTATTATTATTGTTTAAATAATATAAATTCTATTTTTATTTTATGATTTAAAATATTAAACTTGTAATTGAACTATTTAAATCATGATTTTATATCTTATGAAGTATCACATGCCCACTAGAGTAAATATCAGAAGATAAATTTATTCTTTAATATACTTTGTTTTTATCAAAATAACTATAGATTATTGTTTTTGAACTTGAATTAAGCACGTAAAAAGATTTTTCTAAACATTTAATTTATATTACAAAACATAATAATATAAATTAAATGAAAAATATTTAATTTTACTTGTTGTTGACATTATGTTCATCAATTCTATTATTAAGTATTTTTCTCTCTTTATTCTTAGACAAAAAGGAATGATACAAAACACATCATAGTCAAGAAAAATGAGTAGGAGATTTAAAGAAAATGTTATAACAAACTAAATTGAAGTAAAACGTGCTTCATTTAAATAAGACAAATGTGAATGAGTGTATAAGGATATTGTTTAAAATAAATAGTAAATTTATATCGGAAGTTGTATATTCAATACATTGATAATTGAAATAAAAAGTTAAGTACAAAACTGAAACGCATAACTGTGTTGATTTTTGTAGAATGAGAGTCAAGTTATTTTGAATTTAAACTGAGTTTAAGCTTGCTATACAGTCAAATCATCATGCCTTTTGTTGTATATTTCGATGAATTTATGAGTTTCTTCAACCAAATTTTTAAAGTCTTTTTTAGTAACTAAATCACATTCTAGAAGACTTGCACTAATAGTCAGAGGAAATTGATGCATACAATGAAACTTCATTCAAATGATTGTTTAAGCTAGAGTTTGAATTCAAATTCTCCTTGTCAATTTTTCTTAAAACTAGGGTTTATATTTAAACCAATAATTTTTCTATGAAATGTTTGAAACAATATTTTGCAACTGAGGTAAGTATTTAAATTATGTGAAAAATCAAACGAGGCTACCATGGTGAATCGAGTAATTATTGAAGACTTCATGTTATGCACTCTTCATGGTTACACTCATATCATAGATAAACAAGAACAAACAACATGGAGTGAACAACTAAAGTGGTCCCCGATTATGTAGGGGACTCTCAATTTGATCCCAAAGAACAAAAATATTTAAATTTGGTCTTTAATTATGTAAACCGTTTCTTAATTTTTTTCCTTATGTAAATTGCTATTACTAAACTCTATGAATGTTGATAACGTGATCGTTAAGTGAAATGTTTGACAATCAAAGTGGCTTATGACTTAGTAACACGCTATCAATTTGATAACTAAAAATATGAATATTTCAATTTAATATTTGATTCTATAAAACGTTTCTCAATTCTATCACTCTTTGAATTAATGGTTGTTACTAAACGTCATATAAAATTATGATTTGTCGTTTAAGTGTACTTTTGAACAGCATTATAAAAAAGAAGATAAAGTGTTAGTAAAAAAAAAATGCACAAACCTTTATCTTTAAGAGCTGCCTGTAAAGTTAGATACTAGTTTATTTAAACAATATGTACAATTGATGATAAATATGTTTTATTCATTTTGAATCCAAATAATCCTATAAAATGGAAACATTTTGGATAAATTAAATACATCATTGCATGTAAAAAATTTCGAATCCCTATTTATGGATTGTATATATGTATAAACTATATATCGAGCTTATGGATTGTTATATCCCTCTATGCTTTTATTCAAATTTGAATCAATTTTCTAAATTGTTGTACTATTTTGTGTTTAATTGTGCTTCCCCGTGTTTTTATCAACCCTTTATTGTTTTCAAATTTTTTTTCCTAATGAATAATAATCAATTAGATCCCTAATTTATCATTCTCTTTAGATTGATTATTAAAGCATATTAATAGAT
The DNA here is from genome assembly GCA_037974735.1 of Cicer chorassanicum. Taxonomy (NCBI): domain Eukaryota; kingdom Viridiplantae; phylum Streptophyta; class Magnoliopsida; order Fabales; family Fabaceae; genus Cicer; species Cicer chorassanicum. The sequence goes on along the minus strand of JBBPBP010009778.1, from coordinate 36,971,851 downwards.
TTCTAAACTATTAACCAATCAAACTATTTACTCTCTCCGTCATTTTTCGTGTTTAGATGATTGTTAATTTGACCTTTTTCTTAAATTATTTATTCATTAAACTATGAAAATACATTAATATAGTTTCTAATGTATCATAAAATAATTTAGTTCCTCAACTAAACAAATAAATCGATTACTGGTTAGTAAACCATTTAAAGTAACAGACTAACTATTATTTCATATTCACACATGATTAAAATCAGTGTCGGTTTATTAATATAATATAAATAAATAAATCAATTAAACGTTTTTAAACTAAAATGGAAAAAAGAAAAATCAATAAAGCATCAAACATTATATAAACTAATAACTAGAAGAGTTCATTGAACTAGTAAACCAAAATTAATTACGCATGGAATGGAAAATCGAAAGAAGGTTTCAAATATAAAGGTGGGAGGGATGTGAAGATGTATGTTGAACTCAATAAAAATACTCGAAAGAGTAGTTGATGTGCGGGTTTAGTTGATTTATTGGTTTATGTGCTTATTAGTTTACTCGTCTAGTTGATGAACTAGAAATTGATTGTTATGATACTTTAAGGATTATATTGATTTATTTTCTTAGTAGAAGATTATTTTAAATTGCAAACCACATCGCGTGATACGATCACAATATTTCAGTTGCTATAGTGTTCGCATCACAACAACAGGAATGCTTGTAATTGTAGTTTCCTCATCTGTGACTGCAATCGTAAGTTAAAACCATAGTTTAAGAGGACTAAACAAGCAAAAAAAACAGTGAATTGACAGACATCCAAACAAGAAAACTAATGGAGGGACTAAATTGTTTGATTGAAGAATAATTTAGAAACCTTTAAATAGATTTTAATAATTTATAGATTAATATGGAGAGAGTGATAATTCATGAATCAAATTGATGGTTTATTCTTTTCTTATGATTTATTCTTTTCTTATATATACTTTGTTTAAGATTGTTTCGGCTCAAACATTATATTTATGCCTGAATAACAGAGTTGTTCAACCGTTTCAATTTCCTATTAAAGTTTTTTTTTGCTTCTTTATATTTTTTTCGAAAGGAATTAGTTTTAGTATCGTTAGATAGTTTTCCTATATCATCTGTTGGATCTCAAACTCCCACCAAATATGAAGTTTGGATCTCCAACTCCCACTAATAAAAGGGAACTACAACTGCTCTGTAGTCAAAGACGTAGGCATCATTAGTCAAACTTCATTATCAAACGTCTTGAGTTCCTATTTGTGATTTCTTTCTATATTTTTTTAAGATCGTGTTGTTGTTCTAACAATTGGTATCAAATGACGAGTAACTAGTGCAAAATTCAAGATGGCAAGGTTTAATGGAACGAGCAACTTTGCATTATGGAAAAGAAGAGTTAATGATCTATTGGGACAATAAGGTCTTCAAAAGGCACCGTGTGAGAAGAAACTAATACACGTAATATATGAAGGATAAGGCTGCATCGATGATTCGTCTATGTGTATTAGATGAGATGGTGTATCATATCGGATGAGGTGGTTAGTATCTGTGCAAAACGCTCACAAAAAAATTGTTCGCGAAGAAATGCTTGTATAGGTTGAAGATGCTAGAAAGATCCAATTTGCAACAACATGTCAATACCTTCAACAAAATAATTACTGATTTGGTGAGGCTTGGGTGTGACGGTCGATGACGAAGACAAAACTATTATTCTGTTTTGCTTGTTACTAGGTTCGTTTAATCACCTAGTGACAACTTTTTCTTCGGGAAATACTCTATCAAGTTGGATGATATTAATGTTGCACTTCAGTCTCACTCTCAAAAGAGACATAATGCAGAGGAATGATCTTCAAGTGAAGGTCTGTATGTAAATGAAGGTAAGATCGTGGGAGGAATAAATGTAAAGTAGGTTATGGGAAGAAGATGTATAAGTCCAAGAAAAAAAATAACAGCAGAGTGCTTCATTTACAAACAAATCGTGCATTGGAGGAAGGGTTATCTAAACAAACAACAAGGTTAATCTTGTTCTGCGAACGTTGTTCAATTGATGAGTCTAGTAGTGAAGGAGATATTCTTCGTGTTTCATCTTGCAAGTGCACAAAAGCATGAATTATTGACTCTGGTTGTTCTTATTACATGACATCGCACAAGGAGTGGTTTACCACATTCAGGTCAGACAATTTTGGTTTTGTTTATTTGAGTGATGATAAAGCATGTGTTGTCACTAAAATTAGACAAATTGAAATTGTCATGGACGAGAGTGACATACAAATGTTGAATGATGTCAAATATATTCCAAAATTGAGAAAGATTTTGACATTCCTGGGTACACTATAGACAAATGGTTTCTCATATAGGTATGAGGGAAATAGGGACATTATGAATGTTAGCAAGGGTGCATTGACAATGATTAGAGCAAAGAGGACTGCATGTAACATCTACTAACTGTTGGGTTGTACTATTGTAGGTGATGTTGCGTCAGTTGACTCTGATGATGATGCAACAAAATTGTGGCACATGCATCTCAGTAATCTCATTGAGTGTGGGATGACAGAAATTCATAAAATACATTTTCTGAAGTGTGTATGCGGTATAAGTTGGATTTGTGCAAATATTGTATGCTTGGGAAACAGTGTCGTGTTCGTTTTAAATTTTGAAAAACACAAAATAGAGGGTATCCTAGACTATGTGCATTCTGATGTGTGTGGGTCTAATGAGGAGCTTGAGTTCTTCTACTGTTTTCTGATTTTTCGACAATCTTCATCTTCAGTCCTGAGTATCTATTTATAGATAAAATTATGGCTTCAATTTAGTCCTTGTTTAATTCTAAATTGTATGTTCATTTATAGCTTTGTCAACAATGATCTTATTCAAAAATAATTATGAACAAGATGGTTTTTGATAATATATTCTTTAGCCACTTCTTTATTTCTGAATCCAATTTGAGCAATTCTTCTAGATTGATTCTATTCATATTTTGTTCAGATTGAGTTTGTAAAATATTGATATTGTTTTTATTTTGTTAAAATTGAATTTGTAAATTCTTCATATTGATATTGTTCGTATTTTGTTAAGATTGAGTTTATAAATTCTTTAGATTGATATTGTCGGTATTTTGTTAAGATTATTTTCGCAAATTCTTCAGATGAAACTTCCTTCATATTGCTTGTTTTGATCTGGACGGAAACATAGTGTTGGACTAGTTCTTGAACTTTCATAAATAGGAATATGACTAAGTCCAATTCAGTATTTTGTCCTTTGTTAAAATCTGAATTATATCTTTTCAAATAATAAATTTATCTTCTTGTGAGTGTTTCTTCTTGTAAACAATTCTTGATCATATCTTCTTGTAGATAAAATATTATTCTCATAAAATACTTTTGTTAACATCAAATTTCTAAGTATAAAACCAATTTGGTTTCAACAGATTTGGGTGCATTTTGTCAAACATAAATATGAACTTTTTGCCAAGTTCAAGGTTTGGAAAGCAGATGTAGAAAATTATATGGGTAGAAAAATCAAGTATTTGCGGACAAATAATAGGACAAAGTTCAAGTGGAAAAGGGCTATTTATTGCAAGTGGGTGTATAAGAGAAAACCAACAATAACAAAAAAAGAAGGGGAAAAGTTCAAGGCTCGTCTCGTAGCATAGGGGTATTCATAACATAAGGGGATCAACTATGACGAGATTTTATCTCTGGTCGTCAAACATGCATTTAGAGCAGATGGATGTGAAAACACCATTTTTTCACGATAATCTAGATGAACAAATTTACATGGAACAGCCAGAGAGTTTCTATGATACTGGACAAGGCAAGCTAGTTTGTAAATTGAAAAGGTCTTTGTATGGTATAAAGCAGTCTCCAAGGCAAGGGTACAAACGCTTTGATTCATACATGCTTTTGATTGGCTATAGAAGGTGTGCAAATGATTTGATATGATCAATTTGAAGATTGTGAGTACTCCATTGGGGAATCACTTTAAGTTGTCGATGGATCAAAGTCCAAATACAGACATAGAAGCTAAGTATATGTCAAAGGTTTCGTATGCCATTGTTGTTGGTTGTTTAATGTATGTTATGGTTTGTACTAGACCTAATTTGGCACAAGTTGTTAGTCAAGTTTGCAAGTTTAGGTCCAAATACGGTAAGCAACATTGGGAAAAGGTCAAATGGATTTTCAGAGGGTACAATAGGTCATGGTATTGTGTTTAGTAGCAGATAGGGTGATCCTTCAATTGGAGGAATGTTGATTATATTTATATGGTGATATGGATGATATAAGGTTTACAATATGATATGTCTTTACCCTTGCAGGAGGACTTGTTTGTTGGAAGTCATCAGTTCAATTCATAATGGTTATGTCTACAATTGAAACAAAGTACATGACAGTAGTTGAGGTTGTCAAAGAGGCTTTATGGCTTATATGATTAGTGAAGGAATTGGTTGTTGAGCAAGGTGGAGTTCGGTTGCATTGTGATAATCTAAGTGCCATTTATTTGGCAAAGAATCAAGTGTATCACGTTAGAACCAAGCATATTGATGTGAGGCTTCACAAGATAAAAGAGTTGCTTGCATCTAGAGAGATATTACTTGAAAAGGTTCATACTTTAGAGAATGCAAATGACATGTTGACAAAGCCAACCACCAATGACAAGTTCAAGCATTTCTTGGACTTGTTACATGTTTCTCAGTGTAAAATAGGAGTTGTGTCCCCTAGTTGTCAGAATGTGAGCGTCATGCAATAAATATTCATAGGGGTTTGATATTTTCCAAGGGGGAGATTATTGAGTATGGTTCATAGGTAGTATCAACTGGGGGTGTTGAGGACAATAGCTCCCCGTGGTATGGTTAAAGAGTATTGTTGTAATCTGAACGTTATTATTACTATTTAAGCACACTTTGTACTTTGTAAACCCTAATTCATTCATCTAATAATAGAGAACTACAATTGCTATGTAATCGGAGACGTAAGCGTCATTGGCCAAACTTCGTTATCAAACGTCTTAAGTTCCTATTTACGATTTTTCTTTTTATTCTTTTATGATCGTATTGTTGGTCTAACATACATATTGTTTGTGGAACAATTTGGTTCCAAATTTTTTTTCCTATTTAACGATGACAAACACATGTAATGATGAACTATTTTTTACATAAATAAATATTTTTATATGAAAATTCAGAGTTTCCCTGTTACTAAGACATTTAATAGTCAGATGCATGAGCATGATATCACTATATTTAGAAAGAATGTTTAATTTAGCTTCTTATTAGCATTATGTTCATCAATTATATTCTAAAGTGTTTGTTGTCAAACAAAACGGTAAGGAAGCAACCATACCATGATCAAGAAAAATAAGTAAGAGATTCAAAGATAATGTTAAAACAAACCAAATTGAAGTAAAATATATCTCAAATAAAAAATTAAGTACAAAACATACATGTATGCCTAAAAAAAATTAATAGGATGAGAGCCAAATTATTTTGAATCTAAGCTTGCTATGTTGCCAAATCCTCGTGCATTTTATTGGATATTGCATTATTTTTTGATTTTTTCAATCAACTTTTCAAGGTCTTTTTAGTGAATAAGTCACATTTTACCTGACTTGAATTAATAGACGTAAACACCAAAGGCAATCTTACTCATGGAGGAGAGGAAAGTGATGCAAATAATGAAACTTTTTTGGAATGACTATTTCAGCTAAAGTTGAAGCTTATATTTAAATCAATAATTTTTTAATGAAATTTTGAACCATTATTTAGCATCTGAGGTGAGTATTCAATTCATGCAAAAATCAAACGAGGCTACCATTGTGAATCACATAATTTTTTTATGAAGAATTACATTTTTCAATTTATTTTATATTCATTTTAGTTATACTTTCGACATGGTTACACCCATATCATGGATAATAAAGAACAAACAACATGAAGTAAACAATCAAATTGGTCCTTAATTATGTAGGGGCCTCAATTTGGTCTTCAAAAACATTAATGGAATTATAATATTAATTTATTTGCAGTTTGAGTCTCTCTATTTTCACCGATTCATGGAATTAATCTCCTATTCTAAAAGTCGAAAATTTTGGTATCTTCTTTAAATTTTTGAACTAAAAAAATGACGATTTGACATATTTTGAAAAATGTAGCATACGATTTGATAATAAAGATACATCCAGATGCATTAATTATTCGCACGTTATTAACTAAATTACAAAAATGAAAATTTTCTAAAGTTGAAAGTTAAATTTTTTGAGGATTTTATAGCGATTTCATGTGTTAATCATTTTACATTTTCATATCATACGTCATGTTATATAAAAACATGTCACATCGCCTTTTTTTAGTTAAAAAATTAGAATGAAAAACAAAAACTGTCAAAATTTAAAATACAAAAGCCGATTTCGTAAATTGATAAAAATAAAAATAAATTAAAACTATAATTAAACTTTAACATTTGAGAGCTCTCAATAAAACCGAAGTCTATTTTGATAGTTTATTTAAAAATGTGCAATTGGTGATAAGCCGATTTCGTAAATTGATAAAAATAAAAATAAATTAAAACTACAATTAAACTTTAACATTTGAGAGCTCTCAATAAAACCGAAGTCTATTTTGATAATTTATTTAAAAATGTGCAATTGGTGATAAACGCGTTTTAGATATTTTGAATCCAATAATCCTATAATTTTCATCATAATATAAAATCTCCTTAAATTTAGAGATTTTGAGAAGCATGTTTTAACCATAAACGGTGATAAACAACTCAAAATTTTGAATCGAAATAAAACATGCTTATCACCAATTTAAAAAAATCTCTAAAACATGTTTAAAAATATCTCTAATGAATTAACACACCACCCATAAAAAATACTCGTTGAAACCAATGAAACAATCATGTGATCTCATAAAACAAAAATTTTACGCATAACTATGAACATTGTCGATTTTGAACACGATATAGAGAAAGCAACGAGATCAAATTCTTGTATGTCAAAATCAAATTAAATTCATGGAAAAAGAAAGTGTATGTCAGCTTTAATTCAAAAGTTGAATAATTGATAAAATGAGGACCTATAAGGTACATTTGCCTGCACATTTCCATCCTCACATTTCCTATATCACTATCAAAGCTCTAGATGTGGTGGGACAAAGGATCAATTTTAAGCTCTTGAAAAGTTTACAAACTTAGTGAAACTGCAGGAGATAATGATTTCTAGCTCTTATAACAAGGGCCCTCAAAGAGATTCATTGCTTGTTTGGCTCTATGTGCCAAAAATTTAATTTTTGATTAATGTATGAATTACATTCATTTGAAAGTAACTTAATTAATAAATTTGAGAATAAAAATCATGTTGAGGTAAAAAATACAAATCATATCTTCACGTAAAAATTAATTCAAAAAGAAAAATTAATTCCAATGAAGAACATACAAGAATGTCAAAATAAATTTTATGTCTTTAGAATTACTTTTGACTATCTCTTATCATTGGTGACAAATTTAAACATTGGTGCTAAGCATTCTCTACCAAATTATTCTCTTAAATATAGTGAAAGATTTCTCTCTAATCTCCCTGGAGAAGCCTAGGGTTCGTTTGGGTGATTAGGAGGGAGATAATGACAAGGTTTTGATTAAAAGGAATGAGAAAAGGAAAATACATGAAGGATATTCTTGCAACTTGAATTAGGGTCTAATTTTCTTTATAAGTACACAAAATTTCTATAATTTGAGAGAGCTAAATAAATATATAGGAACACTTAGATAAATTCATTAAATCATTTTAATCTCTTTATAATAATCTCAAAATGGAAAATGTATTAATCACATGTTCAATTAAGATTGAATATCATATGTAATATCACCAAAAGATCACAAGGGGTAGCAAATGAAATGAGTTCTAATACTCTCTATGAGATGTATGCCAAGCTATGCAAGGATGATATGAAGCAATTGAATATGAATATACTAATTTATGGCATACGCGCATTGGTCACTTGTGTGAGAAATGATTCAACATCTTTGGGAAGAAATATTTTATTCCTATGAAATGTATGCCTATAAAAACTTGGGTGCAATGTTTTATTGGAAATATCAAAGTTTCTTTTCATAAGTTTGGTCCTTATATAAGGCAAAATATTTTTGATTTAGTCTACACTGATGATTACACGAAGGATAGTAAATCTCATGGTGCATCATATTTTGTTCATTTATTGACGACCATACTAGAAAATATGTGTTTGAGAAGATAACAATGCTAAATACAAGGGTTCATTTGAAGATATTTCTAAATACACCTCAACATAATGGAGTTGCGGAGAAAATGAATCAAACCATTAATGAAAAATTCAAGTGTATTCTTTATCTCATGCAAAATAATCGAAAGCCTTTTGGTGTGAAGAAATTAAAACTGTAGTGGATTTGATTAACATTTCTCCTCTTATTCTACTTCTAGAGTATAGATAGAGAAAGATGTATCTTTTGGTCATTTAAGAGTGTTTGAGTGCAAAGCTTTTGTTCAGATTCCAATAGATGAAACGTCCAAGCTTGATAATAAATCAAAATAATGTGTATTAACGGGTTATTGCCATAAAGAGTTTGGTTATAGACTATGAGATTCGATTGACAAGAAAATTATCAAAAGTTGTGATGTGATATTTCTTGAAAACCATACTATTGAAGATTTTGATTAAGTTGAGAATAGAAACAAGATTCTAGAAATTATATTGATGTTGTTGCTAAACAGACTGATTAAACTTTGATGCAAGATATATACAAGTAGATAATGAGAATGTAAATGATGCCCTGGTACCTAGCCATGATGAGTCGATTGAGAAGGTTCTGTGAGAACAATATTGGTTTCAAGTTTAAAAGATCCTACTTGTTTTGATGATAACAAAATCAGTTTGTGGGAACAATTTTAGGCACTAATGTTTTATATAAGTGTGCAGTTCAAAGACCAGAAATGTCATTGTAGGATATTAGGATATATCCTCTGATGAATTGGTCAAAAAGTCATGAAAATTCTGCATTCAAAATTGATAAAAGAGTGCCTCTGAAACACTGCCTCAGATAATACAAAACATTAGACTACCTCTGCCTCTGGTGGTACAAGAAGATTTGCCAAGGATGCATCTGATTTTGATTCAGTTTTGCTTTTAGTGCATCTGTTGAAGTCTGTCTCTGATGAAACAAAATAGACTTTGGGAAAGTCTACCTCTAGTGAAGCAATCAAGCTTCTGGTCAAAACTACCTCTGACTAGTTGCCTCGTGAGATGAAGCTAGCATCTGACTTTCTTGCCTCTGGTAAGATGCCTTTGGTGAAACTCAACTTTATGGCAAAAATCAAAACCCAGAAAAAGTCAATGTTATGGCAAAAGTCAACACCTGTAAAAGTCAATGCATAGAAAAAAGTTAATGTTTTGGTAAGAGCCAATGTTGGAAAAAGTCAATGTCTCTAATAAAAGTCAACACTCTAACATAGTTAGTGCCTCTGGTCATTTACTTCTACTTCTCGTGGTTGCCTCTAGTCCAATAAAATTGCCTCTAGTTATTACTTCTAGTCTAGTAATTCTGCCTCTGGTTACTCCATGCCCCTTGTCAATTAATACTGCTTCTAGTCATTGCCTCTGGTGTTCCTGCCTCTAGCCAAGAAATCATGCATCTGATTGCTCTTGCCTCTGGTCCAGTAATCGTGCCTTTGGTGTTCCTGCCTCTGGTCCAATAATTGTACCTTTGATTGCTCTTACCTCGGGTCCAGTAATCGTGCTTATGATGTTCCTGCCGCTAGTATAATAATCATGCCTCTGGTCAAGAAAACATGATTCTGGTGTTCCTATTTATGGTTAAGAAACCATGCCTCTGGTGTTCATTTTTCTGGGTCCAGCACATTATATTTCATCTAAAACTAAATTCCAAAAACAGTTAGAAAAATTCTATGTTTCAACTTTATGCTCAACGGCTAGAATCGAACTTAACATATATATATTTTTGAAGACAGTGAAACACCACGCTGAAGGACAAACAGACCATACCATGAAGGACATAAGACCATTCCTTGAAGGACATTCATCCATACTTTGAAGGACAAAGACAATGCTGCAAAGGCTTCTATAAATAGAACCCGATTCTAAATTCAAATAATACAACCGATCACTACAACTTAAAACATTTTTTCAAATGGAAATCATCTCAAATCAGCAAGCAAAAACACTAAGTTAGAAAATTGTCAAATTTATCTAAGTGTTTGAGTAAGAAATATCAGAGAGCTTATTCTATAAATGTCTTCTAGTAAGAGAGAAGATTCTGAAACTCACAAACACTCATTTTTTGTAATCAAGCCCAGTAGTGGATGATTGTGTTCCTCAACGACTTGGCGACACTAAACTGAAATTTGAGAAGACTTGTTAGAACTTGTAAACTAAGTCCAGTAATGGCTGCCTTTTCCTCAATAACTTGACAGTACAAAGTTGGAGGTGAGAAGATTGAACACAGTCATTGTGACTAACCAAGTGTTCAAGTGTAAGTTCTAAATATAGTGGATTAAATCATGCAAAGGAAGGGGCTGGACGTAGCCACTAAGTTAGTAGAAAACCAGGATAAAATTGCTAAGTCATTTATTTTATCATTTTAGTTTTATGACTTAAGTTTTTTCAAGCCATTCGAAATATTTTCAAAAACTATAAACACAATTTAAACCCCCATTTTCTTGTGTTTCTTAACCAATAGGTTCCACCCGAGATACCAGTTGAGCCTTAGTTTAGAAGCTATATTAGAGAATAACCATTTTCACATAGATATGCTCCACACGAGTATATGATGATCACAAATATTAAAAAGGCAAAAGAATAACAAAAGTCCATTGCTAATATTGATAAGGAAAAATGGTTGAAGTTTATTCAAGAATAAATGATTTATTTGCATGAGAATCACAAATATGAGTTGATGAAATTTCTTAAGGACATAAAAACACTCAAGAATCAATCGATATACAAGAAAAATTAAACAAGTCCTTTGAGATGAAGGACATGGGTCATGCGAACCAAATCCTTGGTATGAGAATTTATCGTGATAAGAACAATGGTAATTATGGTTATCTAACCACAATTACTTTGAGAAGATGTTAGCGAGGTTTAACACGATCAATTCTAAACAGGTTAGTACTCCATTTACTAGTCATTTCAAATTGAGTTATGAACAATGTTCTACAAGTAAGGAAGACAAAAAAGATATGAAAACTGTTGTTTATGCATCAACAATTGGTAGCTTGATGCATATTATGGCATGTACAAGGCCATATGTTTATCATGTTATTGGAGTTGTCAGTCGTTTTCTCTCAAATCTTGGTAAATATCATTTGGAAGCAATAAAGTGGATTCCCAAGTACCTTAAAGGCACTTCCAAAGTATGCTTATGCTTTAAAGATTGTCAACATGTGATATATGGAAACACAAATATGGATATGGAGGGTAATCTTGTCTTGATTATTTAAAATATAATTTTGGTTACATGATAAATATTCTAAGAGGAACAATATCTTGACAATCATATTTTGGTATGAGAATTTATCGTGATAAGAACAATGGTAATTATGGTTATTTGACCACGATTACTTTGAGAAGATGTTAGAGAGGTTTAACACGATCAATTCTAAACATGTTAGTACTCCATTTACTAGTCATTTCAAATTGAGTTATGAACAATGTTCTACAAGTAAGGAAGACAAAAAAGATATGAAAACTGTTGTTTATGCATCAGCAGTTGGTAGCTTGATGCATATTATGGCATGTACAAGGCCATATATTTCTCATGTTATTGGAGTTGTCAGTCGTTTTCTCTCAAATCTTGGTAAATATCATTTGGAAGCAATAAAGTGGATTCCCAAGTACCTTAGAGGCGCTTCCAAAGTATGCTTATGCTTTAAAGATGGTCAACATGTGATATATGGATACACAAATATGGGTATGGAGGATAATCTTGTCTTGATTATTTAAAATATAATTTTGGTTACATGATAAATATTCTAAGAGGAACAATATATTGACAATCATATTTTGGTATGAGAATTTATCGTGATAAGAACAATGGTAATTGTGGTTATTTGACCACGATTACTTTGAGAAGATGTTAGAGATGTTTAACACGATCCATTCTAAACCTGTTAGTACTCCATTTATTAGTCATTTCAAATTGAGTTTTGAACAATGTCATACTGTCATTCCTGTCAATATTGTTGTTTATGCATCAACAATTGGTATCTTGATGCATATTATGGCATGAACAAGACCGAATATTCCTCATGTTATTGGAGTTATCATCCGCTTTCTCTCAAATCCTGGTAAATATCATTTGTAAGCAATAAAGTGGATTCTCAGGTACCTTAGAGGCACTTCCAAAATATGTTTATGCTTTGAAGATGGTCAACTTGTGTTATATGGATACTCAAATGTGGATATGGAGAGTAATCTTGTCTTGATAATTTAAAATATACTTTTGGTTACATGATAAATATTGTAAAATGTCTTGACAATCAAAGTTACAAAAATGTGTTGCTTTATCTACTACCGAGGTTGTACACATCGCAGCTGATGAAGCTTTCAAAGAAGTTTTTATAAGAGTTAGACATCAAGTCAAATAAATGTGTTATTTTGTAATAGTTAGAGTGCAATCAACCTCACGAAGAACCCTATTTTGATGTAAAGTAAAAACACATTGATGTTGGTATTCTTAGATACAAAATCCATTAGAGACAAAAGACATTTTTAATTGAGAAGATCCATAATGACCATCAAACTTAGGGATCGAAGGTTGCATAAAATTGATATTTTCTGTGACCATTACTCAAATTTTGTTTGCTCTATTTTTCTCTTTACACACTCAAGAAACTATTATTTATGTACCAGGATCCAAATGGAGCTGAGCTCTGATACCAATTGTTAAAAATCAAGTTACAACTAAACTATCTATTTTTATTAACAAAGGATGCTTTATACACCAAGAATACAAACTAACCAAGTTAGTTACAACATACTAACTAAAACACAAATTAACAAATGCAAAGAGGGTCTAAGCCCAATTACAATAACAAACCCAACCCATAACAGTCAAATGGTCCAACAGATGGTTGTCAATTATCCTTGTCTTTATCTATGAGGTAACAAAAATGACCTTAAAATATGGATATTGTAAATTTGTAACACATGAGGGATTTAGTTAGTGGTGAAATAGTGAATGTTATTTTTCCCTCAAACTTTCAAATTAAAAAATCCATACTAAATAAATGGAATGGAACATTAGTTACATGTAATATCCGAATAGCTGTGTCGTGAATTGTAGTTGTAACCCGACCAAGACCAAATAGTATTTAACATGAGAACAATATGCTCTTGTGAGATTTCATCCTTTAGTGGACCAATTGGCCTCTCTATTTTGATGTGGACACTACTCTTAAGAGTCAAGCCTGTCTTCATCTACTTTTTTTTTTCTCAACACTCACGTGATATTGTCCTAAAATTAGCAAGTGCAATATAATAATCAAATTCAAATTCAAATTCAAGAATTGCAAAATCATGTTTGCCAAAATTGATATGCCATGAAAATATGTACTAAATCTTTTAAGAGAAAAGTTTAAAAACTGAGTTCAATTGTGCTATTCAATTGAAGATTCTAATGCACCAGTGAAGTTTAAACAGACATTGAAGCATATGCATAACACACAGCTCAAATAAGTTTTTGTCAATGATAAACCAACTCCGCGTCACTAGTGTTTAATTTGAATGACTCACTTTAAAAATTACTAGCTATTATATATATATATATATATATATATATATATATATATATATATATATATATAGACAAATATGCTTAATTCAAATTCTAAAAACGTATCAGAGTTAATCTAATAAATATTAATCTATCTGTTATCAAATTATTATTATCTCATTATTATCTGATTAAATTTATCTGTAAAATTAGTGTACAGTGTATTAGTACATATAAATTAAATTATATAATAAAAAATATTAATTATCAATAGTTAATAAATTATTATTATATATAAACCAAAATACATTTTGATTATACTTTACACAGTCACAATTCAAAGTTGGCCTAATTAGAAGATAGTCCAAATTCTTGCTTTAGGTCTTACCTCACTTGAAAAATGTCTATGGGTTTGGCCTAAGTCTCTTATTATATAATAATCTCAATTCTCTCCCTTTAACCTCGCCTTGTATATATGGTCTTATCATAGGTTGATATTAGATATAATGATCTCATTTTAGGCCAAACATTTTGTTGGGTGGCCCTACCACAATTGAATTATGTATGAGTAAAGCATAAATCAAATCAAATGAGTATATTTCCAACATAGATAAACATCAATAACTATTTACATGGAGTTCGACAAAACATATAGTTTTAAGTGGTTTATTAGTCTTTAAAAATCATTTAAAATTTTAATATGAACGATATTTTAAAAAAATAAAAGTTTATGGTTCTCCTTGTTCATATGATTGATATAGTAATTTAATTGGTATCGACTCGATTATTTGAGTTTTGAGTGACACAATTATTTTTCTATTTTTATCAAATAGACATCAATCAAGTTATTATCTCAACTGTAAAAATGAGCAAGACCATAAATTTATACTTCCATAAAATAACATTGATTGTGATTAAACTTTTAAACAATTTTTAAATATCAATCTACGATTATCTTCTTATTAAAGTGTTCCATAGTCAAATTTACTCGTTAATTTTGAATAGATATAATGGAAATTGATCTAGTGCAGAGCAACACGGATTTAGACCATACTATTATGTATGATGAATTGCATTAATGGAAAAACATACCATAGATAGAACACATAGATATATTCCCTGTCATAGAATAGACCATTTTTCTTACACAATATTTGTTCATACCTCCTTGCTTTTGGAATCTAAGCTAATTGATATTGATGGGCTAGTTAAACAGTCAATTTGACCAACAGCACCAATTACATATTTTTTCTATCTTATGTGTCAAATAATTGGTCAGAGAGAAATGTGGCTTGGATGTGTCATAAGTCTCACTCTTTGTAACAACAACTACCCATCATCCTCACACGTGCATCACCAGTAGCTTTACATGCCCTTTCTGATTCCTTCGTGTGAAAGTTGCCCCACTTTCAACTCACCAAGATGACTCCAATTTATAAGAGTTTACTTCATATCTCAATATATTTTTAAAATTAGATAATTAATTGTAATTATAATGTCTAACATTATGATTTTAAATTGTAGTTTGTAATTTAACACTATTGAGTTTAAGATTTAAATGGTGGATGTTTTAATTGATAGGCTCTAATATTATATTAAATTATTATATTGTATCTAATTTATTCTTATAAAACTGATTTATAAAATGAGAAATGTCACTTCTTATAAACTTTTATAAAATTTTATGTAATTTTAATATGAGACTTAAATTTTTCACAATGCATATGTTAGTTCAAATTCTGCCGTAGATGTAAAAAGTATCAATGATGGACAATATATATAAGAATCTCCAAAAGTTCTCTTTAATTTTTTTTAGACTACAGTAAACTTCAAAATTTTAATTGCCATAGCTGAACTTTTTCTTCATATGTTTTATTGTAGGTGTCATTTTATATTTTTTATTGAAATGATTAATTATATTAATTTCTACATTATAAATTTAATTTAAATAACAAATATATGGGTTCGAATCTCAAATCCAATTTAAATTATAAAGATATGAGTTTGAATCTCAGCTATCGTCGTAAAATTCTTATGATTGATAGATGATTCGTAAGAATACAATGTTTTTTTTGAAGTTAGATTTTTTGAAACTATGTTGAGCTTATGAGATTCAACCCATGTAGTGTGTGTTTGATTTATTCAACACATGTAGTATGTGTTTGATTTTATGCTATGAAGAGGCAAAGCGAATTGGAATTAATTTTTTTTAGAATTAATTTTAATATTAATTTTTTACTCTAAAAATGAATTTTACACTCAAATTTATTTTCAAACACTATTTTATATAATATATAAAAATGAATTACTTTACATTCAATTTAATCCGCTTTTTAAGTAAAATTAATTAGGAAATTTGATATTCAAAATTAATTTTTGTTATAGTAGAACAAAAAATATAGATACACTTTAAATTATGAAAGAAAAAGTTGGCCCACTTTCTAGAGTCTTTAATATGCAACAAGGTATGCAGTACATTTTCAACATCTTGTACTTTTTCCATTCCCAAAAAGCCCAAGTTGAAACACTGTGAACCAAAACATTGTATTTATATGAATTATTAAGTACATAATGTGCCTTTAATGCAAGTACCAAAATATTCCAAACCATTCCTCCTCTCTAAAGAAGTTGAAAGTTGAAACTGCAGTGTATAGACATAAAACTGTTTCAACCTTAGAACCAATTATTTTAAATCCATCATGAAGAAAACAATGCAAATGCTTGGTTTAGAAAGGAAATAAAAACAAAAAGAAAGAAAAATAGTAATAAAGAACCACTCTAAAATAATTAGTGTCCTTTCATAAAAGGGATTAGTGGTTATCATTTATTCAATTGCCAAATGGTTGCATCAATAATTTATAGGTAGCATTAAGGTTTTGAATTGTAGTCGTATTAAGATACTTGGTATCACAATCTAATTAGTCTAAATTAAAGTTGTATTATTGTCTTGTAGACATCAAATTCATGATGTCAAATCTATATTTAGAATTGTAGAGGTGGTAAAGTTTTTGAAAGAAAATTTTATTATCCATTATAATTCTATCTGATTTGAGAGATCAATATTTATAGTTGAATAAATAATACTAAATTTAAAAAAAAAAAAAATTACATGATTGTAATCCTACATAATTCGAAAACACTTGATTTACATAGAAATAAATACATGATGTCACGGTCTAAATCGTGGTCGAAAACCATTTTAACATGACATTTTACTTCAAATTGATATTTAATACAAACAATTAATGAAATGACTATAGAAAAGGACATGCAATAAACAGTTAAAAAAATGAAGTTGGTTAAAATTTATGTAAAATTTTCCAAGGTTGAGTAGTGAGAAAAAAAACTATAAACAAAAGGGAAAAGAAAAAGCAGGGGAAAACAGAGTAAGTGTGTGTAGAGAGCATGAAAGTGAAGGGTTTTGAGGGTTATTTTAGTTTTTCTGGGTTTAGGAATCATTGAAAGACAGAGAACAAAGGCTGCAAAAGAATCAAAGACCTAAACATAGTAAAGCTTAGGAAGTAATGATCTTCATAGATTCACCTTTATTTTTCTTGCTTTATTTAACCTCTCTTCAAAGTACTTATTCAAAACACATCCAAAAAAATTTCACCTTTTTCTACTTTGTCTACTCTTTCTAGCTAAAGTAGTGTGAGAGTTGAAAAAAGGGGTGTGAAGAGTGAAGTACCAAAGTGCTAAAGTGTGATTTTTTTTCTTTCTTTTCATAAAAATGGGCTAAGTGTTAGGTATTTGCTTAGCATAATATTTGCATGGAACGTGCAAAGCTAGAAATATATTGAAAATTTTAATTTTTATTGGTTTATAGCTTGAAACATTACTTTTCATAGGGTCATAGCTAGAGAAGAAAAAAAAAAAGTGTGTGTGTGTGTACGTGTGTCAATCATATATCTACAATCATACAAGTGGTTTTATTTATTTATTAAGGTTTATGTTTTTCTTCTTGTTCATGGAGAGGAAGAGAAAAACCACTAAGCTTGTGAACAAAACACATCTTTGTTACAATGTTTACTTTTTCATGCTCACAATTTGGACAGTGATGTTCACTAGTACTACTACTACTGCTTCAGCCATTAAATGTCTAGGTATGCAAATTCTTCCTCATTCTTTAATTTTTCTTAAGTTATGATACTATTTCTAATGTTAATTTTAATTTATTAAATTAAATTTATTACATCTTCTTCATACCTTCTAGTTCTTTATTTATTGCAGATTCTAGGTGTACCATATTTTTCAAATCTGATATAAATTTTCAGGTATAGTCACTGGTTCTATTATTTCTTTTTGCTAGAACTTTTGAAATTATACTATAGCTTATCATGCGTAGCATCGAATTAAAAATTACATCATCAATTTTTTTTTCTTGCATTATAATTTATCTTCCTAGGTATAACTCTAACATTATAGTAGAGTGAAGATTTAGCTTTTAGCAAACTTATTAATTAAAAAAATTATATTTTTAATTAAGAATTAAAAGGTTACTGTTTCATGGCTATGGTTGTGTGTAAGTAAACTGTAAAATATGAAACCGTTTCATATAAATTGAAACAAAGCTTGGGATGGTGGCTTTTGTCAAAAAAATAAGTTTGGGATGGTGATAAATATAATCCCCAAAGTTTCACTCATCACTTTAGGGTTAAACAAAATAAAAGGAACTTTCTAGAATACAATAGACTAAGGATAAATTTTTTTAACCATAATATTGATGCAACATATTCACCAACAAAATCCACAAATTTGATTGATTATTTTTAGTGATGTCTCTCCTCTCATCTACAAGATTAGAACTCAAAATTATGTTTATGGAATCTATGTTCAGTTTCTCTTAAATCATTGTAAGATTGGTATAGATTATTATTCTACATTAATCACAATATATTACTCTCTAAACTATAAACAAAAAAAAATATTCAAAAAATTGTTGAATGTCTTATAAATTTAGATTAGATATACCAACTTTTTAGATATATCTTTTGCTTCTATTTTATTATAGAAGAAATATTGTTTCAATAAATAATTTACATGTTAATGTTTATAATGGTTACCAGTGTTAGGAGTGTATAAACTCGGTCTGATCCATCAACCCGTCCCGACCCGTAAGGTTTGAGTCGAGTTTGATCCTAACGAAAAAAATAGAGATATAAATAGATGACAAGACAAAAACCAAAATGTTTATGTATTTAGTGATTGATTTTTTAATTGCGATGCTCAAAAAATTGATTTTTTATTTGACTAATTTTTCCAAAATTGTTTTACGTATTATTATTTAGTGATTTATTTTGAAATCAATTTGATCTTGTCTTTATATTGTCTCCTCCTTACTAAATAAGGGACACTATAATGGTGGAGAATGAAGTGAGGTTAGAAACAAATGATAGAAAACATTAGGAGTGAGTATCAGTGGATTTGAGTGAGTATCAGTGGATTTGGGCTCAATTTTGCTACTATCCAAAATCAAGCTTTTAGTTTACGGGCCCAATTTCAATCCTTTTTTGAATTGATTTAGGCGAATTTCGACTAATGTGAATTTGCGAGTCATTCAAGTGGATTGGTTGGGCTGATAGATTTTTATTTCTTAGTGAGATGTTCATTTTTTAATTGGTTCGGTTGATAAATTTTTATTTCTTAGTGAGATTTTCTTTTTTTAACTTGTCCATTTTATTTTCAAAATCATTTTTTACTGAAAAAACATATTGGGGCTTTAATATTTTTGTGATTGGATAGGTTTTTATCAAACAACTCATTGATTATACCAGTAGTGTAATGATTAAGTGATATTGAAAGACTCATCTTAAAAGAATTTAGTTTTTATATCTAAAATTTTAAGAAAAACAATCATTTAAAATAATCATAAATTTAATTTTTCTCGCCCACTCAAACTTGTATATTTCTATACTTGTAAACTTGTGTGACCCATAACTCATTACTACCCCTCTACATATCAAATTGGTGTATTCGAATGGCTGGATTGAATTTGCTTCCCCCTAAAAGAATGAAGTGAAAGTGGGTAATATAAGCAAGAAAATAGTGCAGGGTGTATGGATGGACCCGCATCAATGTAAGCCGTCAGATATGTGGGACTCACAGTAATTAGGCAAGACACGTGATTAGTGGTACTATGTGGTGCCTCTTCTTTGGCTCCACCGCTTTAGGGTGGCTGACACACTCTTCTTTCTTCAATCAACTGTAAACTACGCCATCGGCGCACATTAGATTCAGTCAGGTGAATTCCATGTCCTGTTGCTCAATGCAAGCCACACGAGTCTCGGTAACATGCGCTCTCAGTGATTTCACACTAAACGAAACCGCTCTTCTATTATAACTGAATCATGTTCCACGATCTACATGTTTCACTTCAGACTAGTACTTCAAAATAAATAAAAGTAAAAATATTCTTTATTTCTCAAAACAAATAATATTAATAAATACGTTGTTAACATTAATTACATATTTATATATTAAAATTATAATAAGACACTTTCATTTTTTTTTTAAATAAAGTGGATTTCAACTCTTAATGGAAAAAGTAACAAATAATGGTTGGTTAATTGTGATTTTTTTTGTTCAGCAAGTTAAGGTGAAAATTGGAGAAGGCATGGTGTCTCAAAGCAAATCAGATATCCCTATAGATTGGCCAAGAAAGCTTCTAGGTGGGCCCGGGTCATTTCCGCCGCGATGCAACGCCAAGTGCGGCAAATGTACACCTTGCAGACCGGTCCATGTGCCGGTGCCGCCGGGGACACCGGTGACGGCCGAGTACTATCCGGAAGCATGGAGATGCAAGTGTGGCAACAAGTTATACATGCCATGAATATTTTATTTTCTCTATGTATGATGTATTTTTGTTTAGTGACTATATGAAGACTCTTATCCTTTTGATGAGTTGTTTTAGCTTTAGCTTGTGGTAGATATTAAATATGAAAACATAGTACATAACTTGATTTGATATGGATTAGCATATAAAAAGGACCTCTATTAGACCTATTAATTATGGGTCAATTGTAAAAATATACTTGAACGTGTGGTGTCTAAATTAATTGATATTGACTAATATGTTATTATTAACAACCACAAAAATTGTTGTATCATCATTTGACAATATAGTGTTTGGATTCACTTTCCCTCACTTGTCTCTTATACTCTATTTTAATGAATTGCACGAGAGCTGGAATCTATGAAGACAAAATCATTCAAAAAGCTCATTTTCAATGAGTTGGCAAAGTTGTTGACCCGATTCAGTTCCACAGTCGAACCGAAAACTAATTTAGTTTGGTTTAGATTTAGTTCTAGTTTTAAATCAAACTTTGCCCACATCTAATTAAAATGGTGGTCGGAATCTAAATTTGTTGATGGAAATTTGCAATTTTGGTGCATGACATTTTTTTTATCTAATTTGTTGTAATTAGAGTTTTTTTTTCTTACCATAAGTAGGTATTTTATTTAGGTTTTAGAGACCATTTTGGGATTAATCTTTGAATTGGCAATGGAACATTCCGTTTTTCTATATGAGGTTGGATTGTTTCTCCAATAAGACCGCAAGATTCGAACTTGAGTTTTTTTGGGAGAAATGACAACTATCCCAACACAAAACCGACGTGCATGCATGACACATTTCAATGGTACTCTTTCTCTTCTTATTTATAAGCAAAAATAGATCAACAAAAATTGATGTATTTGGTCTAAAATTTAAACAAAATAAATCAATTTATGTTGATCTATTTATATTTATAAATAAGAAAGAAGAGAATATAAAATAGAACACAAAAGACTTAAGCTTAGCAACAAAACCCAAATAGTGAAGGGAGGACAATCACCTTTGATGGCTATGGTTGGAATATAAATGTAAACTTCACGTGCACCCTTTTGTCAAAAGACATGATAGACAACGGAATATCATCTAACATAATTGAATCATATTTTGTTTGATAGTACTTATTTCAAATGTTTCAATAATGCATGAAAGTTAAGATATACATATGCAACTCATGACATTCCAAAATAGATGGATTATAGGGCGATCCATTTAAATTTGTGGTCCATCTTGTAAAGAAAAAGTTGTGGTCCACCAATGGTAGGGAATTATTGAAGATCTTGAATTTAAGAAAGAAAACCATGATATGGTCAATATCAATTTCATATTTGGTTAGGCCAGGATGATTTGATCCATGTTTGAAGATTTAATTTGCGATGAAACAGAACATTTCATTCCACCCTTATTTAACAAAATGCCTCAAATATAGTGTCAACAGTTTATTTGATATGATTATAGACACATGCTCAAACCAAGTAATTAATTTCAACGATGTTCTATTTTTAAAAACTAAGGAACAAATCTAAAATCTTTATAACTTTAGGATGTACGACACATTATAGTTTATCAAAGATATTAGAAATATTGGGATGAATGTGTCAATTGATTGTAGTCCCTCAATACGAATCTTAAAATACATAGAAAAAGAGATGGATGACGAGTCCTCGTTGACTTATGATTTTTCATCAACTTTGACTTCGTATGCTTTATGCATTATTCAATAAGTAGAAGAGATAATATGTGGTATGTCCAATATATTTGAGACTAGAGTTTGTAGAGTGACGATGGTCAATTAGAGTTATCATTATTCCGAAATAGATACACAACCGTTTTGGTTCTTAAATTTAGGGCATTATCAATTTGGTACCTAGCTAAAAATTTAAATTAGTTCTTGACTCATCCATACCTCTGGCAGTTTAGTCCCTAATATTAAGCTGACATGGACATGTGACATATGATGTCACTCTATCACTACCACATGTGTAACTTAGTAGGCAAGGAACAAAATGACCGCAACACAATTTTTTTTCTTTCAAATAAATCACAAAATCTGAAAGGCAAAATTACTCTTTTTGTCCATTAACTTATTTTCTAGTTTTACTTTAATCCTTTAATTATTTTTCGTTATGTTTTGGTCCTTTAACTATACTTATGTCGATCAAGTTGGTCATTTCCGCTAATTTTTGCCAAGTTAAGTTTTGAATAGGTGTCATCTCACTCATCTTAAAACCCATAAATTTATGAACCCAAAAAATTCATTAGATCTATGGCGCTTTGAAATACATAATCTTTCAATCCATAACTTTACAAATTCCTAACTTTTCAAACTTAGAAAAATGAAGAATGAAAAATCTTCAAATCCATTCTTCTTCGATAACCTTCATTTTACTCATCTTCTCAACTCCTTCATTTTCTTCATCTAATTCATCTCCTCCATATTTGGACTGAGAATCGAGTAAAGTTTCAACTCCAACAAAAAAATAATGCTAAAAAGAAAGAAAAAAATATTCAATACCAATTAATTTAATCATTTAATAAAAAAAAATTAAAATACTCTTAACCAAAATCCAATTAAGACATAAATATACCACAACTTCACGCATCTCTTCCACCCCTCACTTACTCGAATTTCACAGTTTCACATATCTCAACTCTTTTTCAGTTTTAATTCAAATTTGATCACACCACCTACCCAAATCAAATCTATTTGTTCCACTTATAACAACATCTTTGAATTTGTAAGTTATGAATTTGAAAGATTATGGGTTTGACGTCATATAGGTTTGATGAATATTTTCTAGGTTTTTAAATTGAAAGAAATTGTAATTTTTTTTATTTATGAGTTTGAAGATGAGTGAGATGAAAGAGTACTAAAGAGACCAACTTGATTAACGGAAATGACCAACTTGATTAGCAGAAGTATAGTTAAGAGACCAAAATAAAACAAAAAATAATTAGAGTACTAAAGAGAAATAAAAAAATAAGTTAAAGGGCTAAAAGAGTAATTTAGACAATCTGAAACAATCACCTATTTTATTTTTTATTTTCATCCCCTAAACCTAACATTTCTTCTTCCTCTAAGTTCTTCTTCGTCTTCTTCTCTTATTTATTCTCCATCTTCTTCCCTTAAGAGTAGTTGGCACTACTCTTTTGTTGTCAATTTTATTTGAGCCCCAAAAAATCCCTTCATTTCACCTTTATCTCTCTTTTAATTTTTTAAAGTTTATCAATTGACTAGTATTTTATTTTGGCATAGTTTAAAGCCTAATTTCAGATTAATTAAATAATACTAATAATAGGAATCAATTTGAAAGTTTATACAGACTTATGAAACTAGTTCTAACGTAGAAAGTTCAAAGCTAGTTTATTGATTTCTCATAATGCTCCTATGAATGAGATGACCCTTGATGAGATTTCATGCATCTTGGTTAGAACGTCATTATGGATTTCCAAATTAACTTAAAGTACATGTGTCTTGTTGAAGCAAAGGTTAAAGGGAAAAAATAATGGAATAAATAATGAGTCTTTTATTACTGCTTAAATGAACCAAAATTTAATGCCTCTTTGTTTAAGAAGAATAAAATACGTGGATGATTTAGATTTTGTGATTTTTTTTTATAAAAAATTGTGTTAATATCATTATGGTCTCTATCTATTCAATTATACACCTGACAATGAGAGAAAAACACATCATATGTCATATATTCGTTCACTTCACCAAATTAACAATCAACTTAAAGTTATGGACTAAATCAATATATGTTTGGATAAGTCAAATATTGATTTATTAATTTGTTAGTATTATATTAGATAAAAGAATCGAACTCGAAACCACGTTATTCAACTCCTTAACTTGTTAAAAATTGGTTTATACAAGAGAATAAATAAAATTATACATAACAAGATAAAATCTAATAATAAAAAATTCTCAAATATAGTTGCATTATCAAAACATGATATTTTAGGCATCTGATTTATCTTTGCATACACAACCAATCGGCTATTGGTCTATGTAGAGGTGTAATGGGAAAGGTTGGTTCGATTTTCAACGAAAAATGAATTCGAACTAATGAAATTTGCACGGATTGGTTCGATTAGATTTTGCTTATTTTTTAAAATTGGATCCGAACCAAATCGATGATATACGTGTTGATTCAGTTTACCGTAAGAATTCTAATTTTTCCGCAAAATACAAAATGTAATTTGAAATACCCAATTAAAAAACAAAATATGAAACTGCCACTTTAATTTATTCCTCTCACAGGATTTGGAATAAGTTTTAACTAAAAATCTATAATTTTGTCCTTCTCTAAAACAAAATATGCAATAATAATAGAATTTGGAACAATATCATGCAGTAACAATCCCAAATTAAAATAAAAAAAATAGACAATATCAATGTCAAATTAAAACAAAATTTAATTGTCTAATAATTTAAATGAGAATATTAAATATAATGCAAATTAAACAATGTCAAAAATAGGCAGCAATAGTCCAAAATAGACTATACCAATCCATTTAAATGAAGCAAACCTAAAATAAAATGAAATAAAATAGGTAGTAGATTTTTACAATTAAAAAAATTGGATTGCATTGAGTGATTGAGATTAAATTTGCATTTACTTAACTAAATGTTATGAACTTATAATGTAAAAATTATATATAAATAAAATATGAACAATGTTAGTTTTGTTCAATTTTTATTAGTTTTTAAAACTAAAATCTATTACCAGAACCAAAGATCTTTGGTTAATATTGGTTTTTTTTTTAGCTAATCCAATACATAACGATTAATTTTTTGTTTGAGTTCATTGGATTTAACGAGTTCACTTACACCCTTAGGATTATGAATCCAACCAAATAGCACATGGTCAGTTAATTGGCGAGGTGTACAATTTTGTTTATAATGTAATAAAATGAGAATGAATTTTTTTTTTAAATATATTTTTAGTCTCTATAAAATTATCACATTTCAAGTTTAGTCCCTAAAAAAAATTTATTCACTTTTAGTTTTTAATTTGATTTTACAGAGACTAAAAATAAGATAAAATTTATTTTATTCTTTTTTAATTATTAAAATTATACTTCTTTTTTATTAAGAGTCCAATTTTTAAGATCGAAACATGATCTCTAAAATATTTAATACTGTCCTATTTACATACAATCAATTCATTTCATTTTTATAAAAAGAAATTTATTCAAGCACCTAATAATAGTTAGAAAATCAAAGGCGAAGGATATATTACACAAACAGAGTCATGAGGATTCTACCATACACTCCGACACTTAAATCTGTCACTCTTCTAATCAACGTGAAAATACAATTTTGCCCTTTTAAATTTCTTATTTGTTCAGA
Organism: Cicer chorassanicum; assembly: GCA_037974735.1. Lineage (NCBI taxonomy): Eukaryota > Viridiplantae > Streptophyta > Magnoliopsida > Fabales > Fabaceae > Cicer > Cicer chorassanicum. The sequence continues at coordinate 36,945,909 of JBBPBP010009778.1, read as the reverse complement.
ATTTTCGAAACTTTCGAACAATTTGAAACTTCTGAAATAGAAAATTTCATAATTTTCGAACAATTCAAAACTTTCGAAATAGAAAATTTTTGAAACTTTCCATATTTGAAAACTTTCGAAACTTTTTCATATTTGGAAACTTTCGAAACTTTTCAGATTTGGAAACTTTCGAAACTTTTCATATTTGAAAATTTTTTCGAAACTTTTCAAATTTTCGAAATAAGGATTACATTTCGAAAATTTGAAAAGTTTCAAAAGTTTCCAAATCTGGAAAGTTTTGAAAGTTTCCAAACATAGAAAGTTTCGAAATTTTCCTATTTTGAAAGTTTTGAATTGTTCGAAAGTTTCAAAATTCCGAAAAAATGAGAAATTTAAAAGAACAAAATTATATTTTTACATTGATTAAAGGAGTGACAGATTTTAGTGTGGGGTGCATAGTAGAATCATCTTTATAATTTTGTAAAGTTATAAAAGCAGACTCTGAATTGAGGCCCGGTAGTGTTGAAGCGAATTGCAACTAAAGTCTGCAGGTGATTTGTAAGCCCACAGACATACTTCAGTGTCCTTTAATAAGAGATTTCGGACAGATGCGACAGTACATTTAGTGGAGTAACTAAAATGAAATTTTTTCTACCAAACCTACCAAGGTACAAGATAATGAGAGATGCATGCACAAAGAGTGTGGGCTTCGTAGTGGACTTTGTAGTTTTAATTTCCCTATATGTGAGTGTAAGATTTGAAAATTTAGGATTTTTTTTTTATTGTGTTTTACATTTTAGTTTTCAAAAACTTTACTGTCAAGTTTTAAAAACTGTTTTTAAAAAATAAAATAGAATAAAACTTATTTAATTAATCTTATTTACGAGAATTGTTTTAGAGATAAGAAAATGGAAAGAGTTGTTTAATAATTTTGTTTTAAGTATATGTTTCAAAAATTAAAAATTAAAAATTTGTTTGATTCATATTTTTAAAATAAGTGTATTTACAAGTGAATGGTTCACAAAAATATTTGAGAGATCTGCTTAAGGATAATTCATTGAATTAATCTATACAAATATATAATGGGAATATATGATTTTTATATGGTTTTTTATTCCAATTTTACACTTGATTTTAATTATTTTAAATACAATTTTATCCTTTTATATTTAATTAAACAACTAACTTTTTTTTTGAACATTTATGTCTATATATAAAAGAGGAGTAATCCGGTAAAAAAAAATTAAAAGAGGAGTTGGATCCTCTCATTACAAATCTCCCACAATCTCTCTTGATCATCTTTATTTTTTTTAATTTTACGTTTTTATTTTCAAAAAAAAAAATTATTGAAAGAATATATAATATAGACGCACGCGTATAAAATTTTACACAAATTTAAAATTATTTGATATGTTATGGGACTAATGAAAGATTAACGATGTTCAATAAAAGTGCATAAGACATTAATTTTGACGTATCTCAATAACTTATTAAATGATTTTAATAGTAAATCATAGGGGTGTTCAAAAAAATCAAAAGTTGAATCAAACTGTAGAACTGAACTGATTTATAAAAATTGTAAACCAAACTATTTTTTCAAAAACAGTTTACTAACCGAACTGATTTTTAAAAACTAGAACCAAACCGGTGTTCAGTTCCAAAAACTGAACCGAACCAATTTTTAGTTCAAAAAAATTAGAACCAAATTTTTTTAGAAGTAATTTGTGGTACTTATGTAAAATTTGGCATATAAGAACAAAAAAACTAAGTTAAAACCAAATCAGTTTGATTCAGAGTAATTAATTGGTTCACCGATTTATAAAACAATTTAGTTCGGTTTTTTGAACTGAAAATCGATTTGGTTTAATTTTTTCAAATTGAAAACTAGTTTGGTTCAGTTTTCAAACAATTCTAATTAAAAACTGAACTTTGTTCACCCCTAGTAAATCATCTTTGTCAGCGAACCACTTAAGTATACAAGATGGCTCTCCGGTTCTAACTATATTTTCTTGGTACCTATCAAATCCATGATCATTTGCTTTAAGTGTTAGAGTCGATTCCCACTCGGACTAACCACATATTAGCATTCAATAATTTTAGTTAGAGTCTATAATTAAATTAAATATAATCTAATTTTATTGATAACTTATTATATTAATTAAATGTGATAAAATCAATATGTACTTATTGTTATTTAATTAAATATAATTTCATTGATAAACTATTATTCAAATAAAAAACTTTACTTTTAATGAAAAAATTTATCAATAATTTTATTGTTGGAACTTAAGATTAACCGATGTATCGACTAATTGCTCTCACCGGTTATTCTTTTTTATTTAAACAACTATGATGAGGAAAGAAATATGTCTCTCAATTATGGATTTTTAATTACCTTAAAGAGCGTTAAGTTCAAGGTGAGTATTTTTGTGCTACGGAATTAAGGAATGTATAAAATAAAATGATAAAGAGATAAAAAAAAAAGGTAAAATGTTTGTTAGATTGGTTGAGTCTCTTGAAAATTTACAGGTGTGGTATTTATAGGAATTCAATAGTCCTATTGACCATAATTTTGGCCTACAGAAATGTAGTCTTGCTCAGTCATTTACACGAATAGTTCGTGATTAATCCCGCTACTAACGATACATGGCGCCTCACGATCGGCCCTCCCATCCTATATTCACAGCATATTCCGTTGCCAATTTCTATACCAATTTTTTCCTCATATATTGTTTCTGTGTTAATCGCAAGAGTCTAGTTAGTGACACTGAAAACATGAAAAACGAATGTAATTATCAAGTTATATTAAGTTTTTGACTCATTCTGCTTTTGAGACCTTTTGAGACTTATATAGACTTGAGAAATATTCGATCAACTCTTATTAGTCTGTTTTTCATTTGTGAGACCTCACTTTGATTAAAAGAAATTCGACTTTTCTTAAATTCAACTATTTGTCGATCTTAACTGATAAATTATTTATTTTTATGTGTAAATAAATTTTTAAATTTATTTGTTTGTAAACTGATTTGATATTTTAAATTTAAAGTCAAAATATTTTTAAAAATCATTTTTAAACAGAGTTATTTCAAACAAGTTTTTCCTTTTAAATTTTAAAAAATTAAAAAACAATTTCTAGAAACTAAATGAAACAAGCACTAAAAATTTCTAATTAATTTTTCTCAGTTTCTTTTCTATTGGGCACAAGTTATTTATTAGTATTTTTTTGCTAACTCTATTTGAATACTAAGGAACATAATTATATTAAGGATCTTCAATATAATTACGTAATTACGTTATGTAGATTTGACAAAAACTACGGCAAAACATTTTGATATACCTCCATACTCTGTCATCTCTTTTAGTAAGCGTCATACTTAATAAACCATAATCTCCAACTTCAAAACTTATGTGGTTAGACCTATGTCATGATCTTTTAGTAAGTGTCTTCTATTTTGTTGACTTTTCTACATGGAATCATGGATCCAGAGATAATAATAACTTACTCAGATATGCAACAATACACACCACCGGGTCTACAAGTAAATTCCTTCGATCGGTTTCGATCACTGATGAAATATTTTAAATAGACCGAACCTGTCCATTTCTATCCTATCCGTCTCAAACCAGATTTTTCAATTTAATAAACCGATGACCTGCCCAAACCCACCCGTTTGCATAGTTTAAGTTTCAGGTTTATTGGTTTTCGGTCAGGTGGCATGTTTCTCCTCACCCCTAGATATATTGTCCCACTACCAAACATGTATATTCAACTACTGCAACTTTTTCTATGACTTCATTAAGGTATTTGTATTCAGTTACTGTTGAAACATTGTATGTTATTTTATGTAAATTTTAAAATTATTAAAGTCTTACATTGGACAAATCTTATTTATTGAGTAGTTATCAAGTCTATAAATACTAAAGTCTCACATCGGTTAGAAATCATATGTGAGTTTGTTTCTATCACTATATAATGAGTTTCAAACTATTGTGAAAAGTACACCAAAGTTGGATGCATTTCACAACTTTCTCTTTTCTCTCTTTTCTATTATGTTTAACTAATTTCCGAGCCACTTCTCCCCTTTCATTTTGTCCCTTCGATTTTTAGAGCGGTTGATATGTTGTTGTCCCTTCGATTTTTTGAGTGGTTGATATGTTGTAGTCTCTCCATTTTTAGAGCGTTTGTTATGCTGTAGTTCCGTCAATTTTTCAATGGTCCTAATACCACTATCATTTTAGAGCAGTTTTTATGTTGTAGTCTCGTCGATTTTTAGTGGTCCTAATACCACTATAAGCGGATTTTGTGCCGTAGTCTTTTGTAGCGGTTTTGTGGGCTGTAATCTTTTATAGCAGTTTTTTCTGCCGTAGTTCTTTTGATTTATGAGTGGTCATAGTACCATATTGCGACTGACTGTAATCATCATATTGAGAGGGGCTTTAACCGCCATATTGAGGGTGTAGTTCTAGAACGGTTTTCTACGGTGCAGTGGAACTCCGATACAGTGAATCTGAGCTATTTTATCCTGGGGACTTCGTGGTTGATAGTCTGCCTTGCACAATTTGGGCAGTGCCGCGAAACGTCTTAAAGAGAGCGACCTAGTCCGCGACTCAACCCAATAATATCTTTGGTGACATAAATTGTGATTTTTAAGCAGTTTTCCGAAACTCAAAAATAAAAATTTTAAGACGTTTCTTTATGTCATGCCAGCCGAAGAGATTACTGGATTTGACCTATTGCCTTTGATTTCAATAAATTGTTTCAGTTTAAGGCAAACAGAAAAGGATAAGAAAGCTGGAGAATTAACCCATGAGAGAATCATGATAAGAATTATATTCTTAATGTACTTGCTGATGATCTGTATGACTACTACAGTTCCAGCAATACTGATAGAGATGTTTGGAATGCTTCGAAAAAAATTATGATACTGAGAAAGTTGAGGATAAAAAGTATGTTGTGAGCTGATACCTAAGTATCAAAGTATCAGATGACCGATGACAGATCCATGGAGGCTCATTCCCGTAAAATTATGAAGATAACTCATGAGATCATCTATTAAGGTACGTCACTCATGGCATATTTAAATTAAATATTGAAATTTAATATGTCTCCTTCTGTTAGAATGTTGAAATCAATAAAATGTCTCTTTCTTACATGTTATATGATTTTAATTTTTGACATGTTAGACTATGTGATGTGAACACATTTGATTTCAATCTTAAGTAACTTAGGTTTAATTCCAAAGTTATCTATGAATGATTTTGAAAAATGTGATTTTTGTAGTTAAGCTAAAATAAAAAGAGTTCACATAACTCTTGTGTTGCATCTCATTAGTGTGCGAAAAATATATTGCTTATTTGCTATGTTTTGAATAAAGTTCCAAATCTAAAAACAAAATATATCCTTATGAGATAATGAAGAAAAGACAGTCGAACTTGTCTTATTTTCGAACTTAGGGTTGTCTGGCTTATGTCAGAATCCCCGATCTCAAGCGAATTAAACTCGCCAATAGAGCTTATGAATGTGTATTCATTGGGTATGCAGTAAAGAACAAAGCGTATAGGTTTTATGACCTTAATGCAAAAGTGATCATAGAGTTAAATGATGTTGACTTCTATGAAAATAAATTCCATTTCAAATGGAGAAATAGTGGGGGCAGCGAACCAAGTCACGTTCTTGTAACTAGAAGCAGCAAACAAGGCGAAACAAAAACTTCAAGGAGTAAGAGAGTAAGAGTTGCTAAAGATTATGGACCTGAATATATGGCCTATAATCTAGAAGAGGATCCTACAAATCTTAAAGAAGCTTTGTCATCCTTGGATGCATATTTATGGAAAGAAGCTATAAACGATGAAATGGATTCCCTAGAGTCTAACAAGACATGGAATTTAGTAGACTTGCCTCCTGGTTGCAAACCAATAGGTTGTAAATGGATCTTGAAAACGAAACTAAAGCTCGATGGAACTATTGATAAATATAGGGCAAGCCTTGTAGCCAAAGGTGAATGTTAAAACAACCTTTTTAAATGGTGACTTGGAAGAAGAAATTCATATGGAACAACCTGAAGGTTTGGTAATTCATGGACAAGAAGACAAGATCTGTAAGTTAGATAAGTCTCTGTATGGTCTTAAACAAGCTCTTATGCAATGGCATGAAAAGTTTGATAAGTTGATTATATCGAATGAGTTTAAGGTGAATGAAAGTGACAAATATATTTATTATAAATCTGAAAATGACATTTGCACTATCATATGTCTCTATGTAGACTTACTCATATTTGATTCAAACATTCATGCTGTAAATATTGTGAAATCATTGTTGTGTAACAACTTTGATATGAAATACCTCGGAGAAGCGAATGTAATAATTGAAATCAAGATTACTAGGTCAGAAAATGGAATTTCTTTGGATCAGTCTCACTATGTTGAAAAACTCCTAAAGAAATATAAATACTTTGACTGTAAACTTGCTTGCACACCATATGATCCAAGTGAGAAACTTTTCAAGAACACTGGTGAAGGTGTTAGACAAACTGAATATGCAAGCATCATTGGCAGCCTCAGGTATACCATTGATTGTACTAGACCCGACATTGCCTATTTCGTGGGACTGTTGTGTAGGTTTACTAGTAAACCTAGTATGGAGCACTGACACACTATTGAAAGAGTCATGAGATACCTAAAAAGGACCATGAGTCTCAGATTACATTATTAGAGATTTTCCGGCGTCCTTGAAGGATACAGTGTTACTGATTGGAACATTTTATCGGTTGACTCCAAAGCAACCAGTGGCTATATTTTAGTATAGCTAGTGATGTTGTATCTTGGAAATCGAAGAACAGACGATATTGGCTCAGTCCACTAGCTAGTTGTGATCTCTTTATGAGAAAAACCTATGACAGACGTGTTGATCCACTGCGATAGTACCGCGCCTATTGGGAAGATTGAGAACCGTTATTACAACGATAAGAGACGACAAATTCGTCGTAAGCACAACGCTGTTAGAGAGTTATTTTCTAAATGAGTTTGTTATAGTGGATCATGTATGCACTGATGAGAATTTAGCAGATCCTTTGACGAAAGGGTTAGCTAGAGAGAAAGTCATAAATACATCCAAAAGGATGAGACTAATACCTATAGAGTCACTCTTGATGGTAACCCGACCTAAAAGACTAAAGATCCCAAGAATTAGGTTCAATGAGTAATAACAAGTTGTGAAGTGATATGAGATGAACATGCTATTATAAATTAGAGAAACACGATTCCTGAAGCGATGATAGGATGAGGTAATAGAAACTCTTAATGAGATCTATACTCAATGTGGAGTGAAGTACTTAGCTACAGGAGTATTCTTGATAGACTCACTTATGTGAATGTGGAAGTGGGGCCGCTTCCTATGGAATTTTGAGGCAGAATTCCTAGAGCGTTCACTATACTGGGATAGACGTGCAGGGCCATTAATGCATGGGCTTTTGAGAATACACCCTATGAAAAGATTGTGTGCGGGTTTGATGTCAGAGATAGAGTTCAAGACTACGAGTCACTCTTGTTGAATCTGAATCTTACTTACGATGCAAAGGTTCAAGTCAAGAGACACCTTTGTTTATGCACGATCTTATAGAAGCGTTTGACGCTATTTCAGAAACACTTTTTTAAATTCAAGTGGAGGATTGTTGGAACATAGTATGTTATTTTATGTAAATTTAAAAATTGTTGAAGTCCCACATTGGACAAATCTCATTTATTGAGTAGTTTTCAAGTCTATAAATAATAAAGTCTCACATTGGTTAGAAGTCATATGTGAGTTTGTTTTCATCACTATATAATGAGTTTCAAACTATTGTGAAAAATACACCAAATTGCGAGTGACTTTAATCGTCATATTTTTTGTGATGTAGTTCTTTTGATTTATGAGGGGTCATGGTACCATATTGCGAGTGACTTTAATCGTCATATTGAGAGTGACTTTAACCGCCATATTGAGGGTGTAATTCTAGAACGGTTTTCTACGGTGCAGTGAAGCTCCGATACAGTGAATCTGGGCTGTTTTATCTTGGGGACTTTGTGGTTGATAGTATGTCTTGCACAATTTGGACAGTGCCGCGAAACGTCTTAAAGAGAGCGGACTAGTCCGCGACTCGATTTGGTGGCATAAATTTTTATTTTTAAATAGTTTTTCAAAACTCAAAAATAATAGTTACATTCAAAGTCGAAAAGTCGATGACATTAGCATAAAATTCAAACTCAAATCTTTAAATTCTCCCAACATGTACATCTAATAAATCATCAATTTAGCATATAACAAAGAATTCGTCTTCAAAACATATGTACTACATTAACTTTTCTAGGATGATAGCATAATCACAAAACACTTTGAAGCTTGTTCTATAGAGATAGTGTCTCCACAACTTCAGAGTAAACATTCTTGCTCAAAGCACTAGTCGTGTATCAATAGTTTTGTTCGTGCACTTTCAATTTTCTTGAGACATAAGTAACTATCATCTTATATTGCATCAATGCACCACCTAGATCTCCTATAAACGTTTATCAATGACCACATTCACTAGAGTTCAACAAAAAGTACAAAGATATTTAAGAGTGTATGACCGCATCAAGATGACAAATCATTAGTGGGATTTTTGTGTACATCATTTTTCAAAAGTTTGAAGTAGTAGCTTCTTTTTACCAATTTTTAAATTTTTTTTAAGGTCATTTAAAATTGATTTTCTAAAAAATCTTAAGTACACGTCATTGAAATGATTAAAAAGAATATTCCCTCTAAATGTAATTTTTTTTAGAATATACGGAAAAAATACAACCTAAATAAAATAATGTTTTTTATTTCCTTGAATTGAAATGATATTGTATATAGAGCTAGTCAAAAGTGTAGAATATTCTATTTGCGTTTATCAAATAAAAATATTGAGGGCATACATTAAAAAATCAAGAATAAAATTTGTCAATCCTAACTCTTAATCAAGTGTGGTTAAAAAGCCGTCATTGAAATCTTGATGAAAAACCAGGTCGTGCCTAATCACGATTCAGAAGAAGTAAAAATCTCAAACAAAGTCAATCTCCACAACACGAGATAAATGATAAAAACACAGACATGCTTTCAATGTCGGCACCGACGTGGCAATATCTTATTGCATAGTCAACTTCATTCAACTTCATCTTCCATTTAACAACATCCACTTTTGTGGCTAACATTTGTCGTTGATAGATACGAAAAATTAAATCACGGTTTATCTAAAAAATAAAATAAAATTAAATCACGGTTTATTTAAAAAATAAAATAAAATTAAATCACGGTTTCGCTCTTCTTTCTAACCCCACGCGTTAGCAAAAAGTAGTTTCTTTTTTGTCATCACGAGTATATACCCCAAAAAAACTCAACAAATTCACCTAACAGTCCTACAAATTTCACGCATAAGAAAAAAACCGCTTTTTAAAACTTCATTTTTTCCCAAACATATCCTTAATACTAACGCGGTTCCTGAACCTTCTGTATAAGTCCTTACACTTACAAAATCTCTTTCGTTCCAAACTCTCAATTAAAAAAAAAAGCATTTAATTGGGAGCAGTTTCGCATATTCCTTATTAACAAATTGCATTAAGTAATCTCCAAATAAAGTTCCAATCAGATACCAATTCACAACACTTTATAACCTTCGCATTTTCGCAATTAGGTTATTCACTGATCGTGCTCTCTCACCAGAGAGCTCGATCCACGCGGCGCAAAACCGAATGCCGGAGATCGAACAAACGCCACAGGCGGCAGAAACCACCACCGCGCTCTTCGGAAAATACGAGGTTGGAAAACTACTAGGATGCGGCGCGTTTGCGAAAGTCTACCACGCGCGGAACACGGCGAATGGACAGAGCGTTGCCGTGAAAGTAATCAACAAGAAGAAAGTCACGGCGACGGGACTCGCCGGAAACGTGAAGCGCGAAATCTCTATCATGAGTCGACTCCGTCACCCAAACATCGTTAAACTCCATGAAGTTCTCGCCACCAAAACGAAAATCTATTTCATCATGGAATTCGCTAAAGGTGGTGAACTCTTCGCGAAAATCGCTAATAAAGGACGATTTAGCGAAGATCTATCACGTCGCTACTTTCAACAGCTCATCTCCGCCGTCGGATTTTGCCACTCTCGCGGCGTCTTCCATCGTGACCTGAAACCTGAAAATCTCTTACTCGATGATAAGGTATTAACTAATAACAATTCAATTTTATATTAATCAAAACGAAAAATACCGAATCTAAGTAGATCGAGATCGCAAGTCACTCTTAACATTTATGAATTTGTATTTGATTTAGTTAATAGTGATTCTATTAGTTAGTTGTTCTGTTATAGTTTATGTAATTAACTGCAATTCTGTTATGGTTTATGCAATGTTATGTAATTCTGTTATGGTTTTGGCGTTGAAACTCACTACTGTAACTAACTGCAGGGGAATTTGAAGGTTTCGGATTTTGGATTGAGTGCAATGAAAGAGCAAGTTCGGGTGGATGGTTTGTTACACACGCTTTGTGGAACACCTGCTTACGTGGCACCTGAGATTTTAGCGAAGAAAGGTTATGATGGTGCTAAGGTGGATATTTGGTCATGTGGTGTTATTCTCTTTGTTCTTGTTGCTGGTTATCTTCCGTATAATGATCCAAATTTGATGGTGTTGTATAGGAAGATATATAGCGGAGAATTTAAGTGTCCACGGTGGTTTTCACCGGATCTACGACGGTTATTATCACGGTTGATGGATACTAATCCTGAAACTAGGATAACTGTTGATGAGATTTTAAGGGATTCTTGGTTTAGAAAAGGGTATAAGGAGGTGAAGTTTTATGAGGAGGGTTTTGATTTTGGGGTGAAGGTGAATGGAGAGGAAGAGAATAAAACTGTGGATTTGAATGCGTTTGATTTGATATCGTTTTTTTCTTCAGGGTTGAATCTTACAAGGTTGTTTGGGGAGGGTGAGGAGGGGGAGAGGTTTATGTTGAGGGAGTTGCCGGAGAAGGTTGTTGAGAAGGCGGAGGCGGCGGCGAAAGCAGAGGGGCTAATTGTGAGGAAAAAGAAAGAGTGTGGGGTGGAAATTGAAGTGCAAAATGGGGATTTGGTGATTGGGGTGGAGGTTTACAGGTTAACGGCTGAGCTGGTTGTGGTTGATGTGAAGAGGTTTGGTGGGGACAAGGTTGCTTTCGAGGATGTTTGGAGTAATAAATTGAGGCCACATTTGTGTGTTGCAACGACGTCGAATCAGGACCAAACTCAGTCTCACGCAGTTTCTGCTGGCTGATATCTGTGGCTAAGTTTTTATCAAACAAAAAAAAAATTGTGACTCAATTATTGGTGTCAAAACTTCGAATAAAAATGAAAAAAAAGTTATTGTCAAATTTTGTTGTAGTGAAAATGCATTTTGGATAGTCGGATACTCTTTATGTTTTATAATATAAACAAAAATAAATTAAAAAAATAGATGTACCGTAGACTAAATTTTGAATTACATACATTTATCTTTTTAGTTATTTTTACTTATATTATGATATAGTGAGTATTGTCATGGAACTCTGGTGTGACATAGCTTGTAACTTCACATATTTAGTGTATATATTAATATGATTTTGATGCTTCGTGTTTACTGCATAATGTTGTCTTGATTTGTTTGTCAGAAGTAACATGTGTAAATGGTGTTTGTAGTTTATATTGGTTTATTTTTTTTTTGAAATATCTATCAATTTTTTTTGAAAAAAATATATCAGAGAACAATCACTTCTTTGTTCTTTTAAAATTTGATAGTTTTTGGACATGATATTCTAAGGATTCTGATTCACTGCCGTAAACATGAGGAGATTTAAGCTTGAAGGAGAGACGGGAGCAAGAAAAATAAAAATTCACCCAAAATTATAATAAAAAACTCCTCAAATAATTAAGAATGGAATGGCTAAATCGCTGTTATATGGTTCGGTGTGAATGAAAAAAAAAATGGATCAAAATTCAAAACTTGTAAAGTTACTTGAGCAATTTTTATTAATTGAAAAAAAAGCATACGGCTTGGTGGGTTTTTGGTAGCATCCTGTTTTAGTGTTCTGGTTTTAGAGTGAAACATTTGGAAAAGCAAGATCTTGACGTTAATTAAATTAGATGGCTGACGATCCTTTCCCAACTATTCACGTAACTTTTAGGATATATATTGTCATTTAAGTTGATGACTTTAATTATATATGAAAATCACACATTAATGAGGAGATCTATCCGATAAATCTTGTTCAAGGTTTTTTTTATAGAGTATATAATATTGAAATAGGATTTAACCCTAACTCTAACCATAAACCAAAACTAAGAAAAAGTTTTAATGGTGTCGAACGCCAAAACCATATCATTAATTCCTCATTTCTTAGTATCTACGAAATAACCAACCAAATGAAGCTTTTTCAACTTTTATGAACTCCCCCCTACCCCCCGCCCCCTTCTCCAACCCAACACTTAAATTTTATAAGGTACATGGGTACGTTACAAACTTACCACATCTTTATAAAATGATTTTTTT
>JBBPBP010009778.1:36920226-36930307 GCA_037974735.1 Cicer chorassanicum | reverse complement strand
TTTAATATGAGATGAAAGGAATAATAATAATAATAATAATAATTAAAGTTTGCTAGAAAAATATACTTCATTCGTCTTAAATAATTGAGTCATTTGATTTTTTTAAATATATTAAGAAAACTTTATAAAAAAAGAGAGAAAATACCGTGTTTACCAAATTAACTTTGTTAAATATTGATATATTATCAATATTATAAATATATAATAAAAGATTCTATATTATAAATAGTATTAATTAAATAATATAATAAAAAAATACATTAAAAATTAAAAAGTAAATTATTTTAAAATAATTTTTTTAATGAATCAATTATTATGCGAGAGAAAGAGTACATACTAATTTAATGAAAATAATGAGTAAAAGAGCTCTATTGGCTTGGCCCATGACAGAGAATCATGCAACGAACGGTAATAATGCATAATAATTGTGATGATGATGATATTTCATGGATATGATTATGAATCAACATTAATTTTTGCATTTGATATAAAAAAAGTCAGAAAAATATTTAGGGCATACTAAATGACTAAAATGTTATACTCTCTTCATTTCAAAATATTAGCATAAATAAATTAGAGAAAGTTGATATATTAATTGTTTAGATTAATTTTAATAATTTTTTAAATTATTTTTACTTATATTTCTATGCTTTTTGATCGAGATCTCCATCTAAAAATTAAAAATGAAACAGATTTTTTTAATAGGAAAATTATAGTCATGAATACTAACAAAATACTCGTACAGTTTGTGCAGATTTTGAATTATTAGTTACATATTACTATACATGTTATTTAAAAGATTATTTTTAAATATTATCCATTTTTTGATTAGATTAAACTGTTCCGCTATAATATTTTCTTTTACATTTTCAAATAAAATATTTATACATATATTCTTTCATTTATTTATATAATATTATATTAATACTTATATATTAATTTATATAGAGAGAGATATCAGTGTATAAAAATAAATTATATTTAATTTAAAAAATTATCTAAATTTCATTTAACACATATAATATGATATATATAATATAACTATATCATTTTATGATCAATAAAAAATATTTGTCTCGTATATGGTTAAAAAGTATATTAAAATTAGTGTATTATTATATCCTCTCAGTCCAATAATATTTTTTTCAATTGACTACTTCATCTAAGTTAAAAAAAATGATGAATAAAAGAAAGAGAACGTTGTTTTTTTTTTTTTCTCTAAATTACCCTTATTATTATTTTATCTTTTCATTATTTATAAATTCATTTTACTTGACAACCAATTTGAGTGTAGAACGTAATTCTATTCGAGACGTGTCAAATACTAAATGTAGATATCTCTACCGCTAGAATTGTCCCTGGTTAAAACAACACAATTATAATTATATAATATGAAACAAATAAAAAATCATCAAACTTTAAATAGAAATTGTTGTTGAGAAAAAGACTCGGTTGAGGAAAAGTTTTGGTAAAGATAACGATAGTTTAAAAAACTTGTTTGATTGATTATGTGTGGAAAAAATTATAAGTTGAACTATTTATAGGCAAAACTAATCCTACTTATAGGAAATTGTGGCCTACACACATGTAGCTCTGCTTAGCTAATTATTACGCATAATGCGTGATAACCTCCAATTGAGGAAGTTCCCGGTGCCTCATGATTGGCTCATTTTTTTTTTTTTTTGGTCTGTCATGTTGGCATTATCTGTATGCGTTCTTTTTTTGTTATCATGCTTAGTGACGCTAAAAACGGAGATAATGAGCGTAATTGTTGAATTATAGACGTTAATGGACTTTGATTCAATATATGACCTTGACAAGTCTGATAACCCTAAGAAAGACTCAACTAACTCATATTCAACTGATTTCTACGCACCTAGCCTTCTTTCGACTGAGAATAATTCGACTATCAAAATTTGATTGTTTATCGTTCTCGACTGGTTAGATATTTATTTTTAATTATAAACATAAATAAAAAGCATTTTTTATACAAGAAATTAATAGCCTTATAGGCGGGTGATCCGAATAACATTCCTCTCGACTAGCATTTTAATTATGTCAATAGATTCAAGTTATTATTATATAAATTATTATTTGATGGTTTATAAATTGTGTCAATAGCTAATAATAATATTTGCGTTGTATTAAAATAATTCTTGGCGTTATTCTATTTGCATGCTCAGATACATGGTACTTAAGTTGTATTGTCATAAGAATAATTGAAATCCACTATGTCACCAAGTTCCTTCAATCCAAATAAAAAATAAGGATCAAATTCATCTTGATATTAAACCTTCTATAATCCTCCTTTGACAATTAGAGCCCACCCCCACATAGTTTAACCTCCTACTCCATATTTTGCATGATAATGTGCATATATAAAAAGATATAGATAAAGTAATATTTTTTTCTCTTTTTTATTATGTATTGGGTTCTTTGGTTTAAAAATTTTCGGATATATATATATTTATTGGAAATTTTGAAATCGAAAAATTCGATATGATTCTATAAATTAAAAATTTTGCTTTTAAAATTTTCAGATGTTTTTTTAATTGCTAACATTTATGTTTTTTGTTTTTTCACCCGTGTATAGAAAAAGAGGAGCTAACAACAATATGTCAGTTAAAAAGCACTCACGAATTGTGCCTCCTATTGCATCTAATTGTAGAGTGTTTGTTGAAAAAGGGAGGAAGAGGCAACAACAATGAATGAAGGAGGTTTAGATGAATTAAGTTTAACAACAAAGTTATGTTCAGCCAGAATTCAAGCATCATGAGAAATATGGCTGAGCAAAATGCATGAGCATATTATATAATTGTTCTAGAATTTAGTATTTTGTATTATGTTATTGTTGTAGACTTTGAATGGCTATTGAATTATTGTTTTACGTCCGAGTGTATTTTATGCATCTACTACTTTATGATACGAAATAACCAACAAACACACAATGCAAATACAACTTAAACAAGATACACCGCATACAAACAAACAGAAAGCAAATTAATAGTAGTATCATCATAAGAAGTTAATCATGGCTAAGTTAAGCGAGTAGTAGTATCACCACACGAGGCACAACATGATCTCATCAACGCTTCTGGACGAAGCAACCTGGTAAAATATCATGTGTAAATTTAACTAATCCATTTGTTAATGGTCTTATTTAAGTTTAAACGAACGACTAAATTTTTTAGTAAAAGTCATTGAGTCACCTTTACTTGATTTATATTTTTCACTCTATTGCAACTTAAAATTAATTTGGATTTTCTTTGTTTGTCAATCTCAATTTTAGAATGAATAATGACAACGATTACTCAATTTTGTTTCCTAATCTCTCTTATTTAAAATATAACAACTTATAATGAATTAAATATTTGATCAAGTATAAATGTTTAAATCAGATCTATACATAAATGTGTTTTCTCTATCCATATTTCACAAAATATACTAACCAAACAATTATATATATATTGAAATTTCCAAAAAAAAATTAATATACTAGAAATTTTGATATTGAAATTTGTGGTTTATAAATTACATGAAATTTCAGCATTGAAAAAATCTGGTATATATATATATATATATATATATATATATATATATTGGATATTGTCTTTATCTCTTATGCCTCCTCAGTTTCTTTCAACCCAATCCCACTCCTAACGCTCGCCCACCCCACCCCTTCTTTCTCCTTAGTCATCAAAATCATGTCTTGTTGACAAAAAAAAAAAATCATGTCTCTATTGATTTCTGGCATACTAAAAAATCAATCACTAAAACTAGATCCCTCTCTTTGTTGGATCTCTCTCTCCATTGCTTCACAATCAAAATCATAATACTCTTTCTCGTCATGACCTTGGTTCTTTAAAACCCCTTCTCATTGCCACCATTATGAGGGAAGTTGAAGTTGCTGGTTGAGGAAGATTTAATAACACAAATTCAGAAACCCATTTACGTTACAAAAAATGATTAACTTAATTGAGTCGAAGTCGATAGTTAGTTTAATTTACGGTCAAAATTGTGATTAATTTAATTTATATGATAAAACACAATTTTAAAAGTGATCTAAATTAAATATTTATTCACCTAAATTAATCAAAATTTTGTATGTGACTAGCCCATTTTTGCATGTGTAAAAAAATTCAATGTCCATAAAACATTTTTTTGTTTGATAATGATATAACTTTGGGTGTCGTTGATTTGCGGGCTAAAAGACCTCATTAAAAAAAACTGTCATACGTTTGATTTGGACCTTAGTTAAACAAATCAACATTTTTGTAACATAAGTTGACGTCGTAACTTAAAAGTAATGGAGTTTTAATTTTGTAATGAGAAAACAATTATATTTATAGAAATTAAAACCAAAATTTGATATATTTACGAGACTACAATTGTATTTAATTTTTTTAAAATATAAGAGGGCATAAGTCCGAAAACCTTTTATTCTCAATCCCTACCCAAAAAATCTTGTTTCAATCCCCAACAAATTCTAACTGTTTAGAATTAATAACTGCTCTTAACTTGGGCAAGTTTTCTACTAATATGGATGGTTGAGTGACACTTCTGCAACACCACGTTGAATTGGCGTAAAATCAGTGTCTAACAATGAATGTTAATTGATAAACTATTTAAATTATTATTATTACTTTACAATTTTAAGAATCTATGTATTAATTTGAAAACTTAAAATGTGTAATTTTTGAGGTGCTTAATTATTCACTCACATATATTCCTTTCGAAGATCATCAAGTTACACGTAAGAAATTGAAACCGCGTGTAATATGACCCTAAAAAATTATACCAAAGAAATAAATATGACAAAAGTTGATGAACACCGGCCACCAACTCTTTCCTTTTTTGGATTATCCAGATCCACTCTTAACTTCCAGGTTCACACACAAGCCAAAATAGCAAGCATTGCAAGTGTCTTTTTCAACATTTAATTTAAGGATAATGCAAAAACATAATTTTTGAATTTTTAAATGGGTAAAAATACAAATTATAAGATAAAATTTTTAGATTTTTTTTTTCTTAATTTAATATTTCGACACTTCACCGAGAACAATTCTCTCCTAGATCGTTATTATAAAAATACTACTTTTATGGGTATTAAAAATTTAGTAAGTACAATTAATTTTTTAAATTTAAGGTAAAACACATATTAAATTTACTAAATTGTCATTTTTTAATTTAAAACACTTAACTATATATATTAAACATTTTAAATTAAATGAATTGTGTAATAGGAATAATAACATTAAATCAGTCAAAAATAATTAATTTTTTCTTATAATATAGACTAAAATTTAATATAACAGATATTCCCATTTATCGACTATATAGTCACAACTCACAATCACATTGAGATTCCTCTGATAGAAAATTGAATATGTGTCCTCTCAGACTGATTCTCATTTTCTTGTCAGCTACTCTTGCTGGTTTCTTTGTCCTCATAAACCTCAGATCTCAACCCACTGAATTCGAACAGAAGAATGAAGACACCCCACAAACCTCGGATTCTTCTAAACAAACCTTAAATAATGCATCTTCTAAGTCAAAGGTTAGTTTCTTTTGCCTCTTCTACCCTTTTACTGTTTCAGATTTTTCTTCAAAAAAATGTTGTCGTTTTATTACATTATTGCTTGGTTTGTTGTTGACTACAGGTGTTAGCTGCATTTGTATCTGGGTTTTGGACATTTGTTGACATGGCTTCTGGTCGTTATCTTTGGAGGCAGCTTCAAAGTAATAATTCATCATCATGTTTATAATCATACCTTTGTGATTAATATTCATGACAGGAATAAAGGTTATGTAAATGTTTCATCTCATATGTAGTATTTTCATATACCCCTTTTCATATGGTCATCATATTCATATATCATAATGTAATAACACTATTTGCTCTATTAAATATTTGGTATTGAATATTAAAGTTTGTTATAGATAGAGTTTGCCTACAACCCTTTTTGCTCTCATTTTCTTTATTGTTTTCATGTAAAGTTGTTACCTTGTTATAATCACTTCCATAACAAATATTTTGGAGATGATGGCATGAATGTACATTAAATTGGGGTTGCAATTATACTGCAAAATTTGATATTGTGACAAAATACAGACAAATGCGGTCAATGTAGTCACAATTGCAGATGTGATCTTATTGCAGGGGCGTCTAAAACCTTTATATCGTGGTTAGTTGGTTACGGTTGCATTTGATGACCACATTTTAGAACTATTGGCATTAGTGCATATTTAAGGAATGACAAGTTAACTTGGTAGGTTCACAAATTAATTTCAAATGATGATTGGGGAGGAAAACACCTCCTAACTGACTAGGTTTAGATAGAAATTAGGAGGATAACCTACTATCACAAATGAAGGAAGCAATTTGCTTAGTTTAAATTCTTCATAACATAATAATAGAAAATTCATTCCTAGATCTTATTCCACAGGAATTTTGAAGAGATTCTTAATGCTACAAGAATCTTCAGGCTAGCATGACTTTAGTACTCATGTCCATGGTTAAATTGCAGTTGTGTGGTTATGCTTGCGCTGCAAACCTTTAAATTGTGAGAAAATGTGGGCAAATGCCGCTTAATCAAATTGCAGCTGCGATACTACTGCGGCGACTTCAAAATCCACAATTGCAACAACAATTTAAAAAGATGTTCATGTCTTCAAAACATGAGAAGCCACCAGGAATGGTTGTATCTTAACCATCAAACTATACATAAAAAACTGAAACTAAACATTTACAAGCCAAAGATTTTGTTACAATAGGGTCATGACATAGTTAAACTACACATGAGAGATATGCAGAAACAACATTAGTATTTAAAAAAAAACAAAAATTGCATACCATGAAATGCACATAAAGAAGGATCTTATGACTGTGACTGTTGCTGTTGCTCTGATTGTTCTTGTAATTCACCTTGCCAAACCCAAACAATATCTTGAAGAGCAGGCCTTATATCTTCATTCAATATTTTCTGATATTCCAATGTATCTCCATTTGATTTATTCACTTCAACCAAATGAAAAAATGGAGTAACCTCAAATATCTCAGCATCAATAGCTAAATGCCCTTTCCTACCTTCATGAACTCCCTCTAATTTCAATAAACCAGCAGCCCTTTTCTTTATTTTCAGTTTCAGTCTCTTAGCAATCTCTTCCAGCCTCGAAATAATGACCGATGCAGGTTGTCTTGAAGTAAATTTCGCTTCCCTTTTCTTAAAACTGTCTTCAAAGAATCCACATAGATTAAACCCAGACGAAAGAGAGATGATATCAAAAGCGTTTATACTCACAGGCACAACCGGCTCTTCCTTCGCCTCTACTTCTAGATCATCACTTCGAGTTTCATTCCTTTGATCAGAAGGGTTCGTAGTCACGCAAGAGAGTGTAGTCTTGTTTTCACCTTCATCTTTTTTCTGTCTACCATTCGCTCCATACTTAAACCAAGAACATCGTTTAATCTTATCAATAGAAATCCTAGTGTCGGGATTTGGATCCAACATCTTACACAATAGCTTCTTAACATTTTTTGGAAACCAATTAGGACACTTAAAATCTCCTTTGCTTACCTTCTTATACATTTCCATCAAATTTGTGTCATTGAAAGGAACATAACCAGCCAACAAAACAAAAAGAACAACACCACAAGACCAAATATCAGCTTTTGCACCATCATAACCTTTCCTTTTGATCACTTCAGGAGCAACATAAGCAGGTGTTCCACAAGTTGTATGCAACAAACCATCCTGCCTTTTCGATTCAGCAAAAGCACTCAAACCGAAATCCGAGACCTTCAAATTCTCATTCTCATCTAACAGAATGTTCTCTGGCTTTATGTCTCTATGATATACACCTCTACTGTGACAAAAATCAACTGCACTAACTAACTGCTTGAAGTATTTGTGTGCAACCTCTTCTTTGAGCTTTCCTTTAGCTACCTTCTCGAAAAGCTCGCCGCCTTTAGCGTATTCGATAACAAAGTAAATCTTACTCTTACTAGCCATGACTTCAAAAAGCTGTATAACATTTGGATGTTTTATAAGTCGCATAATAGATATTTCCCTTTTTATATTATCAGCTTGGTCATTTCTTATAACCTTATCCTTGTCAATCATTTTAATAGCTACACTTTGGTTAGTTATTTTACTCTTTCCATAGTAAACTTTTCCAAATGTTCCTTGGCCTAGTAATCTTCCTAAGTCATATCTTTTCATCAAGACTTTTGTTGTTTTCTCCATAGGAAACCTTCAAATTAGGATGAAAAAAACAACTCTTCCTCAGCTAGTCGAAATCAAAATTTCTTAAACGCCGAAAAAGTGATTCAAATCAACCTTCTTCACACATATCTTGTATTAGCATAATAGGCACAAGCACAACAAAAACATGTGTGCCAATGCATAAAGAAATGGTCAATGGATGAAATATAGTTTCATCTCAGAAACACAGCACATTCCACAACTGAAGAATATATATATACATATATATGTGGCACAAATTTAAGCAGAGGAACCTCAGAATTTTACTGAAGATTTTGAAAGTCGATTTTCCTTGTTGTCTTGTTTGAATTCTGAAAAACAAACAAACATTAATACTCAATTAAATAATTGTTTTCAACAAGGCAAATGTTAGTAGTTAATTTATTAGCCCAGCAGAGACCGAACTTTAGACCTTCCTTATTCTAAATACTTCTTCGGCGTCTCAACTCATAACACTAAACTAAAGTACTTATTTAGAATCACACTAATTTGATTATTTACTTAGGTATGAAAATTGATCTTGAAAAACAACAACAATTCTAGAGTGCATGCTTTACATTACATTTCGTTATAAATTGATTTCAAATTAAACAAAGATAGAGAAATTGAAACTAAGAGTTTTCTCAACTTTACTCTCACTTGATGATTATTTGCAGCTAAAAACAAAACAAAAAATAATTTGAGTCGCTAACAAACTTGATATTAAAAAACAGTCTCAAAGTTTTAGGACTAAATTCATTGAAACCAAATTTTAATCAAATAAATACATAATGAAAAGTAGTGGACTAACCTTGAGAGTTTTGAGAAGGTGCACGAACATAGAGAAGGAGATGAAGTAAAGATTTGATACAGGACTTTAGTGAGATGAAAATGAGTGAATATAACGTAATAATTAGTAATTAAAACTAGGATTCACTTTTTATTGCATACTTTAATGTTTTAATTATTGGTCGATAGCAATTCGGCTGTTGTTATCAATTCAATTTAATATTCAAATATTTAATATGGTATGATCATCAAAAAAAGAAAATCAACCGCAACAAACATCGATTCAATCAGTAAGAAGTTGATTCATATTATTGAATTTTTTTAATTACGAGAAAAAAAAAAAAGGAAAAAGAAGAGAACCAAACAGGTGTAAGTGTATGGATGAGTAAGAAGTAAAGGGTTGAATAAGGTCCCAACTCATGTTAATGATGGTGAGAGGCATTTATGATATTGCCACGTGTGCGGTTATTTTTGTTTGTAAGAGATGATGAGGGGGTACGAGAAAAGGACCACCGCAAGGTTAATGGTAAAAACCACCTGACACCGCTACAGAACTGGCACGTACAAGTGCAACGCACGTGGCAAAAATATTCAGGTTATCACGTGTTACCGTTGGGAAGTTTGTTTCGGTTAATCGATCCATTTGGAATGGGCCCACAAGACTTGCATCTACATACAATACTCTATTCCTATTCCAACGTCTTTTGTGTAAGTGACAAATTATATTAGGATATGGATATTCATAATCAACACGGTTTATTAGAAGCTTAATTGTACTAAAATTAGTTCTCTTGGATTAACTAGTTCTCTATCTTTTTATCAAATACAAAATGATCTTTTTTTTTATTTTTTTTTTTATTTTTTTTTAATATTTAGTGAATGTAGTTTTAGGATCATTTGAGTACACGATAAATGTTATGTTTATATAAAATTATTTTAACATTTTTGTTATATAATTTTTTATGATGATTCATACAAATTTTATTCTTCAATACTTAATTGATAATTGGAAACAAATATTTATGTATTTTATTTCAAACTCTTTTTTA
>JBBPBP010009778.1:36897782-36910252 GCA_037974735.1 Cicer chorassanicum | reverse complement strand
ACATACATAGATAAAACGATTACAAATATAAGGACTAAAAAAAAAGGTCACATATATTAAAATTTGTTTTGTTTTACATCTTATTAGTTATTGGCCTAATTGTCACCTCTTTTTTCTCTCCATCTTAAATGGAAAAATATACAATATTAATAAATTCTAGATTAAGTATAATATATATTTGCTTTTCATCTCTTCAAAATTTGAAAGTATTATCTCTTAATTCATTAAAAAATAAAGTATTATCTTCTGTCCCTATGGTTATGATATATTCATCAACCACTTATATGTGTCTAACGAAAGATCGTCAAATCCATTTATTTGTCTAGTGACTAAAAATAATGACTCAAGTTTCATACCGAAAAGAAACAGCCAAATTATTTTTGGACTAAATCCACAATTCATTCACTCTATAAGGGAAAAAAAAAGTAATTTCAATTTTTTTAGGTTGAAAACAAAATATATATATTTTATAAAGACAAAATCATAATTTGCTATTTTTATAAGGATAAAAAACGTTTTGAATTTAAAAATAATATTAACAATACATTTTTTCCAACACGTTTTATATATTGAATTTACACCGATTCCACTAAATTTAAATAAAACTCGTACAATTTAATAAAATTTATATGAATTTCAAACAATAATAAACAATATATTAAAATATGTGTGTCAAAAAATGTATTACCTACACTCATTTTCATTTAAATTATCCCTTGAAAGAAAGCATAGGGGGGAAAACATATAAAATTTTCAACTTATTTAATTATTTGGACAGTTGACTCTCCCCTTTTTTATTCAACGATCAAAAACTCCATTGCAATGTGGAAACCACTTAAATATAACAAAAGACACCCACTACCAATTAATTCCAATCTAATGTTAGAGATTCCCATTTGAGATTAAAAAAGTCTTAAACTACTCTTTCATTGCACCAAAACCCTTTGAACATGTCTCATACACATTTCCTCAAAATAAAAAATGTCTCATACACATTCCCATCTACTACATAAATACATAACATAAATAGACACACCCTCAATTTGCAAAATAACCCCAATTATAAACATGACAAAGCCTTCAAATTTTCTCCAAAAACCTTCTCCCATTATTGTACAAAGACAAGAGAACAAGAAGATGATGTGCTTAGATGAGCAACAACAAAGGCAATTATCCAATATCTCAAATGAAGATTACCATGGAAACAAATCAGCCTCAATTCCATTTGAGTGGGAATCTCAACCAGGTACACCTAAACAAAGATCAAAGGAAAAATTTCTTCCTCCTCTCACACCACCACCATCTTATTTCCAAAATGCAACAAAAATACCTACAACTAAGACAAAAAAAAACTCACAAAAAACTAGTTTTTTGCAAACACTATTCCCCAAACGTACTCAAAAAAAGGGTTGTATTCCCGATCCGTCCCCTTCATCTTCAAATTTTGTCTCGTATTCTTCTTCATCTTCATCATCATCTTTGTCATCATATTCACCACGACCCACGTCGTATTCAGTACCATGTTCTCCGATGGTACATTCAAGGAAGAGTGAAGAAGATGAAGATCTGGACGATGTTAGTAGTTCTAACACGCGTTTTGGCAATGTAAGGTCGCGAGGGCGTTATTCTTCCATGTTCAAGAAGGTATTGCTTGGAGATTTTCGGTGATGGTTAGAAATTACTTTTCTCTATGGTTATGGTTCATAATAAGTGTTGCTAGCTAAAATTGGAAAGATTTCTTTTTTGAATCAAAAATTGGAAAGATTGTATATGCCAAACTTGTTCATTAGTACGCATCATATTTTTCAAGCTTGATTACAATAGGTTGATCTCTTCTCTTAATCGAATTTAGATTTTTGATGTCGAGCCTAAACAAAATAATAATATTGAAGATAGTCTAGTCCTCGTTTAATACTTTAGAATTAATATTGTCTCAATTATTTCTCAAGCGTTTATTCTTTAGAATTG
The DNA here is from genome assembly GCA_037974735.1 of Cicer chorassanicum. Lineage (NCBI taxonomy): Eukaryota > Viridiplantae > Streptophyta > Magnoliopsida > Fabales > Fabaceae > Cicer > Cicer chorassanicum. The sequence goes on along the minus strand of JBBPBP010009778.1, from coordinate 36,908,284 downwards.
TTTTTATTATTATCTTTGTCATTCTCAAACTCTAAGGTTACATAAAAAAATTGTTAATTATAATTTTAGTTGTTTATGTAAAAAAAAAAAACAAATTCGGTTCAATGTGAAAATGAATGGTCAAGAGAATAATGCAAATATGATTATTTTTTCTTTCTACCGTAAAAAGAAATTAGGATTACTTTTTGAGAGAAAAAAAATGCACTCTAATAAAGATAAAGTATCAAGTAGTTATTTAAAAAAAAAATAGTTGTTAAGTATATAATAGATTTCCATTAAATTACAACATTATTAGATTGTCATTGCATTGCATGATAATGATAATTAGACTTTATTTTATTAATTAACATACAAAAATATTAAAAAAATACTTATACTTATAATAAACGAATAGAGTATCCTTCATCGTTATTATAGCTTCTACTCCCAAATTAAATACAAATAATAGCATTCAATTCTTTCTATCAAGTGTTTGGTTTGGCGTTGACACCTCTTTCTTGCATTCCAAGACACTAGGTGTGAAAATTGAGAAGCTACTATTTGTAGCATCAAGGTGGACGTGCGTTTCCACCAATTTCATCGTCAAAACAAGCATGTAGGTGTATTCATTCTAATTTCCATTGTCATATGTGCTTCATTACTTTCACGAAACTCATTAGAGTGTCACTAAAAGTGACATTTTTTTTATAAACCACAAAAGTGTCTAAATACTAGCAATTCGACTTATTTTTACCTTTTCAATATAAGCATCTGATAAATATCTTAATTGTCTTACTAAACACTTTCAATAAATTATATTTCGATATATTCAACAATATATGAATTTGTGGGCCAAAGCTCTCTGAAAATGATTAGAGAAGTTGAGAACGCAATTACCATAGTTATGTGTATAAATTCAATAACGACTTAAAAGTGACATCTGTCGTGGTTACAATTGCCGCTATTTTGTCTTTGCAACAATTATCATAGATTTGAATGTCGCGAGCCACTATTAAAACGAGTTTGTAAATTGTCGCAACAACTATCACAAATATTTGCGACAGTCAGAAAATCGTCGTAGACTCTCATTTGCAAAATTGGACAGTTCTAAATCACCATTAAGTATAAAATTGTTTTTTTTCTTGCATTCCATGAATGTTTGACAGTTGTAGTCACCTCAATGTGGTTTTCGCGAAGGTTTTGAACCGTCGCAAATGCTTTTTTTTTTTATTGTTATTTTAAATTAATTTAATTTAGATAGTTTGCTTAATTACATCAATTTTAATCTATTGATAAATGTCACGCATAATCGATTACAACTTGGAGTAATATCTATAATCGTATAATACTCCATCCGTCCCATAATAATTGATCTATTTGCGAAAATAAATTGTCTCAAAATGAATTGTCTTTTCAATTTTCAATGTATTTTTTTTTTCAATTGTACGTTTTAATTAATAATACTTGCACTTTTATCAATGCAATATATTCTACTGTGTATTTATAACATTGATAATACACCAATATCTAACAACGATAATTTGGTACATTTTTCTTAATATGTGTGAAATAATCAAATGACTCAATTATTAGTTGACTCAAAATACTACAACTCATTCATAATCGATTAAAAAATAGTACAATTCCAATAAATGAGTCATTCACATAATTAAAATAAACAAATATATAATTATAAATAACTAAATTCAATTCATATATAACCTATCATGTATACATCGAACTTATTTAAAATAAGAAGACTTTATTGCAGTTTTGGGTCTTCTATTTTCACCATTTCACATAATTGCTCCATCTATTTTAAAAGTCGACAGTTTTGGTCCCTCCCTTAGACTTTTGAACTAAAAAATGACGATTTAACATATTTTAAATACAGTGACATTGGATTTCATGATATAAATCTATCTAGATGTATTAATTATTTATATGTCAATAATTAAATTACAAAAATGAAAAAATCTGAAGTTAAAAGTTAAGTTTTTAGATAATTTTATTGTGATTTTATGGGTGTTAATCATTCTACAACATCATATTATATGTCAAGTCATTTAATGTATATTACATCGCCAATAGGAGGATCAATTTTGTGAATTTGTAAAAATAAAGAATTAAAACTACAATTAAGTCAATCAAAAAATAAAGCAGTTTAAATATTTAAAAAGCAAATATTTAGTGGGGTGGCTGAACTGGTGCTTTAAAAATCAGATCGGATCGACGGATTGGACCTAACTGACTGGGAACCAAGGGGTTAACTGATTTGAGCAGCCTATTGGATTGACAATGCTTTTAAACCGATATGAACTGGTAAGACTCGATCAATCTTGGTAAAAATTGGCCACTCGACGGGTCTATCAAATTAGACTAGTTTGGTGAGAAATAAATTTTAATTAAGTAAATTAAAATAAAAAGCGCCCAACAAGAGTAGAACACGGGTCCTAAGGATTTATTTGGATTGATGGAATATAGTGGAATGAAGTGGTAACTATTAATTAATGAGGTTTTATTGTTTGGATTTTTAAAAACTGAATGGAATGGAGTGAGACATGGTGAAATCATTTCATCTGTTTCTATCGTCTTCCTTAATTTTCTTCTTTAATTTAGAGTGTATGGATAAAATCCTACTTATTATGTTTCATTCCGTCATCAAATAACTAAACAATGGAATGGATATTTTGTTCCATTATGCCCCACTCATCTGCCTTCTACTCAATTCTCTTTCATTACATTACACTCATTTTAAAATATCCAAACAGTGTCTGAAAGATAAAATGGAGGCAGACTTCCCCTGGTTCAATCATGCAGTTTAACTAGTGTTTAGTGACCTAGTACCTTTACCGACTCGAATATCGGACCGATTTTTAAAACACTGATTTTACTTGCAATAGTCGGTTATTTTTTTAATTGTTAGAATTCTATTTCCTTTAAACATGTTCTCTTCTACCTTTTTTATCACCTGTGTTGTTAGTGTTTCTTGTTTCTACTATATGAATGACAAATTGTTGCCACTTAGTTTGGATACAAATTAATTGAGCATGAAGTGAAAATAGGAGTATTATGGTTCTCGTGATATCGTATTTTAAAGGCAAAATTATATTTTAAGTCATTTATCTTATATAGTTGTAACATTTAGGCCCTATATCTTTTTTTAGTCCCATATAAGTTCTTTAACTTATAAAAAGGATAAAACATAACCCGAACTTGAGAGAGAGAAAGAGAGAAAAATCTAGGGTTCTAAAATTGAGACACATATGGTGAGTGTAGCTGGGCCAAAGAAGGGAACACTGAGCCATGCACAGAGGAGGAGTTAATTCCAACCTGAACCATTGTGACACCAGAGAGGAGCAAAGCACTTCAACCGACGCGAACATGACAAGACAGCGGTGACGGTGGCTAGTTCGTAGCAAATGGTTTGGTTACGACAAAGGAAACAAAGAGAGGTACAAAGCTAGAGGTTGAGTTCATAGACATGGAGTAAAAGATATAGAAAACAGAGGCAATGGTCTATGCAGGGGAGACACCTTAATAAAGGTGATTTGTTTTGATGAGTCAAATGAATTGATATATTTCTATTTCACAAATATAGCAAATGATGTTTCTCGTGTGGAACTTAGGGAAGGGTTATGTCTATGTGGGATGTTATTAGGTGTTTATTTAGTGGAGAAAAGAAACACAAAATAGAAAAGGTTCGGTTTCGTGCATTGCCAAAAAGTCAGGGATGTAGCAAAAATGGTACAAGCTTTGAACAATGTCTGGTTTGGGAATTACAAAATTTGGGCTAATGAGGCAAGGCTCAATAGAGAGAAACGAATAATGTAAAAGACATAATAGATTCTCAAGGAACTAGTGTGGCTGTGCACCTAAAGAAAGTTGAAGTGGAAAGAAAATTAAACTAGAATAAGACAGTGTTGTAAGGTTCAAATTTATCTTATGCAGAGCTAGTGAGAGATAGGGAAGTTATTCATACAGAAGGAAAAATATGAACATCAAAACAAAATTGAGTTATAGAAAAAAAGAGGAAGGGGTGAATGGTCATAAATATGTTTCGCACATTGAAGATGTGGAGTGGACAAATAGGGGAACAATTGGTATGGTTTTTTATTTTGAGTTGGTAACCTCGGTTCGACATATACTTTTTTATGTTGGATTTCATTTCGTTCATGTGTCTTTTCTAGAGGGGAAAGAGGTGTTCTTTATTTTTCAGCTGGGAAGAACGTGCTATCAATAGTTAATGAAGCAACTTATATTTTTAGTCAATTTTTGAAACAATTGAAGGGTGGAAACCAATCTTTTGTTGCAAGAGAAAGATGTTCTTGGGTTCGTTTGTGATGGATTTCTATTCATTCTATGAATGTTGATTTCTTTAAACAAGTTACATTTAATATGAGAGATTCTTGAATACTAATTTACGTATAGGGAAAAAAATACGTTTTGATTATGCAAGAGTATTGATTCAAATAAACTCTTTCGATCTAATAAAATATAGAGAAAATATTATGATAGATGGTGGGGTTTTCATAATACATACTTTAGAAGAATCTTTTTTAGGGCCGCTCTTTGATTTTTGGTTCAATTTGATGCATCAGAGTCTAATTCTAGTTTTTGTTATAATTCATTAGTACCCATGGATAATTGTGAAATAGAAGATTTTATTAGAATAGAAGAGTTTGTAAAGGAACTAAATGAGGATTGAGAGGATTTTGAGGAAAATTTTGTCTATGGGGGAATTTGATAGAAAAACCATTAAAGGCGATCAACAAAGAGGCAAGTTTGAAGGAGGGCTTTGAAGTAGGCAAAAAAAATATGGATAATCTACTAGATGTTGGGTGAGGGGTGCAAGACAAAAATGATCAAGAAACCCTGAGAAACCAAATTGAGGTCATTCAAGACAAATGCCTTATTGAAGATCTTGTTAGTGAATGTGATAACCCACTTACTTTTTAGCAAGTAGCCAACCCGTGTAAGTCAAGTCTTGTGCAAGCAATGTTGGGTCATACAACTTCATTTAGGCGTGCAAGATTATGTGGGTCTACCCCCTGAACATGTTTTGGGGCATGTCAAAGTATCAATGTTAGAGATGTTGATAAATAAAGTGTTTAATTTTTGTTGTTGTATAAAGATGTTGTGGAGTTCATTATGAAGGTCTTAAGTTATTATGTTAAAGGTTTGGGAGGTGGAGCTAAAAGGAAATAAATTAGATAGTTGATAAAATAAAATTAGGAAACAAAATTAGGAAAGGTAGATAGTTTCATTTGTGAATTATTGTGAAATTCTAAAGATGTGGGTTTTTTTTTTCGATCGATGATTGGTAACTCTGGTGGAATTCTTACTATGTGGAATGTTATTTTTGTGGATGTGGAATTATCTTTTTGTTTAAATCATGTTTTATTGATTCAAGGAAAATGTAAAAGTAATGGGTTATTGTTTTATGTGGTAAATATGTACGCTCCTTGTGATTCAAGAGGTAAACAAGTTCTTTGGGGAAAACTAAGTGGTGCCATTGATAACCAATTTAGCTTCAATTGGTGTATCTGTGGTGATTTTAATTCTATTCGGTCTCTTGAGGAAATTTAAGGCATTGGAGAAAACTTACGTAATAATGATATGGTGTTATTCAATGACATCGTTGATAATGCATAATTGATTGATTTACCACTTTTGAGTAAAAGGTTTACTTGGTCAAGATAAGATAGGTCGACCTTGAGTAGATTAGGAAGATTTCTTTTATCTTCTAACTTGTGTGATGCTTGGGAAAACAGTATACAACGGACGCTGATTAGAGGTCTCTTAGATCATTGTCTCATTTTACTTAGTGTATCTGATGTGAATTGGGGGTCTCGTTTGTTTAGAAGGCTAAAATGTTGGTCAGATTTTCCGGGTTATGAAGACTTTGTTAGAGATCAGTGTAAGAGCTTCAATGTGACTGAGTGAGAAGGTTATATATTGAAAGAAAAAAATCAAGGCTATTAAAGCAAGTCTTCACAATTGGCCCAAAAAACATGGAAGAAATATAGAAGAACAAATTAAGGAGTCATAGGAAAGGTTGAATGTGTTAGATTTAAAGGGTGAGACAAAGTTGTTGGTGGGTGACGAAGTGTTAGAATGACGTTAGTTATCCTCTCAGTTTTTTTCATTATAAAGAATAAATTGTAGTAATCAATGGAAAAAATATCGAATTTTCTGGTTAAAATAGGGTGATGCAAATTCTAAGTTCTTTCATGGTTTAATGAAGTGTAGGAGGATGCATATTTGTATCCTAAGAATCAATGTAAATGGGAGTCAAGTTGAAGGTGTTTAAGAAGTTCGATCAACTGTTTTTAATCATTTTAAATCAGTTAATTCATATAGACTCGGGGTTGAAAATATTCATTTCAAGAAAATCACTGACCAAGAAGCGGTGATGTTAGAAAGTCAAATCAAAGAAGAGGAAGTTAAACAAATGGTTTGGGATTGTGATAGCTACAAAAGTTCTAGACTTGACAATGTGACTTTTGGTTTTTGAGAGACTTTTGGTTAAAAATCGACTTCATGCAATTGTTGCTTGAATTCCACGCAAATGGAAGATTGGTAAAAGGGGAAAATTCTATATTCATCATTCTGATTCCTAAATGGAATATCCTCAAAAAGCTATATGATTTCAAACCAATATCTATGGTTGGTTGTATGTATAAAGTGTTGTGAAAAGTTCTCGCAAAGAGATTAAAACAAGTTATAGGTAAAGTCATTAGTGAAACACAATCTACTTTTGTAAAAGGAAGATAAATACAAGATGGTATCATAATTACTAATGAGGTTGTGGATGAGGCTAAAAGAAATAAAAAATAATTAATTATATTTAAGGTCGATTTGAAAAGGGTTATGATGCAGTGAAGTGGAAATATATTGAGTCGGTTATGACGAAAACGAACTTTTCGAAGAAGTGGAAGAAATAGGTGATGAAATGTGTGTACTCAGCACAAGCTTCTTTATTAGTTAATGGAATCCCGACAAATGAATTCAGTCGAGAGAGGGGTTTGCGTTTAGAGGATCCCTTGTCCCCCTTTTGTTTTTGATAGCTGTAGAAGGATTGAATTCAATGTTATGCTCGTCCGTAAATGCAGGGTTTTTCACGGTTTTCAGGTTGGTTCAAAACTTGAATTCTGAATCTCTTACTTGCAGTTTGCCTATGACACGGTGATTTTGGGTGGAAAAAATTGGGCTAATGTTAAAGCTATAAGGCTAATTCATTACTCTTTGAACTTGTTTTGGGACTCAGTTAATTTTTCACAAAAGTTTGCTTCTTGGAGTAAATGAGATGGCGTGTATGTTAAAGATTTTCATTCTAGTTACCATTGGTTGAAAGCTTCAAAAAAGACTTTCTAGTTGGAAATGTCGTAATTTGTCCATGGGAGGTCAACTGGTTCTTCTCAAAGTTGTCTTGTTCGCTTTACTAGATTACTTTAACTTCTTCTTCAAGGTTCTGACAGATATCATATCTCACCTAGAATTCTTGTTTAAAACTTTTTATGGGGGACAGTGAGGAATCTTGTAAAATAAATTGGGTGAAAATAATTGGTTTAAAAATAATTTGTTTTAGATCTTGTGAAATTTGTTTAAAAAATAATTTTCTTAGTTGATTGATAATGGGGAAAGTACGTTGTTTTGATGTGATTCTTGGTTTGTTATGAGCCTTTGTGTGAGAAGTTTAGTAGGTTGTTTGGAGTGGTAGTCAATAAAAATGTTTCAATAGCAAAGATAGCTAGGCTAGGGTGGGGTTTTAGTGGGAGTGTTTGGTGTTGGAGGAGACACCTTTTTACTTGGGATGAAGATCTTTTAGCTGCTTGTTGTTCGATATTATCTAATGTTTCGATTATAGAAAATATGGTTGACAGGTGGATTTGGAAGTTTGAAAAAGATAATTAGTATTCGATGAAATGAGTGTACCGAATTTTGTCACATTCTTGAGAAGATAGTGATGCAATTCTTATTGAGGATATTTGAAATAAGAAAGTCCCGCTGAAAGTTTCTATCTTTGCTTGGAGACTCTTGTTAAACAAGTTACCACCAAAAGATAATTTAATAAAGCATGGTATTCTTAACGCCGATTCTGTAGCTTGTGTTGGTGGATGCATGAAATATGAAAATTTAAATCATGTATTTTTTTATTGTGCATTTTTTTTTGGAAGTGCTTGGAATTCAATTTTAAAATGGTTGGACATTCCATGTGCATTATCAAATGTTGCTTCAACTCATGCTCAATAATTTTGTAGTCTTTATTTATTTTCAAAGTTCTCAAAAGAAAGTCTTCAAATCATATGGTTGACATGTGTTTGATTCATTTGGAAAGAACACACTAATAAAAAATTTAATCTCAAATAGTCAAATATGACGTGATTTGTGAAAAAGATAAAGATTCAATTTTAGTGGTAGTTAAAAGTGAAGTATTGGGGCTCTTCAATATTGGTACTTGGGTGTTTATTGTTTTTGTAGGTTATTGGACTTAGCTTTTTATTATATTTTTTGTTACCATATTTGGTTAGACGGTGGATTATATATATGTTCATTTCTCTATTCTTGTACATCTTGTATTTGAATAATGTATTAATATACTTTTACTTATTAAAAAAAAGTCATTTATCTTTTAAAATATTAATAAATTGATTTTTTTTATTAAAAAAAATTGATGTGGCAAGCCTGATTAATTTAATAGTTTTATTTTTTAAAATTATTTTTATTAAAAATTCAAAAAGTTAAAAACTTCTTCATCATCTTCATCCTAAAAGCTAAAAAGAAAATTAAAATCTCTAAATTAAAAAATAAACTTTGAATATACTAAACTCATTCAGATCTGAACCACAGAAATTGAAAAAAAATAATTTGGTTGAATTTTTGTTGCATTATGAATATTCATCGAGGTAACGTTGTAAGTGGAAATACTTAGGGTGAAGAGGAAGAACTTGTGTGGTAGGTGAAATGAAAAGGAAAGGAAAATAATGAAAAAGTTAGAACTAGAAGATAGACTATAGTTATAGTGGTGTTTAATTTTAATGAGAGAGTGTAAATCTAATGGATGAAGCAACTAAGAAAGCTTGGTTCAAACTTAGAATATATAGATACCTAATTTTATCTGTTTTTATAATTTTGTTTTAAAAGAGATTTTTTATAAAATATGACGATGGGCCTTTGAAACTCATTTTCTTAGCCCATTTATTATTTAATTTGGACTTTTGAAGCCTTTGCCCATTTTCTATAAGTCCAAATAATTTTAAGTACTTTTTTTTTCTTTCTTTTATAAGTCCATAATTGGTATTCTTTTTCTCTTGTACTGTAATATAATTTGTATATACATGGATGTATATACAAATTTATTTGCAAAATGGTATCATTGTTTCAAGAAGCTTCTAGCTTTGGCTTTTGTTTATTATTATTATTGGAGGCAATATGTTAACTTTTGATCCATTGTAAGTTCTTTTATGGTCAACGACAACTAATTTGAATACCTTACTAAGTTACCAATGATTTTAAGATTTTGGAAGATGAAACGAAGTGTTTTTAGAATTCAGTTACTAGTGTTTAAGACTGAAATCCTATTAGTATTACATATAAATATTTATCTCGTCTATCCAAGATACACTTGTGTTGAATATGATATAGATAATAAATAATTTAAAAATTGAGACAATTGGAGCTTTGGTAAAATTATTAATAGTACACTAGAATTTTTTTTAAGCCTTCCATGTAAGCTTATTTGAGTCATTGATATGGTGTACTATACATGTATCGTTGTACTGGTTGTCTTTAGCATGTATTATATATCCTTTAATATCATAGTTCTTTTTCTTTCAAAAGCAAAAGTATATGTCTTAGTATTATATTCAATAGATTGCATATAGATTTGAGAATTTATATTGAATATATTCAAACCAATTGACATCCTCTCGAATGAAATTTTAAATTCTCCTACACTCTCATTCATCAAATATTTTAATTAATTGATTTTCTTTTTGACATTGCATGTGAGCCTAATTCACCTTTGAATGCAAGAGGATGATGTGGTGGTAACAACATTTGATGACATTGATTACATGTTTTGATTAGGATATTTAACAATTTCGTGATGTGGTTTGATTAATTAGGATATTTAACAATCTCATATTTTACATATTTTTTTAATTAGGATATTTTTTTACTTAGAGTGATATTGATTACATATTTTTTTAATTAGGATTTTTTTTACTTAGAGTGATATTTTACTAATTAGTATAAAAAGAATGAATCACAATTGGTAAAACAAACAATATATGAATCACAAAAATGTAATGAAAGAATTATATCTTGGACTTTAATGCTAACTTTATTTTGGTGAAATGTAGAAAACATGCAAACTATTAATCACGTTATATTTCTCAAAATAATTAAAATCTCAGTATGCTATATTTTTTCTTTATTTATGGTATAATGGATGTTTTTTGTGTTTCAATTCATTTATCAGAATACTTTATATTTAATAATATGATAAATTTTATACT
>JBBPBP010009778.1:36881691-36894500 GCA_037974735.1 Cicer chorassanicum | reverse complement strand
ATTGGTTCTAGCTTTTTTTCTCTTTACAAAATCAAACTAAGTTGACTTATTCTACCCTATCAATCAAAATTGTTTATTTATTTGAAATTTTAATCAATGAAAATTTGTGGATTACTAAATATATAATAAATTGAAATCAATTATTTTAGTCTACGTTAATCATGTACAATAACATATGTTTTTTAAGTAATTAATAAAAAAAAAATGCATTCTATAAAAAAGAAATATAAGAAAAAGAGAAAAGTGATGCAATTGTAAGAGAGATAATATTGGAATTAATATTTGAATACGAACGAAATCAATCTATTGTTGCTTAGTTTGGTTTGGTTCTTGTTTCATGGATAATTATTGTATAAAATAAATTATACCAAACTGCATATTTTTAGTTGATTCTTGTTTTTTTTCCTAAAAAGTCAAATAAAAATGACTTATTACACTTTTCAATTAAATCTTTTGAATAATTTAAAATTTAATTAATTAAAATTAATTACATAATTAAATATAAATGGAAAGAGATAGAAGTGAAAAGAGAAGAGGTTGATGGGGTTTTGCAATGGTGTAAATTAGAGGTGTAGTTTTCATTGGAGAAGAAATCTTTTTTTATTGGGAGATTGAAGCAAGCCTCTCGTTAGCCGGTCTTAGATTTTTATATTTGACATAATTCATGGTCACAAAATAAAATTTTAATTTGATACCAAATTCATCCATGTCCATACCAAACTCAAAAGTTTTGCTAGCACATAATTGAGCAAGTTCTTTGTAATCCTTCATAGATGATGGTGGAGTCTTGTTGACTATGATGCTAGAATGGACTCTTATTATTAAAAGAAAACAACAAATGCTTTAGCTATAAAAATATTATTGGTAGAATATTACGACATCATTTGGTTTATATAACGGACCCTAGCTAATGAGATAAGAATTAGTTGTTAATTAGTTGTTATAATAAAAGTCATCACTGGAGATTTTGTGACGTCTGAAGTTGACGAAAATAGAGAGTGATAATTTAATTATAAAAATTTATTAGTATGTATATATATATTAACAAATGCATTTTTTTTCCGCTTGTGTATAACATAACAACTCTACAATTAAATGTTTTTTTACATGAAGCACTCATAAAATATTGACCTTTTGAGAAATTTTCTCTAAAATATATAAAAAAGGACAACACGTTAACACTGGAATTAGTTTGTAGGGATGATCTTAAAAGAAGTCCAAGATCATAGAGTAGAGAAGTAGGTAAGGTGATTTTGAGTCCGTGTGTACTATACAAAGATGTTGATTGAAGTTCACAATCATTAATTAGTGTTTGAAATTATCTTACACTATTTCTAATCTGCCCCTCCATTATAAACTGTTTCCATTAAAGGAAAATAAATTAACCAATGATCATTAAGAATTGCAAAATCTAAGTGGTCCCTCATATATGAATACTTGATACAAATACAAGGTATCCAATAAAAAGAGGCATACCACTTTGTAGCCCATAGCATTTTTTCCCTCAAAGAAAACTAAGCTAGTAACAATAATATTATATGAATTTGATTTTTTTTTTAAATGAAAAGTTTATTAAGTGAATAAATTAAGGGTTGATATTATAATCACATGTGATTAAATTTATGTGTCCATATAATATCAACTATTAATTTAATTATCAATGATTAATATTACTCATTTTATTTTATAAGTGTGTTATATTATATAACGTGACAATAATGTTTCTTTGTTTTGTTTTCAAAGTCAATTGTCATTTTTCGATAAGCACTAACACGTGTGCAAGTCATTGACAAAGAGAACCCTTTTGTTTTCTATTCTCTTGCCCCTGTATTTCTTGTAATAATTAAATATTTTCAAAAATCTTATCTTATTCACTTTTTTTTTCTTATTATTTTTCTTATAAAGACCATTGACCTATTTTGTTTTCTTAATAACCTACCATTTAAGCACTTGTTTCCAAGCTTTTCATTTTTCATACCTTGTTTTGTGTATGCATCTAAATCAAAATTCTCCTTCTTCTCAACCACCACTTAGATCAAGAAAAAAAAAGCATGTTTGGATGTCAAGAGACAGGTAAATAATACCAAATAAACATGATTTGATTTTCCTTTCTCCCTTTTCATTTCTTACATAAAGAAAATAATTTATTCATGAGATGAAATATACAAGAATTTCACTATATATGTTCTTATATGCCTATTAAATATTTCTCATACTATTTAACATGTTGTTTTTGTGTTTTATTTTGCCAAAGAAAGATTAGATGAACTAGCAAAGGTCAACTCAGAGGGAGAAACATCTTTACAAATGGGAAGGAAGCATTTTTATGGGACAACCTTAAACACAGTAACCCCTTGTGCTGCATGTAAGCTTTTGAGAAGAAGGTGTGCTGAGGAATGTCCTTTTTCTCCTTATTTTTCACCACATGAGCCTCAAAAGTTTGCAGCTGTTCATAAAGTTTTTGGTGCAAGCAATGTCTCTAAGTTGCTAATGGTAAATTTGTAACTTTTCATTTTTTTCATTGAATAAATTTTTAGGGTGCCGCAAAGAATAGGTGATTGTTTTGATATTCTAACATAATTGGAATGTCTTGACTCCAATTTATTTGACTGAATATAAATTAGTTAATTTTATTTTCATCAATAGAAATATATTAGATTTGGATCCTCTAAGTAGTTAGATGACTTAAAAAACAAAATCAAGGATTGATAATTTAACCACACTTAGAATTTAATTGTTATGTATGTGAATATGATATCAATTAATAATTTATTTATTAACAATTAATATTACTCATTTACTCTTTATAATGAGTTGTTGTATTAGAAGAACTAGTCTAAAATCCATATCAACATTGACTTCTATAAAATGAATAATTAGAAAAATTAGAAAATCACATGTTGATATTTTAACCGTTCATAATTAGCTATGCATGTACATATAATATCAATAATTCATTAATTTATCAGCGGTTGATATTACTTATTATACTCTCTAAAATGAGTTGTTCAATTTAAAGGAGTTCAATCCACATCAGATTTCGCTCCTATTAACTGAGAAATTAGTAAAGTAAGAAAATCAAAGATCAAATTTTTAACCATTTATGATTTGTTATACAAGTGTATATAATACCAACAATTAATTTATTTAACAGCAATTGAAATTATTATTGTACTCTGTAAAATTAGTTGTTCACTTTAGAAGAATTTGATCCGTCCGACTATATATAATAAATAATTATTGATTCATTACTAAATTTTAATTCTATGATGAATCTAGGAGGTACCTGAAGGACAAAGAGCTGATGCAGCAAATAGCATGGTTTATGAAGCAAACTTAAGATTAAGAGATCCAATATATGGATGCATGGGTGCAATATCATCTTTACAACAACAAGTTCAATCATTACAAGCAGAACTACATGCAATAAGAGCAGAGATACTAAAATACAAATACAGAGAAGCAACTAATTTTATTTCTTCTAATCATGCTACTTTAGTTTCATCAATGCCTAATTCAACTGAAAACTCATCACAACCTCTTTCTTTACCTTCTTCTTTAGCTCCTCCATCCTCTTCTTCTTCTTCTCTTCCATTACCAAAACTATTGCCTTCTCATGAATCTATTATCCTTTCATCTTTGTCTTCATCTTCTGCTTCTAATTCTGTTTACACTTCAAATAAGAGTACTATGAGTCATGGATCAATTTCTAGTGAAAATATTCCATACTTTGTTTAAGTTCATTTTATTTAATATACATTTTATTTAGGAATAATATAATTTGACACTTTTTGGTCTTTTTTTTTCTTCTTGTCTTGTTCTGTTGAGAGGTTATGGGGAAGGAGAAGAAATTAATTTCACTACATTCATATGCTTTTTAATAGTATATTTTCTACTACTTAATTTTATATTATTTCTATTAATTTCTATTTGTCCATGATTTGTTTTCATTTGTAAGAATAATAATGCATTCTGAGGGTAGGGACTTCTATCATATGCAACTTTCTTTTTTTTTTCAATTTCAGATGATAATTTAGATTGTTAAGTTTGATGGTGTGTATAAGATTTTAAATTGCAGTAGTGGTTTTATTATAATCTTTTATATTTTGAAAATTTAAAGTTAAATGCCATTAATATGATTTTTATTGTGGTTGTTGAGACATAATAAATAAAAATAAAATTTAATGACACAGTTGAGATCGTGGTGGTAGACTTTTTTTAAGTAGTAATAAAATTTAGAAGTAAAATCAAATATTAAAATAAATAGTCATCGTTATAGTCTTAAATATATCAAAATTTCAAAAATATATTTAAATATGTCTTTTATTTATAATTTTGATATGCATTTAGAGATTGTTGTAATTGTGACAAAGTCTTACGCATTTAAAAATTAAAATGATTAATTAAAAATTTTTGTACAAAAATGAGAGGAAAGAAAGTCAACTAGAAAATCTAGAAATTGGTAAAAGAAGATAGGAGGATTATAATTAAGAAAACCATGAGAAATCAATGCTTATGAGAAAGTATGATTTTATTATGACAAATGCCAACTAATCACTCAATGGCACATTTTAAGTTATCAAATGTAAAAGTTTTATCTTGATATTTGTATATTTTACTCTTTAAAAGATAAAAAAGTTATTTTTTAATAAAATTCTTTTGAAATTCTTAACATGTAATTTAAGGCACATGTTAACCAAACTCATTTGTCATAGAAATTGGCATTGAAAATCACATGAATATAGATGAACAATTAGTTGTTGCACGTGGGGGGAATATCTCTATTTGACTGAGAAGCTTATTTATACATTATGATATGAGTCGTCACACATGAGTCTGTGCCAGCCAGACCAAAAATTTTAAGTATAGGGCCCTAGAGACAAGGTACGGTGGCCTTGACGTGTAGATGTAGTTCTTGTTCCCTTCTGATCTCATATTCATTAATTCATTTACAAAGTTTTAAATAGGGATCTTGTTCATGTTGCAGTCCTTCATATTAGGGATAACTATGATCAAACGTGAGAATTTCTTTCGTTGAAGTTGAAGTGACATGAACTTATATGAAACGTTAATTTTTATTAATTGAACTATGATTTTTCTTTTTTATTTAGACAATGTTGCGAACCGTTTCTTTACTCCAAAATTAGATTCTTAAATAAAATTTATATATGAAAAATGAAAATCATATGTTTTTTTCTGAATATATTCAATTTTTTTTATAGTTCTTTTTCTATAGAAAAAAATGAAATTATAAATTTATTGCTGTATATTGAATAAATGTTTGTGCAAGTGGTTACTGGCTGCTGATTGCAATGTGAGCAGGCCCAATGTGAGATGAAGACAATTATGCTATGAATATAAACTTACCTTTGCCACAAATTATGGTGTGTTAAAAAATCTTATATTATCACCAAAGAAATTAAGTACACAATAAAAATTAATTACAGTAAATTTAGTTTTTAGCTAAAAAAGTAGTCTAGAGAATATCACTTGCGTCAATCATTCTAACTAGATTGATAACTGCTTGTATAATAATTTTATACGAACAAAATATGTGATAAAAACAAAATTTTAAAGAAAAAAAAATTATTTAACTTTATTATTGATTACAATAAGTGCATAATAGAAAGTTTGAATATTTGTTAGTGGTGGTTTGGTTGGTAGCAAAACATCGCCAAATAAACACCAATAAATAGGAGATAAAAAATGAAATAGTTCTTAAAATTATAGTTTTTGACTTTTTGTAACTGTATAAATTTCGGCACCAATAAAATTAATAATTAAATAAGTTTTTAATTTCTATAAAATTTTTAAATTTTGTTTTTAGTCCTTTTAAAAAAACTCACATGTTTAGTCTCTAGAAAATTATTTTACAATTTATTTTAGTCTTTGTTGAAACAAAACATACTTTATCTTTTAAATTTTTGAATGATTTTTTGCAAGCATATTTAAAATTAAAAATTTATCCGCACAAATATAGATTTTTTTTATCTTAGGATGAATTAAATGTCATATATTCAAGAAAAAAACTCCTTAAAATATGGATGTAGAAATGACTTTTGAACTTATTTTTTGTGGAGTAACTTTTTACAATGTTGTAAACATGTATGCAAAACAATCATTTAAAAACACATGTTGATGCTTCAAAATTGTTTGCATAATAATTTTGTATGGACTAAAAATATATATTCT
Organism: Cicer chorassanicum; assembly: GCA_037974735.1. Classification (NCBI taxonomy): domain Eukaryota; kingdom Viridiplantae; phylum Streptophyta; class Magnoliopsida; order Fabales; family Fabaceae; genus Cicer; species Cicer chorassanicum. Next base: position 36,888,308 of record JBBPBP010009778.1, on the reverse strand, counting down.
TTTTGAAGAAGTTAAAAATAAAATTTTAAAATTTTATAGAAATGCAAAACTTATTTAACCTTTAAAGAAATAATAAACCATGGTTGAATAGTTTTCTTTCAATAAGAAAACTACTCAAAATAGTTTTCTTTCAATGGTTAAATGGTTTTCTTTCACGGTTGAAAAAAGAAATAGTTTTCTTTCGATATGTACCAAATAATAGTTTTCTTTCAATATTTGTTCTATGTAAGTAAAAGGTGCGCAATCTAAGTCGATCTACTTACCAACAAAATCTCTTAAGTTTCCTTGACGTGTGAAACTCAATTTGTCAATTGTGAAAGAATATATAGGTGTTTGGGTGTATAGACATATAGAATACTCCATTTGCATCATTTAGTCCTTCCTCCATTTCTTTCATTTTGTGGGGTGATGATGTGTATAGGTTATGAAATATAAATTGAACTTGGTATATTGTCACCTTTGCTTGAAATATATTTGTATCTTTTTTAATAATTTAATCATAAAAATTATATTAAGTGATCTAAACTACTGAAATCTCAATTGACGGTAGTTCATGAATTATGCATATGAAATGTTATAACTTAATGGTAGTGACGCATAAGTTATACATATAAAATATCATAGTTTTCATATATATTATAATAGTGACAATGAATACTCAATGCGTTATTGATGGTAGAATGCCTATAAATAAGTTATTGGTCCATAAACTTTTCACTTAATTTTTATCTATACATCATTTATACTCGAAGAGTGAAAATTTGAAAGAACCAACACTTAGATATTCAACGCATTCTTTATGGTACAAAATTTATTCTGCACTTGGTGACTAACAATTCTGTTTTGTTTACAAAAAAAGTTTAGAGATGTTAGAAAATTTTCTTACATTTGATATAAGAGCTTTGTTTGTCTCTGCCTTGATTCTTTGATTTTTCCAATTACATTTATTTTATGATTTGATTTGGATTATGAGTTTTAGAGCATTTTGTTTCAAAATATCATAAGAAATATTTAATTCATTGATTTTCTATGTTTTCGATTTTTTAAAGTGCAAGAAATGATATACGAAACTCATAAATGAACTGGGTCGCAAAAAGAGTTGAAAATGGGTCAAACTGACCTACTTAAGGCTGAAGGTCAAACAAAATTAACAAAATTGAAGTATGTGAAAATTCAACTTGGGTTCTCACTAAATAAGTGGCTACATTAATCATCGTAATATGCGTTTTATCTAGAAAAGTACTACTGAAGTTTTGAACTTGAGTAAGACAATGCAGTTGAAAATGTTTTTTAACCACCAAGAAACAAGTAATATTTGTGTAATATATTTGATTTATATCAATATTTATACCATTTTTCTATTTCTTTTTTTTGTTATTTTTTTATCACAAATAATTATATTAAAATAAATTTATTTCATGAATATATTAAATCAAATGCATAATAGCATGTTTTAATTATGCAATTATATGATAATTTTATTTATGACTAGACTATGTCTTAAAGTGGCTGATTTTATTATTCTCATATAATTTAGTTTTTATGTTTAGCGATCTTTAACAATTTTTATTATTTTTGGATTAGCCACAACACCCTTAATTAATTAAAATTATTTCTAAAACTTTTTCATCAAATAAGGAACTAGACGTAATATTATAATTAATTAGACGTGGTATAGTGAATTTTATCCCACATAAATTTTTATTACATTTGTGTAATAGAATAAAATATCAAATTATTTTCATAACTTTCTCACACGGAATATGAATTGGTACACAATTTGTTAGTTATATCATAAAGTAAAGTTTGGATAAATGATCAAATTATTTTATCTGCATAAGGTATGAAATTATGTATATAATTTGACAAGCTCATTATGAAGTTTAAATAAATATTATTTAAATAAAAATTTAGTCTGTGGGTAATTTTTATGTTACAAGATTTATTTTATGGTATTTTTATGATTGGCAATACATGCAATTTAGATAAATATGCCTCAATTTTGACATGATGATTTGTAAAAAATCTCATAGATCAATGCATATACCAAAAGGCCACTGAGAATAAATTTTGTTTCCTTGTTTTATATGTGGATGACATTCTACTTGTTTCAAATGATATAAGGGTTTTCTGCATGAGGTGAAACAATTTATCTGTAAATATTCTGATATGAAGGATATGGGTGAGATATTTTATGTCATTAGCATTAAAATCTATAGAGATAGACCTCGAGGTCTTTGAGGTCTATCACAAGAAGTCTATATCAAGAAGGTTCTACAAAGATTTCGAATGAAAGATTGTTTGTCTCTTGTTTTGAGGGTACCTCTCATGGGGTATGGCTTAAGAGTTTTATTTTAGGGTTAGAATCGTAAATTCTATTTTCAGACCTTTGAAAAAATTTATGCGATCATTCAGTCGTTGTCTTATGGCTAAGAACAAAAAAGTGCAAATCAAAGCAAACATATCGACATTAAGAACTTAGCCATTAGAGACAGAGTTAAAGATAAAATAATGATCGTTGATCACATTAGCACTGATTTCATGATCGTTGATCTTTTGACTAAAGCATGCCACCAATAAAATTCAAAAATTGTGTGGAGAAAATGAGACTTGGTTCCACTTTATGATTGCATGTATAAATACAATTTATTAATAAAACTCTTACATTTTGATGTTTTCTCATTCATGTGCACTTTAGTTTTTGAGAAAATATATTTCATTTTAGATCAAGAATAAATGTTGGATTTATTCATTAAGCTTTATTATCACATTAAGTATAATACTAGAGAAACTGAACATGTAGATGAATGATAATACTCAATATAAGAGAAATTGTCGCTATGATTCACATGTTTATTTCTTAAGTAAATTTTAGAATTGACTATTTTGGTTAATGAGTTGATTGTTTGGATCAAGTGAGAGAATGTAATAATTTAATCATAAAAATTACATTAAGTGATCCAAACTATTGGAAATTCCACTTGATGGTGGTTCATGAGTTATGCATATGAAAATATCATAGCTTAATGGTAGTGGCTCATAAGTTATGCATATGAAAAATCATAATTTTCGTGTACATTATGATAGTGACAATGAATATTCAATATATTCTTGATGGTAGAACGTTTATAAATTGGTTATTGGTCCTAAGTTTCTCACCCAATTTATCTCTATACAACATCTATACTGAGAGAGCTTAAAAGAACCAATAACATAGAAATTTGAAGCTTTAAAGAACCAAAAAGAAAATCAAAGTTCTTGATTTTCTAAAAACACCACCGTCGTTGGTTTTTCTGAAGAAAATTTCTCTAAAATTAATAATCTTCACGAAGGCAGATTCCACGTCTAAAAGCGAGAAGAGAGTAATCCCAAAACTTTGAATAACATCACTAACCTAAGTGCATGTGTCAGTGTCTATGGTATTACAGTTATTGGTTGCATTACAATTTTCTATTTTTAGATTGCATTTTTCATGTGTTAAATGTTCATAATAATTGTAATTCAAACTCAAATTAGTAAAATTACCAATTTTTAGTTTGATGGAGTTGTTAAAAATATTAATTTAATTAGTTTGATAAAATTGAATAACGATTTAATTAGGTTGTTAGAGTTAGTTAACTTATGTTGTTTGAGTTAGTTGTAAGTTGCTCTATATTGGTTGATTTTTTATTTATAGGGAACTCATTGTATTTATTTCTATATTTTTTTTCTCAATATGATTTCTAAGTAATTTTTTTCTCCGTCAAACTCTCAAACTTATTTTCAATGTGAGATTCATCTTCAACTCTATGATCATGTTATTTCTAATAGACTCAACATTGCCATGATAAGTACCAACATAGTCTTTCACAAGTGGTAAGTGCATAGATCAATTAACCATTTGGTCAGAAGCTCGATTCTTAATCGGTGCGTATTAAAAAGATATATTGAGAAGTTCGATTCTTAATCAGTGCGTAGTAAAAAGATATGTTGAGAGATGTCAACCTCTTAAATAATCTTAGTTACCTTTTCATAATAGCACATGAGGAATACCTTTGTTTACAAAAAAAAAAAAAAAACTAACCATTAGTGATTACTCAATTTACTACTACTCATATTACAACTCATATTCGATTGTGTAATTTTTATCAAACGATACCCATTAAATTATCATCTATGTCGATAAAGATGAGGAGGAGAATGAACTTCTAGTTCAACAATACAATATTTGATTGTCTTTTAAAAATTTAGGTTATTTTAAGTCTCGGTCCACTATATACCATCTATCAAAGTATTTCTATTCACTTAGAATCCATTTTACTTAAAACTTCAAAAATTTAGAAAATTTAAAAGTTGTTTACTTTATGAAAACGTTTCCTATTTTTATATTGCGTTTTTTAAGTTTGATGAGAAACTCGTTAATTTAATCATTGTCATGTAGATAAAATAAAATTCTAGTTGATATTAAAAAACATTTTCGAAAATAATAAAAACAGTTTTTTAAAATTTCTATTATTTTTAAATATGTAGACAACAAATTCATTTCAAAAATCTATTACCTTCTTATTAATAAATTACACATTTAAAAAAAGTACAAAATAATCACCATTTATGATTCCAACAAAACATTGTCATTAATGTCAAACATGCACCATCAAGAAATGATTCCAACAAACCATTGTCATTAATGTCAAACATGCACCATCAAGAAGGCATGAAGGTTTTCCATTTCTTTATTTTATGTTGTTTGAGAATAGAAAGCAAGAGAGAGATTTACAACACGCAATTCAAGCTAGTTGGACAACTTTGTGGAAATAATGTCATATTTTAATCAATAATATTCATTAAAATACATAACAAACTGATATCGCATTTATGTGGGGTCGACAACTTCTAATATGATATTTAACACCAAAAATGACAAAAATAAGTGCTTGTGAGGATTCCCAGATGCATGTATATTAATGTTAGGCCTTTGGATCTCTCTGTGATTAAAATATGGAATTGATATGTTTAGTCAAAGATACATATTTATTAAAGCATTCACATGGATATAACTATTTACAATAATTAAAAATTAATGCAACTGTGTCACCGTAGTTAATGAGTCGTCGCATGGAATCATCAACTACAACCGGTACAATATAATTCTAAAGAGATTATTACGATGTTAATATAGGTCAAATTTTATGTTTGACTCTGTTTTTGTTGTGACAGAGAAAATATATTAAGAACAGAGTATGAGGTAGTTCAACCTAATTAATAGAAGTGCACAATCAATCGGAAAAATAAACAAAGAAAATAAAACACCATTCACAAACACAATATTGAAACCATTAAAACCAAGTGGCACTATTTCGTATTATAGGTGTAAATTTTACAAATTTACAATTTGTCCCAATTCACATGTTGAGAGACCAAAAAACACCATGTTAAATAAACAACGCTAAAAGAAGTTTCTAAAATTTTATGAGCTAAGTGGATTCATATGTTTTTTGTTTTTATTTTAAAATAATTCAATTTTTGAGGATATTTTTTGTTTATTAAAATAAAATATAATAATTTAAAAAAAATTCTGAAAAACCATATTTTTTTTTGGAATTTTTTTTCCTTTTAAATAATTTATTTTCTGAAAAAAAATGCAATTGATAAAAAAATAAGGCCATAATTAAGGGGTTTAAGAGTTCGAGATTTATTTAACAACTCTACATCAAAAACTATTTTTAAAATGAAAGTTTAATCAGTTATACTAACTACCGTAAATAGTTAGTACTTGGTACCTTTACTTATAAAGTTAAACAATTTTCTCTTTTAAGTTGAAAACATTTTAATAATTCGATCTCTTAATTAAAAATGTTCGACACAAATAATTATGACTAAAGTGTTTATGTTAGTAATTTAAAGGATCTAAATACTTAATATTTATAATTTAAGGATTAATATGGAACGAAAAAAAATTGAAAAATTATGTCTAATATTTATAAAAATAAAACTTAAAAAACATAAGAGACTAAAATAAAATTTAAAAATAATTTAAGCAATCAAAAAGTGTAATTTAGTCAAAACTTTGTAACAAACTCTCCAAAATTTTAGTTGGCCCTAAAATCCATCAAGTTTAAAGGGCCCAACCTTTTATCATATGTTAACAGTCCAACAAGAATCATGTGCAAATTTTCCTCATCAAAACAACAGAGTTGGTGATAACAAAATTGCTCCTACATCCTCTGATCATCCTCTGTTGTGATATGAAAATTATAAGAAAAATAAAATGTAACAATGTATAATTGTTGAATTATACAAGATAAAAAAATTGTACAATATTTAAAAGAGTCTAGTGACAAAACTCACAAATATTAGAGAAGAGGAGTAGTGAGAATTCAAACTTGCATCATAACATATCAAATGATCCTGCAGATTTTATTGTATGAATTGCACTTACTGAGTACAAAGATACATTTTTATATTTTTTATTATTCTTTTCTTTTTCTTTTAGGCATGTTGATAGTTGTGTTGGATATGTATATTTTTATATGGTATCCACATATAGTGTCCAATTTGTGTCAAAAACAAAAATAACAATGTTCAAAGATAATATATATATATATATATATATATATATATATATATATATATATATA
>JBBPBP010009778.1:36858197-36877006 GCA_037974735.1 Cicer chorassanicum | reverse complement strand
TACTTCTTTTCCCTATTCTTTCTTTTGTGATTCTTTTATTTTTTTCATTAAATTGCTAATCATATTTTTAATTTATTCTCTCCCTGCTTTTTCCTATCACTTCATATCTCTATTATTTTTACACTTTTAGAAGTGTGAGAATAAATTGTATTGTTTTACATCACATCTAAACTTCTTTTATAATATAAAAATTGAGACACTCCTCATGTCCCTAAAAATATGTTGCGAAAAAATATTTATACAACGTTTTATAAACCTCATAAAGGAAAGTATATGGAACCATATGCATGAGGTTTAACTTTTTAAAAAAAGAATAAAGAAACAATTTAGTTATTTAGATTTAAATGGTAAGAGTCGATAAATTTAGTCGCTTAAATATGTGAAACAATAATTTAGTCTTTTAAATTGAAAAATATCAATCAATTTAGTCATTTTTTACAAAACTTTGTACCACACAATATTAAAAAAATTATGCTTGTTTTGATGTAGCAAAATACTATTTAAATCAATATGTATATATGTCTTTTATTTGTTATGAAATAATGTTTACTTTTAAAAAAGTATTTTGATAAAAGAACTAAATTCTTTAATTTAAAAAATTAATTTCTATTTCATAAATTTAATACACTAATTTGATCCAACATTACGATTTTAATGATTAAAATGACTATTTACTTTTTAAAAAACTTTGTTGACAATAATATGAGCAATTGGTTTCTAAATAATAACGTTTGATCACATATCATATTGGACAGCCACTGAGATTAGCAAAATCCCAACAACATCGTAAACTTGTTCAAGCTCTAGATTTTGTTAAAAATGTCTGTGATTTTGTCAAATTCATCGTTAATCTAAACATACACTACTTATAACTAGAAAAATAAAAACAAAAGTAAGGACTGAGTTTGAAGATAGAGTAATTTACATTAACGAAGCAGTCATGAAAGAAAAGGCGAAGAAGAGATGCTCCCATACGAGGTTCTTTAGCCACGGCAGAGTGAACAACAGAGTTTATAGCATTGAAAACATTAGGACACTTTTTAACATAGAAGTTTTCAGAGAGTTGTGCACAACAATTTCCTATAAGCAAAAACATTATCAAAGGTAACAAAAACTTGACAAGTGAATTAGATGATGATAAAGAAAAAGATTTAGAAGAAGAAAAATGTGCCATTTTGCTAAGTAGTAAGGCTTTAGAAGATTAATGGCTATTTAATCTAAGAATTGTGTGCACCACTGTGTATATATAGGAGATGGCAACTCTAACCCTCACCTAATCCCAAAGACTATAGTGATAAATAATTAGTTAGTGCATGCATGGCATATAAGTATATAACAATTCTAAGTCTCAAAAAAGGTAGATTGAATTTTTTTTATAGGCAAAAGTTATTAATTATTTACTTTCATCTTATAATAATTGAGTTATTTAATAATTTTACGTATCTTAAAAATATATATAAATGAAAGAGAAATAATATTACTTTTATTAAACTACATTGTTAAATATTAGTACATTATATATGTTATAAATATTGTTTTAAAATTAAGTAATTAATATTAATTAAATAGTAAAATTAAAAAAAAAGTATATTTAAAATTAAAAAGATCATTAATTTAAAATAATTTATTTTCTTATAAATAAATTAATTATTATATAACGAAAGGAGTAGTAGAAATCCATAGAGAATTTGTTAGCGGTAGGACAATGTTGATTGAATTGACTGATCGATAAGGATGAGAGTTAACGTTTTTAACTTTTTGTGGTTTTGAAAATTTATATTTATATATGTTCGAATGAAGTGAATTTTCTACAAGGATTAGTTTTTCCATGTAGTAAGCTGTCTTTAAAATACTTATGAACTTATATTTATCTTTTTGGATGTTTTTGATTAAAATACTTTATGCCGAGATTGACTGACTATTCAAAAGTTGCAAAAAGCCTTCATCTTCATCACCAAGTTGTAATTGTATGTTTATTTATCAAGTTAAATTAAAATAAATTATTACAGAGAAAAATGCTATTTGTATTGCGCTTAGAATCGAAGCTAGAATAGCTAAGAGCCAAAATCTATTATACCTCATGTGTATGCAATTGATTATGACGATACCATGCTGGTTAATTTAGGCATTAATTTGAGAAAGCCCGTAGAGTTTAATTAGATTTAATCTCATTTACTATTTTTTTTATCATCCTAATTACACATATGATCAAAATTCAATATTGCAGTAAATAAATTAAAATGTAATAGAAATGCGCATGTTGGTAAATGTAGGAATAGACTAGGTTATATTGAGTCAGATCCAGCAAACCGGATTTTTCCTCCAAACTCATACGCTTGGTTGAGAGAGAATTTCGGTCTATAGATTCACAACTCAGATTCACCCTTTAAGTTTATATGTTTAATTAGTTGAGAGTGAATCACGGCCTTTAGTTTTAACACTCGATATCAACTATTTCAATAGATTTCACTTCTCGACTAGCCAATGAGTCGAAGCGGATAATGTTAGAAATCCACTTCAGCCCAAGGAAAACCCTTGGGAGCAGGGAAGGGGAAATACACCTTGACCAGTGACTTTTTCCTCAAAGATAGATGGCAACGGTAAAGAATTAATCTTAACTTTTAACTTCAGAAAAGTCAGGCGTCCATCTTGCTATTAAGCTTAAATAAGAGCACTTCGACACTAAAGTAAATCCAATAAATTGGTTCAATTTTAATTTATATTTGTTAAGACAAGTTGATCATTTTTGTGAGAAAAGTGTTAAACCTTGTTAATAATTTGCTACGTGACATCTAATGTATTTTTATCATAAAATAATTCTTGCATCTTCTTTCCCCAAAATTTAAAGTTTTGGCAAATCCTTTATTCTTGGCAACTTTCATAAATAGGGCATCATCTTTCTTTTTTCTTTCATTCGTACTTTTGTTGACTTGTTATTTGTTCATAAATAGAGTATATTGTTGTTTGTGAAAATGAAAAAACAATCGAAAAGATCGTAGCGATGCAAAATTCGAAATCTAGAGGAAGATATCTTAGACCGAAAAAGTTTAGATTATAACTTGTTTTAATTTTAATTTTTTATGAAAAATTTAATTGTATTATTGATTCAGTATCGTCTTTAGAAACATAGCATGTTGTTGATTTGTTTTTTATTTTTTATGAAGAACTTGGATGTATATATGTGGATCGATACTCGCAAAGAGAGATTTAAATAAATGGGTGTGGGAGAAGTTTGAGTTGAACTAGAGAAAATGAAAATGAATCGCCGGAAGTTAGAAGTTAAAGACATAAATAGGATAATGACAAAATTGGAAGTAAGAGCACGAATTCGTTAGATTTAATTTATGTTGTTGAATTATTTTTTGTAAAATAATAATTATCTTTGATTCTATATATAAAAGAGTATATCTGATTCAAATTTTAAACTAAATTGATTCAATTTTAGTTGATTGAATTTTCTTAATAATACGTAAACCAACTATCCTATTATATATTTGTTTGAACCAAGTTTATCCATAACTCAAGTGGCTATACTAAACTGTCTGATTGAATAATGATCACCTTTTCGTTACCACCAACCTTGAAACTTCACTAATAGAGTCAACAAATCAAATTCAAAGAGACTACTTTTCATTAACAACACAATTAAAGAAGCAAGTGACCAAAACGTACATGTACATGGTGAACATACAACGTTGATTGATTACACCAATTTCACTTTGACAGCTTACAATGCCAAATGATTGCATGTCGGCTGAAACACCATTCAGCCTAATTCAAAGGTTGAATTCGAACGATGGCTATTGGCTAGTTCATCACTCTACTTTTTTTTCAATGCATATTTTTCTATTAAATTTGATTTGTTTAGGGTTTTAGATTTCTTTTTTATTTTAACTTTTATTTTCTACAAGAACACCGAAAATAAAATAATAAAATTTAATTCAATTATATGTTTTTGTTAAAACACGATAAACAACAAAAAAAAAAAATATCAAACTTAGTGGTGGATATATTTTTTTTTTAAATTGAAAAAATTGGGGAAATATTTTTAAATTTAAAAATATAAGAACTAATAGTGCACTTAAATTTAAATCATTTTATTACATATATATCTAAATCTTTTTACATTAAACTCAATTTTAACTAAAATCATTTGAGTAAATCATTAATTTAGTCCTCGAAATTACAACGACATGTCATTTTTGTCTTTAAAATTTGCAAAATAAGAAAATAAAAAACTTATTTGAAATTGAAACGTGTCCATCAAAATAGTTCATTGGTTAATTTTTTCTTTAGATGGGGATATGAAGTAGAATGTAATTAACAATTGACCTCTCTCTTATCTCTCTATATCTTTTTACTCTATTAGTGTCTCTTCTTTTTGCTCTTATCATCTATTTGTCTTCATATTATTTCCCAATTTTGCTTTTGCTCCTTCATCCCTCTTTCGTCTCGATTTCGCGTCTCTCTGAGTCTCTCTCTTCTTTTTTTGTCCCCCATTACTTTCTCTCGTTCTTTGTTTTATTTTTATTTTTTCAATTTTATTTATTCTCATTTTTCCTTCTTTATCTTCTTCTTCGGTCTCTATTTTGTTCCTTTGTTGCTCATTCCTCTTTTTTTTTTTTATTTCCCCTTAGCTCATCACTTATCTCTCCTTTCATTATATATCTTCATGTCTTTCTTTTAATATATATATATATTTTATTTCTTTCTCATCTTTCCATCTCCATCTTCTTGCAAAGTATCTCTTGTGTCATTCTCTACATTTTTCCTATTTCTTCTCATCTTCGTCTCTTTCTTACTGTATCATATATCTTCTTTTTGCTCTTTATTCTTCCTTTATCATATTTCTCTGTATCTTTTTTACCAAGCTTTATGTGGCTCTCATATTCTTCTCTCTTACGTCCTTAATTATGCCTCTTCTCATATGAGTTAGATTTATTTGTGAGTGTCTTTGTTGATCTCAATATCCATCAAGTTTGTAAATTAAGAAATTACTTGAGAAAACTTTCTTCAATCATGTGTATTGAAGAAATTATAATACACTATAAAAATCATACACAAGATCAAAAATTATAATACACTAAATATAATACACTATATAAACATACACGATTGTATAAAAAAAAGTATAAACCATACACGGAAAAATGTTTGTCACAAGTCAATTATTTAAAATGTTCTCTTTCACGTGTCATTTAGTTTAAATAAGAATGTGTACTTAATTATTAGTTTGTGTATTGAATATCTTCTAGTTAAAATGTGAGGTAAATTATAATACACTAATTACACTTTATTATTTAAACTATACACAAAACAAATGTTAGTTATTGATCAATTAGTTAAAAGATTATCTTTCAAAAATATTAGAGTAACTAATATAATATGGTTGGTTCTTTTTTCTTGCTACCTTCAGCCAGCTTCAGTGTCACCGTCCAGCCAACAAGCTTGTGCACCAGTTAGCCAGCCAACCTGTGCACCAGTCAGCCAGCCAACTTGTGCAACAGTCAGCCAGCCAGCTTGTGCAACAGTCAGCTAGCTTGTGCACCATTCAGCCTCCCAGCCAGGTTGCTCCACCAGTCAGCCAGTCAGCCAGTCAACCAGTCAGCTAGCTTGTTCACTAGTGTGCCAACTTTCACTAATCTGCCAGCCAGCCAACTTGTTCACTAGCCAGCCAGCCTGCGCACCAGTCTGTCAGCCTCATAGTCAGCTTAATAGTTTCTTGCCAGTCAAGCTAATTGTGAGTTTGCTTGTAATGGCTTATAGAACACTTGTCCAATGTTGTTATTAGTTAGTTAATTTTATTATTTCAATTATGGTTGTTACACAACTTCATATCTCTCCTCTCCCATTTGTATATAAAGAGATTGAGATGATATATTGTAAAGCAATCTTTTCTATTTTTCTTTTCAATGTATGAGGAATTATTCAATAAAATAGTTTCATCTTGTTTTCTAATATGGTATCATTTAGGGTTTAGGGAAGAATTGGATATTTTCCGCCCTATACCACCATGTAATTGTGCCTCTACAACCTTTATCAAATAAGATAGGGTAATGACGTTTTTAACTGGTTTAAATGAACATTTTGATGTGGTTAAAACTCCAGTTTTGCTCACGGAGCCTCTGTTGAATCTCAATAGAGTCATCTCTTTAGTTCTCCAACAAGAAAGATAGAATGGAGGGTTTAATGATAAAACAGAATCTCATACCTTTGTTAATGTTGCTGAACAAAGAAAGGTTCTTGAAAAGGAAAAGGAAATTCTAAGACTTGCATTCACTATGGTAAACTTGGTCATACTATTGACATTTGTTACAAAAAGCATGAGTTTCAACCTAATTTCAAATTCAAGAATGGTAATTCTACCAATAATTTGTATGGTGAACAAGAAAGCACCAAGAATGAGGATGATGATGATTGTGGTAGCCAACATGGTCCATTCACTCCAGATCAAATCAGAGGGATCTGAACTTGATACAATAGGCTAATTTGGGGACTAATCATGCAGCTAACCACGTAGCTTCCTTACAGTCCAAGCAATTCAAATTTAAAGAATTGGGACTGCATTCCTATTAATACATAGGGATGGCAATATAACCCGCACCTGCGGGTATCCACCCAAACCCGCTTGATTTGGGCGGGGAAAACCCACTTTGATTGAGTGCGGGTGCGGGTGCGGATTTTCCCCGAAATTAAAATTCGGGTGCGGGGATGGGTGCGGGGTGATGATATCCACCCCGCAACCGCACCCGAACCCGCCCCACAAGTAATATTAATGTAATTTTTAAATTTTATATACATAAACACATTGAATATACTTAATATTTTTTTAAATATTAAAGATTATAATCTTATCTCTATAGAAAATATTTTTTTTTTATTTTATAATTTTCTAATAACAATTATTTTATTATATTATTTATAATGGATATGATTTTTAAATTTATAATTTTATATATATATGAATGGGTGCGGGTGCGGGCGGGGAAACCCGAACCCCGTGGTGGGCGGGGATGGGTGCCTAAATTCTACACCCGCTATGAAACGGGGCGGGTGCGGGGGTGGAGGAGGCAAAATCCGCCCCCGCCCCGCCCCGTTGCCATGCCTATTAATACAAGTGAACCTATTGTTATTGAGCTCCATAAAGCTCATTTTGGTTGTGACTTGGAAAAGGAGCATACCTTAACCTCACAACCATATCGATCTGAGCAAGGTGCTGACTCCATTACTCAGTTGCCTTATGAACCTGAGCAAGGTCTTGGCTCCATTACTCAATTGCCTTATGAACATGAGCAAGGTGTTGGATCCATTACTCAACTGCCTTATGAACCTAAGTAAGGTGTTGGTTCCATTGCTTAGCAAGACCAAGATAATAATGACAATTAGTGCATCAGAAGATCAGAACAAGAAAGACACCAACTAGTCTACCTAACAGATTATGAGGGCCAAATATCAGGTGCACTCTATCCTATTTGTAATTATGTTTCTTATGCTAATTTATGTCCATCTCACTAGGAGTTTTCTTTATCTATTTTAAAGAAACAGAACCAAAGAATTATGAGGAGGCAAGTAAACATCCATATTGGAATAAAGCCATGGAAGATGAATTGAAGGCTTTGGAAACCAACAACACATGGGAGATTGTAAAATATGATGGGAGGTTGTAGAATTGAAGGCTCTGAAAACCAACAACACAAGTGAATTTACAAACTCAAAAGAAAGCAGGATGGAACTATAGACAAATACAAAGCAAGACTTGTGGCAAAACAATATAATCAAAGAATATGATTGGACTATCTTGACACTTTCAGTCCAATCACTAAAATGACAACTATCAGAGTTATGTTGGCCTTGGCATCCATCAAGTTTATTGGTAAACTAATATACTTTACAACTACAAGACCTGACATCTTCTTTGCACCAAGAGCTCAGCCAGTACATGGCAAGTCCTAGTATGACACATCATCAAACAATAATTAGAGTCCTCAGATACTTAAAGAAGGTACCAGGAAAGGGTCTCTATTTTCCTAGAAATCTAGAGGCCAAACTCACTCGATTCACATATGTAGATTGGGCCACATGCAAAGATTCTAGGAGATCTATTTTAGGATATTGTTTCTTTCATGGACATTCCCTCATTAGTTGAAAATCCAAGAAAAAGTTTATTGTGGAAAAATCATCTTTAGAGGCAGAATATAGGGCTTTAGCATCAGGAACTTGTGAGTTACAGTGGTTAGTTTACCTATTCAATGACCTCCATATTAGTTTCAAGCATACACCTTCATTGTTTTGTGACAACCAGAGTGCTTTGCACATAGCAGCCGCTCAATTCTTCCATGAAAGAACCAAACATTTAGAAATAGACTACCATATTGTAAGGGGAAAGTATCAAGCTAGCATCCTCAAATTAATGCCTATCACAAGTGACAATCAAACTGTTGACCTTTACAACAAGAGCTTGTTGCCAAAGTACTTCAACAATTTTGTTTCTAAACTTGGATTACTTGATATATATCAAGCTCTAGCTTATGAGGGGTATTAGAATAACTGGTATATTCTGACTGGTTCTTTTTTCTTTTTTGCCTTCAACCAACTTCAGTGTCAATAGCCAGCCAGTCGGCCAGCTTGTTCACTAGTTTGTCAGTCAGCCAACCAACTTTCACTAATTTGTCAATCAGTCAACTAGTTCACTATTTAAAAAAATTTGAAAGTAAGATCTATAGAAGACACGTGCACCTATAGGAGAAATCTCTACTTCACCACTTCAAGAATGGTGATAATAGGTTCTCCTTATTCATTATATTCAAAATAACCATTTTTATTAAGAAAACCAAATTAAGAAGTTGTGCATTTTACATTTTAATGTGAAAGTTTCTCCAAATTTATTTATTTTTTGAATTAGTTACTACTTATTTAAGATATTTATAATTAAAATTAATATATTTTTAATACACTTGCTTCTAATTATGAGTTTTATGAGGTTGAGTTATACGGTTGAGTCATCTCATTTAATCTAATTGAGTCATGTAATTGAATATGTTATTTGTGACTCTAAAATTCGACCAATGACTATGTGACTCCATAACTTTACCGAGTCAATATTCGAGTCAGTTTTTAAAATATTAACTTTTGTATTGTACATCCTCAGCACCAAACATATCGGAAGTTCTATCGTAGTTAAAAGTCAATTGAACTTTTATAGCCATTGACGACACTCTTGAAAAATATAATTTTAACAATTTTTTATGTCTTTACAATCATATTTTGACGAAAAATGTTAGTAAATAGTTATGTCAACATTTTTACACATTTCCCATAATTTAAAATCTAATTCTTTGTTACTTCAACCTTTAACTCAAATATGTTGTATATAGTAAATCTTGTTTACACATGGATCCAATTAAATTACTCATTTAAGTTTTTGTGAAAATATTTTAAGAATTAATCTAAAAAAGTAGCATTATTGCGATTTGAAATGTAACTTTGTAGAAACTGATATACAACTGCCAAATTCTAAATTCGAATTGATGTCTAATATATAATCAATATTTGTTGGTTAAATTCGAACATACAAATTAATCACAATTTTTAATCACCAAAGCACCGTGTATCCGCCCCAAACATATGTACAAAATCTCCTAATCTTTGGGGCAATTTTTTACCTTTAAACAAATTGAAATTCGAAGTGAATGGAAGAACGCGATGTTGTAACAATGGACACAGAATCAAAGCAATTAGAAGCTTCATTACATAATTTAATTCAACTTCACAATCACAACTCTCTCATACTCACCCATCAAACAGGTCTCTCTTTCCCCTTTTTATCTCTCAAATTCCAATTTTCATTTCATATTTTCATTTCGGTATATGCGTTTTTGTAATCAGAAAAAGCGAAGAAAGATGCAATAAGAAAAGCGGAACGCGTTTCTGATCTGTTGGTTGAAGCAGTGAATGGTGGTGTGCAAGATTCGTTCCTTATTCAGAAGCGAATTGAGCTTGAAATTCGTGCTCTTGCTGTCACTATTACTAGGTTCACCAAACAAACGGATCAGTGGCTTAATGCTACTCATTCTCTCAATACAGCTCTCAAGGTAGTTTCCTTTTTAGGTTTTTATGTATTTTTTATATGCCTCAATAATGGGTGTTCTGTAATATTGTGTTTTTCTTTTATGTCTTGTTAATGCATTCATTATTGTGTTGAACTTTGGAAAAATAAGGGATTTCTGTATTGTTGTTCTACAATGATAGTTGTGTGGATAACCTTAAGAGTTTTAAATAGCGGTTGTGGCAATGGTTATGGACGTGTCATGATCCTTGATATTATAGATAATTGCTGTCAAATACTGCCGATGCGGCCTCGATCGCATATGCGTTGTGGTTTTGGCAATATCAGAAACTGTTATGTCGAAGCCTTGTTCACAGTTGCAGATCTTTGTTTGAAACCCCATATAACCTACTCTGTGTTGGCCTAGTCAAAACAAGGTTTTAGATAGTGGTCGTAAGCGTTGACATTGTGGAAAATCACTGTCAAATGCAGTTCATGCAGACTCAATTGTGGTTGCGGCGACAACATGATCTCCCAGTCCAGATCACGGTTGCAAATATATTTTTAACACAGTTATGACCTCAAGTTTGCAGCATCGCTTTCTGAGTTATTGTCCGCTTTGGATCTTGTGTAAGTTGTCGTGGTTTTATCGTTTGTTAAATGGCGTCTCTATGGGTAGAGAAGCATTAGTGCTTATAAACTATCATTAATATCAATATCCATGTAATGTGAGACTCCTGAGACTTTTTTGTGTATTGGAACAATAGCCCATCAGTCGAGGCTAAGGGACTATAGGTCCTCCTGTCAAACCCTCGTGCGTGGCTGACGCTCTCCTTCTAGCGCTAATGTTCCAACCTCAAGACCTCTCCACTGCTTTTCTTAGGTATTTTTCACTTTGGATCGTGTGAGCCCTCACGGTTTTGTCCTTAGCTAAAAGGCGCCTATGTGGGTTGAAGCATGTGGATGTTTATAAACTCTAGTTAGGCTTGACTTCCTAATAATGTGAGACTTTATGGTGTATTGATTGGAATACAAATCCTGAATGCATGTATGTTAGGTCTGAGAATGTGTAGGGAGATATTCTTTAGTGAGAGGTCCCTTGTTAGATCCCTTCTCCAAAATAAATTCCCTGAGGAGAGGAGTGGTTCTACCTTAGTTTCTTTGTCGGCCTCAAACATGATGCTACTCATTCTCTACCATTTCTCTTGCTACTAGTTGTGTGGTTCAAAAAGAAAATGTAACAAAATTAATTTTTGGTTATGATTCTTGGTGAGACAGTTTTCGATTATGGTAGAGAATCTGATTTGTACATGATTATTGTTGTTGTTGTTTATTGAAAATATTGTACATATAAAAGACCATGATTTAGATGCCAGCTTTCTTGAGTTGATTGGGATTTCAATTGGATCAATAAACGACAGTAAAAATGTTTCTTCTCTTCATATTTTCAGTGCGCTTCTTATTGATAGCACAATTTTGGTCAGATAAACTTATGGGTCTTGGTTCAATTGCTTGTACATGTTCTTGTTAATGTGCTTAAGGTTGTTGAAGTTTCATGAATGAGACAGGAGTTTGGTTATAGAAATAGGCATCAATCTTGTGACACAGTAACACTGATAAATGGTAAATTACTAAGAATTATTTATTTTGAGAGTTTCCTTGTGCACAATCATATGAGTAAGAATAGAGACGGAGATAGGAGAAGAATATTAATTTCCAGTGTCTTCTTATTGAATTCTGCATATATTATTAGAATCTGTACTATGCGTTGTATATTTTCTTTGGAGTGCATGGTTAATGCGCAAAGTCATCACTGTGCAAATTGTGCCTTACTTTTATATAATTATTTTTGTAAAATGCACTTAGCTTTGTGTAAACTTCCATTTGAACTCAGGAAATCGGAGACTTTGAGAATTGGATGAAGACCATGGAATATGATTTTAAAAATATCAATGCAGCTATACAAAACATTCACCAAGATTGATCCTGCAGGTTGCACCATGTTTTCGTCCAAATCATCATGTAATTCTAATCCCTTTTCATTCATTTTTCTATAGTAAAGCTTAATTTTCAATATCATGTATATTATGTTTTTCTCAATGAACTTAAAGAAGAAGAAGCAACCTTGTATCCTTTTCTCAATGTAAATTATGTTTTTTTTCATGAATATTTCATTATAAAATAGAGATGCTTTACCTGAGGTTGATAACTATGTCATATGTAGAATGATGAATATGATTGGCATCGACTGGTTGTTGATTTGGTTTAAGTATCTTTCACAAATCATGGTTCATATCTCATCTTTGATTGCGATAAAGTAAATATGTATTAGTGATCAGTTTCAGTACCATTTTTGCGACCTTGTTCTGTACATTGTCTGATAGGAAAAATATCTGGTAACCGAGGTTTCAAATAGTAAATAACCTGAGAGAATTTCAACCATAAATCTTGGTGTTGAACATGCATGATATCTCAAGCTTAGAGAAGTTCTCTAGGCCAAACTGGCATACAACTTTGTTTTGCTGGGAAGTTTCGTGACTTGTTAGTGAACAAAATTGTGGAAGCCCTATGGTGAAATGCTGTTGTGTGACGGTGAATTGGCTTTAACTCACAATATGAGCAAGTTTGCTCGAGGTAGCATGCATCAGGTGTAAACTAGGTTAATATTATTCGACGACAATCTAGCATGTTGCGGTTATTTTTAAATAGCAGTTATACAGTGGGTTTATGTGGCAGTATCATGAATTCTCTCATTGGACGTCGGCATAAAACTATTTTACTTTCCGACAATACATCTCCATTAAACTCGCTCTGAAAGCACTAAGCAGCCTGATAAATGGCTAAACTCAATAAAATGAACAACGCCAAAACAGAAAAAGCCAAAGGGAAATGCTATACCAACCCTTAACATCATCCAGCAGCAGAAGAAAAGAACATGACAGAAACATACTCCCACAGTCCAAGAAAAGGCATAACGCACCAGAACAAAATATGCAGTAGCAGGAAGTTTGGTATCCCCTCTCTTCATCCAAGTCCCCAATAATAATAATAACAATTAGATTTTTACTATTATGCTTTTGAATGTATGAAGTATATAATTTTAGACTTGGTGACATTAATGAAGTTTTTATATATCTAACAGTATAATAACTGAGCTCTTTATTTCTCTTGAAAAGTGAAGGGGAATCTCTTCTTGATCTGTTGAAGGAATGGCTCTCAAGAAAATGGAATAGAGATTAAAGACTATACACTCAGTAAAGTTATTCAATCTAAAATTATTTTACACTGACAGCTAACCACAGTTTATCAATACATTAAATAATTATGTAATTTTCATTTTCAATTTTTTATTTAATGTGTTGGTAAGTTGGGATTGATTGTCGGTGTAAGATAACTTTACGCGAAAGTATGTCTCCTTTAATCTCAGTGGAATAAAATGATTTTTGGATATTAACTAGCCAATGATGGTTAAATAAGATAATGTACTAGTCATCGATTGAATAAGACTGTCGGTGTTGTTATCTCCTTTTAATTTTTTTTTTATATTTATAAGACAAAACAAATCAATTGCATGTTCAACAACTCTTGGAAATATTATTCCGTAGTTCCATATTCACATTTGTCAAGTCAACTATATATGATTTATATTTAATTGACGAGTTGGGTTTAGTTAATCATGCTAAGAAAATATTATTACTTGCCACCTAAGTTCATGCATATGAGTATTGGTCATGACATGAAGGATCATAATCTTAATTTTATTACAAAATATAAATCAGTATCTAACCATTTTTGTTCTTGAAATTGCAGAAAACATGCTAAACCTTATTACAGAGGATTAGCTTATAATCAAAAGCATAAGGAAAGTAATGCATTAACTTAATAAAAAAAAAGTATAATAAGCTTGAGTTTTGTAACTTATGTTTATACACATTCTGTCACATCTTCTAAACATTATTCATCTTGACAAACATTTACTTTGACATATATTCAAAGTATGTATATTCGAACTAATATATCTTTGTGTTATTGTTGGATCAGCTTGAATATATAAAATGTATATTTTTTTATCAAAGTATTTCATTTATATTTAGAAAGTAATAACAAATTTTGAACGTAAGAATAATGAACTTTATGGGAAGCTCCTCATTAAGTAGACTATGTCATCTTCTAAATGATAGAACTCAAATATCTTCTAAAGTTGAGAAGGATCTTGATGGTTAAATTAGTTAATATGGAAGATCATTAATAGTTCATGTGTTAAATAAGTGAATAGACAAATTAATACTCAAAATTTTGAGCATCAAGGTAGTTCTTAAAATTAGTAAATGGACATATACATATATGAATTAATTTTGTAATGCGTGAGTTAAACTAATAAATAAACTATCATTAGTTTAGTGTCCTAGTCCCAACAAACCAATTATTTGAAAGGACCAACAAAATACACTAATCACATATGTGGTATATATTTGACTTTAAACTTCGTTTTAAATATGGCCATGTACCTACTGTATTATTGACATATGTATTGCATGCATTGATTAATAATTAGTTAAAAAATGATGATAATGTTCCCTACTTGACAATACGTTTTTTTTTTTTTTACGTAAACAAATTTATACAAGACAGAAGAAAATTTGGTTTTCGGTTTAGCTGTGCTAGCTCTTAGCTATATAGAAATGTAATGTAACACAACATACTAAAATTTATTAACTTATATTTTCAAAAATCATTATTAAAAATAGTTGAATTAATAACATTAAATTAAAAATGAAAAACATAAAATTTGTATTTAAATTTTCTCTCATAGTATTAAAGACACCATTTTATAAATAAATGAATAAAAGAAAAGTAAAACTAAAAGTCACCAAAATCAAAGATAAATATTTCCTTAACTTTTCTAATTTATATGGTAATTGGATTTTTATTTAAATAAAATTTAGATATATTTCTTTAGATGCTTATTGCATGATTTTTAATTAAACCAATTATAATTTTCTCAAAATTTATTATAACTATAACGTGTATTTTAAATTACAAAAGTCATACGAAAAATACATAAGAAAATGCATGCATTAAAATTTTTCTTTAATTTTAAGGTTGTATGTATATATTTGAAACAATTGTGCACGGATTTCAATACGTGGCTTTTCCCTTTCCAATTGGGACAATAAAACTTATATTTACTTCTCTTGAAGCCAATCTTATAAGGTCAATGGTACAAGGCACAAAAAGTTAGTTAGTAATGTTCTAAAATATTATTATGATGTTGATAATTACATAAATTAAACCAATGAGCCTTACACCATACATCTATATAAATCATCTCTTAGACTAAGTTAAGAGCCATCATATCTTAGCCAAAATAAGCACCACATAATGGCATCTAGTTATCTTATGCTTATTATGATCACATTATTGATCCCTACCAACTCATTACTCACTCCACATTTTTATGATAAAGTTTGCCCTCAAGCATTACAAGTCATAAAGTCAGTTGTTCATCAAGCAATTCTTCGAGAGCGACGCATTGGAGCATCTCTCCTACGCTTGCATTTTCATGACTGCTTCGTTAATGTAAGTTATAATATTCATTAAATATTATATATACTATCTTTGAATATGAACCTCATTAACTTTATGGAATATCCGTAGTTGTCAATTAAAGAACATTTTATGTGTTAGATTGATGACGTAGAATATAAATAATAAGTGATTATGTTTAATAATATTTATGTATATCATCCCTCACTCTAAACTTGCATTAATTTAAAAAATCTACACTAAGGCTCTATTTAGCAAGGCTGCACATTGCGGTTTATAAGCTTATTGTGTATAAGCTCGTACAATTAAAGTTGAATTATTTGATAAATGATGTTTATGTGGCGAGTTATAAAATTCTTTTACTTTCGGTATATAGTATATTTTAATATTCTACTTTAAATTATATTTGAGTTTATAACATCTTTTAATACGTTACATTTTTAACGAACACTCAAATTCAATACATTCATACTTACATACTATCTTATTTATATACTAATTTATTTGTTATCCGATGTAAATTGTACTAGTTAGATTATCTATCATATGCTACTCTTTAGATTATACATTAGATGGGGGATGAATAATATGTTTTTTAAGGTCAGTACACATGCATAAATCAGGGACTTGACACCGATTGGGCCTACCCATTCCGAATATGATTTAATTATTAACACTTTATATCTTATATATAAATCATATCAGTCTTGTGGCAATAATAGACTGTTAATTATTTTATGCAAGGCACAAACAGACAGAAATAATGTCAAAAACAGAAAATTTAAAATTCTTTAGGAAAATGCTGCCTCACCTAATTATTGGCTGCTAGCTTCAATTATTATTTTTTTAATAAAAACATTAATTTATTTTAATTTTAATTTCAATTTCAATCTTCCTTAAGGTAAATATTTTTTATATTATTTATTAATCATAATTGTCAAATCTTTAAAAATATTTAATTTTAATCACAACTACTTCTAAAATATCACATATAATTTATTGTAATGTGTTGAAAGTATAAATTTTTTTAAACCAATTATGTATTAAAAATTAAATAAAAAGATAGTAACATGTAAGAATATGCCACCAGCTGTTTTAGAGAATAATTGAATTTACTGAAATATGAATAATGGAAACAACAGGGGTGTGATGGATCAGTTCTGCTAGATGACACAAAGAATTTCACTGGAGAGAAAACAGCACTTCCAAATATTAATTCAATAAGAGGATTTTCTGTGGTTGATGAAATCAAAGCTGCTGTTGATAAAGCTTGTAAACGCCCTGTGGTTTCATGTGCTGATATTTTAGCCACAGCAGCTCGTGACTCTGTAGCCATTGTAAGTGTTGCACAAATGTTTCATTCTCATTTCTCACTATTTTAGCTAGTTATTATCAATGATAAAGGATAATTGTATACACGTGTGGGGACATATGCTTAAATGAACATGTATTAGCATCGATATATGAACAAACATAAGACGTGATATTGACATTGAAATGTAGATATTAATAATAATTTAAAATAATACAAGTAATTTAACATAATTACATGTGTCAGTGTCGTGTTGGTGTCAACATATAAAATACACTTTTAATGTGAAATGTTGGTTCAACTTACACTCGTGTTTTATATTTTTCAAACAATTAATTATTTGAAAAATTACACACAACTCCCTTTGAGTATGTTGAAATGACACACGAACCCATTTCACTATTAAAAAGGTTGAATTACATATCGAAATCGATGGTCCAAAAAAGATAAAAATAATCTCTCATTTTGACATATTTAATATTTAACTATGAAATTGGAGACACATTTCATTTTATTTCGCCTCTAATATTTATTGACCATTCAAATTATTTTAGCAGCGCTTGCAAAATAGAAGATAGGTGAATGAAATAAAAAGAGAGGATAGTGTCTCTTTCATAATAGATGGACATATGTAATATTCATAATATCTTAGATGAGGTGAATATTAAATAAGTAGTTAATCGATAATATTTTTTACTTATCACTCATTAGTTAATTATTAGTTTTATTTTTATTATAGTTAGTTGAATTTGTTAAAGGATATTAGAAAATAATCCATTTTATGTGTAATCCCTTAAATCTTCCGTTTTACTCCTTGAATAAATAGTGAATTTAATTTTTCCAATGCAAAAGTTGAAAAGTTATATAATGTGCAACTATGTGACTTTTAACAGTTAGGAGGTCGACAACTTTGGTACAATGTGTTACTAGGAAGAAGAGATGCAAGAAAAGCAAGCAAAGCAGCTGCAAATGCAAATCTCCCACCTCCAACATTCAACTTGTCACAACTTATTTCCAATTTCAAATCTCATGGATTAGTTGTAAAAGACCTTGTAGCACTTTCAGGTGGCCACACTATTGGATTTGCTAAATGCACCACCTTTAGAAACAGAATTTACAATGAAACAAATATTGACCCTAGTTTTGCAGCATCTTTGAGGAAAAATTGTCCTAAAAAAGGTGGTGACAACAATTTAACACCACTTGATTTCACTCCTTCAAAAGTTGACACTACTTACTATAAATCTTTGTTACATAAAAAGGGTCTTCTTCATTCTGATCAACAATTGTTTAAGGGACTAGGTAGTGAAAGTGACAAATTGGTGCAACTATATAGCAAGAGCCCTTTAGCATTTGCTAGAGATTTTAAGACTTCTATAATCAAGATGGGAAATATGAAGCCTCTTACCGGAAGGCAAGGAGAGATTAGACGCAATTGCAGAAGGATCAATTAATTAAAATTGTTTAATAAATGAATCTGCGTATCTCGAATGATTAATAATGTTTGATTTTTGGTTTTGATTTTGAAGAAAAATCTTGATTAAGAAACCATTGATAGTTGGCCTTGTTATGTAATCTTAAATGTTGGAGTGACTTTGTATTATTTAAGTTGTAGGTTCAAATGATATGGACCTATCAGTGTCCAAATGTGGAAGTTAGTTAAACAAGAGATGTTGTTAAGATTTAATTGTTTGTGTTGTAACTTTCATGTTCTGTTTTCAATGCAATAGTAGTATTGTGTCAAAGTATTATTATTATTATTTTGTGTCATTTGTGCCTTTTGGATGCTATGATATTTACTTAATAATGACACAATGTTAAACTTTCAATGATACAATGTTAAACTTAATAATGATACTTAATAATGATATTTACTTAATAGTAGTATTCTGATTTTTTTTTTTT
>JBBPBP010009778.1:36810960-36848883 GCA_037974735.1 Cicer chorassanicum | reverse complement strand
AATTTTTAACATTTTTTTTACATGAATTTTTTTTACTATTTAATCTTTAATTTAATAATTTAATATTTAATTTAAAGTTATAGATAAATTAATAAAGATTAAATAGTTAAATTATTAAACTAATGATATTTTAAAATCTTATCAATGATATATAATAAAAAAATATCACTTGGAACATGCAACATGAATTTTTATAACAAAACAAGGACTAAAATTGATAACAAATAATTTAAAATGATCAAAATTTGAAGAAATTTTTTTGAGTGACTAAAACTAAAAGTTAATATATTTAGAGAAATTAAAAATATATTTAACTCTTACTTTTATTATAATCATGCTAGTTTTATGATCAAAGTGAGACTTTATGGACACATGTATAAAACATCCCTAATAGTTAGGGTAAAAGCTCACTATAGGTACATCATGGACTTGGGTGATTAGCTTTTAAATAGAGCTTATAGGGACGCCGTCGGGTACAAGCACTTTAGTATTCACTGCTCCATATATATATATATATATATATATATATATACATATTATATGTAATATTTTATGAGTTGATTTGTAAGATTTTATGATCGTAATATAATTGAGTTATGATACTTTTATTTATTTATTTATGGTTAAATTGCAGGTAAAAGATGCAGTAGAGCTATCAAATTGGATTAACTAAATCTTTTAAGATCGGCCTAATAAGGTGGACTAAAAAGTCCTCTTTAAAAATAGGACCAAAAGTCCGGTCTAAATAAGTTGTGGGTTTTCATATCAGCCCACCATGTAATTATCTTTAAATCTTTTTATTTAAATTTTGTATATTAAGTTATAATTTTTTTAAAAATTATGTAACTTTTTATATATTGTAACATTTTTTTAAAATACTATCAACATTCTTTAAAAAAAATTATTTATGAACAAAAAGGCTATGCCGCAACGAAAAGCCTAGAAATCTCAAGGAAAGGAAACACATTTTATTTTTAAACATAATATAAAAGGTGATAACATTTTACATATTTTATTTCTTGTTGTGTTTAAATATTTACATACTTTCTTTCAAAAGAATATATATACTATTTGTTTTATGTCATGAGGGTCCGTAGGTAACCCTAACACCGCCGGGGCTAGTCCTGTATGGTTATAAGCTTTCTAAAGTTGGACTAAAAAGTTCTATTAAAATTTGGACTTGAAATTTATAGCTCATTTGAATTAGTCCATTTTGGAGGCTCTACCTAAGTAGGAATGCACTCAAGTTTGTACATTTTTTTCAAATGTAATATAGAGACTAATAGTACTTTGCCTAGAAGTTGTCCACCGATAATGAGCCAACCAATTTTCTAGTTGTATTTGCTAAAAATAAGACATAAACTATTTTGAAATCAAAGTAACTCATAAGCTAATTGATAATGTAAAATATATAAAAGAATTAGTGTTATTTAAATTTTTGGGATAATCATATTTTTTGGGATAATATTTAAATGTTTATCTTTCTTTTATTTTATTTTTATAGATTAGATTATGAAGGAGTAAGGAATAAAATGATAAAGACTAAGATATATTAACAAAAATATTATAAACTATAAACGTCTCCTCTAAAAGACTATAAAGCTTCTCCAAGTAGCATTTCAAATTTTGGTGCCTTAAGATTAGCTCTATACCTTTTAAATTTGTAGGCTACAACTTGGGGACCTATTGTGGATATGGTTCGAAAAAGGTTATCTACCTAGAAAGGAAAACATTTGTCTTTAGGTGGAAGGGTAATCTTGAAAAACTCTTTTGGAGACATCAATTTTGTATTTATAGCATGGCACTGGTTTGTTGTTGTTGTCGCAGGGAAAATACAACATAATTTTGCTGATTGTTTTAATAATCCCACAAAATGTTTAGGAAGCCTTGTTGTTTAGAAAATGTTGGTTTGGGGCAACTTGTTGTATTAGCATCATATAGGATTTGATGGTAGTTATATTGATATACTGATATGTCATGGTAGACGTAAGATTTATTTTTGTCGTCCGATCTTTGAGTACATGATTTAGTGGGGCTTTACAACCCTTCATAGAAAATGGGTAACTGTCTTTTGCTATGATGTTAAAACCAAATTACCGTTTTACTACGATGTACGGGTTGGAGTCCCCATTATTCTCCCATTAATAAAGTATGTTTGCTTATTAAAAAAATGTAGCATTTCAAAAAAGTTAAAACTATAAACTATTAAAATAAGCTTGTTCATCGAACATTTTTTGTTGGATCAAATCAAACATTTTTTGTTTGATCAAATATGTGGAGATTAGGGGTTGCACACTCCTTGCAAGGTTAAGGAGAACGACCAATGTCATTGGTGATATATATTAAAACTTACGCACAACTTATACTTTCTAGAGTTGCACAACTTATACTTTCTAGAGTTTTAGACTTGATTCAAGTCACAACATAAATAGAAAGTTCAACCAATGTCAATTGCAACCAGTTGCTTCTTAACTTTTTTAAATGTTGCATCATTATGGTCCATATGGTTAGAGGTTTAGTATAGAATGAAACTATGAAAAAATTGGTCCATTTTGGACCAATCTTACTCCAGCCGTTGATTTAATAATAAAATAATGAAATGGTGGAGATGCAAATGAATTACCTGTTGTGGATGTAATGTGTGAAAGAATAAAAAAAATGGTATTATTAACAATTAGTTTTGTTGTAATTATTTTTGTACAATATTGACCAAAAACATTGAACATCCTTATAATATAAGGTCTGTTTAGTGGGACTGCAAACGGGATTTATCCAAAAAAAATTATTTTTTATTTTTAAGGCTCAAAGAATTGGTTTTTTATTCAAATAAAAAAAAATAAGCGTTTTAAAATAAGTGTTGTTTTTGTATATTTAGTAAAACTTCAGTTATTATTAAAAAAAAATTATTTTATCAAATTATCTTTATTCTTATTAATTAATTGTCTTATTTCCATTATGTAATGTAAAATTAATCAAATTATTTTTATTCAAATGAAATTATCTTTGTATTATTTCCATTATGTTAAAAAAAATTGTTGCATCGTTGAAACTATAATTTTTAAGTTGTAGTTAATATATTTAGGTTAGATTGTATGATTGGATATTCGATATTTTATTTCGTAAGTTATAGTTAGTTTATTTAAGTTAGAAGGTACGGTCGTATTTAAGTTATAGTTAGTCTATTTAGATTGAACGGTTAAATCTTAGATATTAAGATTCATGAGTTGTAGTTGGTTTATTTAGGTTAGAATTGATGCTCGAATCGTAGAAATTAGGAATTGTAAGTAGTTAGTGTATTTAAGTAGATTGAACTCTTGGATCGTCAAAATTAAGATTCCAAAATCATACTTAGTTCATTTAGGTTATATTATACGGTTGGATCTTCGAAATTAGGACTTGTAAGTCGTGGTTAGTGTATTTAGGTTACAATGTATGGTTGGGTCGTTCGTCTGCTAGCTTATAGTTACGTAAAATTCAGTTTTTGGTGAGTTCACCGTTGGAGTTGTACCGCTCTCAGGAAGGACTTTCATAATTTAATAATAATAAATTTATAACGGTTACCTTTTTATTAATTTATTAATAATAATAAATTTATAACCGTTACCTTTTTATTAATTTATTAATAATAATTAATTTATGACCGATACCTTTTTTTATTATTTTATGATCATTAACTTCTTTTTAATTTATTAATAATAATAACTTTATGACCGTGATTTTTTATTTTATTATTATTATAAAAATTTATGTTCAATTTTATTTTAAATTTAAATTAAAATAATGTATAATAATATTAATTAAAATATTTAAATTAATATTTTAAATTGTAATAAAATTAAATATAAATAAAATATTAATAAAATATTAACGTATAAATTAAAGTTGTGGAACCTATTTAATGAGTTCACCGTTGGAGTAAAAAATGAATGAGTTGTTTCAAGATAATATGACACAGTGGGTCCTATTTAGTGAACCCGTGTTGAGTTCACCGTTGGAGATGCTCTAAGTCGTAGTTAGTCTAATTATGTTAGATTGAATTGTTGGATTGATGTAATTATGATTCGTTAGTTGTAGGTATTCTATTTAAGTTGGAATTGGATGTCGGTTAGTTGTATTTAGAATTTCTAAGTCGTACTTAGTCTATTTAGGTTAGATTGAAGTGTTGAATAATTGAAATTAGGGTACCTAAGTCGTAGGACTTAGTTAGTTTAATTAGTTTAGATTGAACCGTTGGATTTTCGAAATTAAGATTTGTAAGTTGTAGTTGGTCAACATAGTTAGAATTAAGTGTTGGGTAGTCGAAGTTAGGATTCCTAAGTCGTAGTTGTTCAATAAAATTTAGAATTTACGATTAAATAGTTCAAATTAAGATTCTAAAGTCATAGTTGGTCTAATTATGTGAGATTGTGCCATTGGATCGTCGAAATTAAAATTTCTAAGCTGTAGTTAGTCTAATTAGGTAATAATATATGGTTGGATCATCGAGATTAAGATTCTTAAATCATAGTTAGTCTAATTAGATGATAATGAACTGTTGGATCGTTGATATTATAATTTCTAAGTCGTAGTTAGTCTAATTAGGTGATAGAGACTTATTACAATTAATAATTATTCAATTTTCAAATTTTTTTAACATAAATAATTTTTTTAATAAAATTTAACTATTTATCTATATTCAATCATTTTAACTATTTATCAAATTTGCATTTTTATACTTAGGTAAAAATTTTGTTTACATTTTTAATAATTAAAATTTAGTTGGAATTTAGGTTGAAATTTTATTTTATTTTATAATTATAGTAGTTGTTTTTGTATTTTTTTTTATAAATTATTCCCTTCGATTTTTTTATGTGATGTCATGTGTAGTCGAAATTAATCATCGATTACCATATATTAAACTATAATTATCGCTATATAATTTGATTTTCGCAACTTTGTGACAATTAATAATTATATATTTTTTAATTTTATTAACTTAAATATTTTTTTATATAAAATTTAACTAATTTGTTGATAAATTGGATCACAATTTTAATTTAATACTGTTCTTGGTTGGTGTGGTTGGATGCAGGAGTTAATAGTCACTCGTGAACGACAAAACTAATAAAAGCGGAAATCTCTAGAACCAACTTCATCTACTTTATTGTCATTGGATATACCATCAACTAAATTTCATCTTCTTCATGAGTGTCAAGATCTGCCGCTAACAACGGATCAATGAAAATGTTGTTGCGGTAATAACAACGGATCAAATTTCATCTTCAAGATTTGGTAATAACAACGGATCAAATTTCATCTTCAAGATTTGGTAATAACAACGGATCAAATTTCATCTTCAAGATTTGGTAATAACAACGGATCAAATTTCATCTTCAAGATTTGGTAATAACAACGGATCAAATTTCATCTTCTACATGCAAATGCTAAGATCTGCCACTAATAATGGATCAATGAAAATGTTGTTACGGTAATAACAACGGATCAAATTTCATCTTCAAGATTTGGTAATAACAACGGATCAAATTTCATCTTCTACATGCAAATGCTAAGATCTGCCACTAACAACGGATCAATGAAAACCAGATGTTCGACCTCCAAATCTGTTACTCAATCTGCATCATCGAATTGAAGAGGTAGAAGATGTTGTTGTGATGAACGGACTATAATGTACACATGCAAAAATGATCCAAACGCCGGGAAACAATTCTGGAGATGTCCTCTTTGGATTGTATTGTTTGAATAACAGTGTTTTACTTTATAAGGTATGTTTATGTGATTTTTTAAATTAATGTAGCTTTGTTATAAAATCTCATACACCTGTTACATGCAATTTGTTTATTTGGATTGAAGATGAAGATGATGTTGATGAAATTGAAAACCAATCTAATTCACAAATGATTGCATTTGTCTGTGAAGTTATAGAAGAAGGAAACAAGATAAATGTCAAATTACATCAAAAATTGAGTGCTGAGAGAGTTAGGGGAAAAATTCTTTTGTTTTTACTAGTTGTGTCATTCACTGTGAATTTAAGTTTTTGTTTGAGTTATTTGGTTTAGTCCAATCCCCAACAAAGTTTACAACATTATCTTTGAAAATGGTTTTTGGTTCAATCTAGAAAGAAAGATCGATCATTCTGTATGATGATGGAATTAATTTTAAACTTTTTAATTAAATTGTTTATTAGGTTGAAGTTGAGTACATAATTATCTGTTATTTTGAGAATGGTTTACATGTTAATTAGTCTGTTAATTAAGTTGATTATTTGTTTTATTAATTTTAAACTTTTTAATTACGTTTATTACGTTGGAGTTGATTATCTGTTACTTTGAGAATGATTTAGATGTTAATTATTCTATTAATTAAGTTGATTATTTGTTTTTATTAATTTTAAACTTTTTAATTACCTGTTATTTTGAGAATGGTTTAAATTTTAATTATCCTGTTAATTAAGTTGATTATTTGTTTCATTAATTTTAAACTTTATAATTATGTTGTTTTTAGGTTGGAGTTGATTATATGGTATTTTCATAATGATTTAGCTGTTAATTATTCTGATAATTAAGTTAATTATTTGTTTATTTTCAGAATGATTTTGTTATTTAAATTTGATTTCTTATTCATTCAAATTATTATTCTTGTAGTATACACAGTCGATAGCTTGATGTCTATAATGCCTATAACGACTGTTACGAGTAGTAACTATCACTACCCAAAAGTTTGTACGAAGTTGTATATTTGTTTCTTTAAATGTTTATTACCTTTAATTTGTTTTTAAATTTGATTTTTTATTAATTTAAATTATCATTTGTACTGGTGTGATGATAGAATTAACGTGATACCTATTGAGCAGTCATATCACTCTGAAAAGTTGAATTTGAAAAATTCAACTCTGAAAAGTTGAAACAGACTTTTACCTCATTTTTAAATAGAAAACTTGAAACGGACTATTACCTCATTTTTGAAAAGTTGAAACAGACTATTACCTCATTTTTATGAAACGAACTATTACCTTATACTAATACACTATTAATATTTTTATATTCGTAAATAAAACAAAAGTCAGTAACTTTCCCACTCTTGTGGAGGGAAAAATTAAAGTAAGGTATCCCTATTTAACAAATCAAAACTTCACTATAACATTGAAGTTGCCCAGAAAAAGGTTATATTGGTTATCCACTATGGAGAAACAAAAAGTTGCACATCCAAATTCACAAACACAAGAAATTAGTGGTGTTACTCAGTAAGTTCTTTTACTTGCAAGCTCTACATAAAAATATTATTTTTTATTCATATAATCTACATTGTGGTTAATGTGTTATTGTCATATTTGTAGAGAATCAAATTTTATCCATGAAGAAACATTCATCACAAATGGTATGACACCAATAAACATTGTTCATTCTCTGCACCAACTTACTTCCTTCATCAACACTGTTTTAACAACCATTGCTGTAAGTTTTAATCTACAAATACTTTTTTAATGTTTTTTTTTAAATATGGTTGTAATAACTCATAAAAAATATCATATTTAAAATAAATCTTTTGACCACATTTTCAAGAACTCAAAACTTTTATTGATGACCATTATGCTAACCATTTTGATGAACTGAAAAAAAATGGTTTTCAAGCAACAATCATCAATAGATCTCATTCATGATTCCATTAAGATGATAGAGGTTGTAATGTGTTCAAGTGATATTGGTACCAAAACCGTGAATTCCAATGATGTTTAGAAGACTTGTGAAGATGCTGAAGTTGTGGCTAGTGCTAAAGAGTTTAGCGTTGAACTTCCTGAACATGGTGATGTGAAGGGAAAACGCAAATGCAATAACAATGATGGGGAAAGAGAGTTGAACAATGTTGGAGAACTTGATAATATTAACATTGATCTCACATTTTCCGATGACGATGATGATGATATTATAAACAAACGTTTGTGTCAAACCATTAGTAAAATAAATTTTCAAAATAGTCAATTACTCCCAAAACCTCGACTTCCAAAAGAATGGATGAATACTACATGTTTGAATAACACAAACGATTTTCACAATGCAATGTCATTTAAAAGGTCATCAGGAAAAAAAGTCATGCAAAATGATGATTTACAACAAATAACTAACAAACTATTTCAATCTCCTTCTCCAACTCCACACGTTGTTGTGGATGTTGAAAATGCTTACCAAGTACCATATGTCCCTTCACCTTCTATTGGAGTAACATAAAAGATGAACATTGGCTCTACATCATCAAAGGGAAAGAAATTAGTCAATCGTAGTGCAACTGGTGGTAAGAAACAAACCAATGTGCTACCTAAAGTCAGATTTTCAAACTATTATTTAATAAATTTCTATTGTTATTTCTTTGTTCCTATGGAGTTGACATTTTGTATTGGTTATTGTTGTAGGGCATACGATGGAACTTTCATGTCACTTCTGACATGCATCTAGATCTCGTTGAAGCACAAATCATTGCTTATGTGTATCATCCTAATAAAGATAAAGAGTAAGTTAGATTTTTTTTAATTTAATGTTTTGTATGTTAAACTTAATTGTAAACATTTCTAATTCATATACATGTTTACCGATAAACAGAAAACCATTGGTGAGTTCCAACGGAATTATAGGATATAGGTCAGATTTTGACACACTTGCTCCCGGAATGATTATCAACGATAAGGTCTTGTACATATTTTTTTGATGGAATTATTATAAGTTGTTTTTTAACAAATCAAAATAATGAATTGTATTTTATTTTTGTTAACACATCATAGATCATGACATTGATTTGTAGAAGATCCACATGGGTTCAAAAAAACTATAATAGAGGAGTTGTGTGGTATTTACCACCGTCGTTTGCGGTTAGTATTTTGTGTCCATAAAATATTCACTAACTTTATATTGCATGCAAGATATTGACATCATTGTCCCTTTCAAATCTCTATGTAGGAGGATGTTTTTTTAGGAATACCAATTTTAAAATTACTTGATCGTTACTGCCGCGATTGGATGGATTCATATTCAAATTTAAAATATGAGAGTTATCAAATAAAATTTATCTTTTAATCAATGAATTTTTATTTGACAATTTTTTGGTTGATGGAGTACAATCTAAATTATGAACAAATATGTGTTCCTATCAAAATAGCAACTGATCATTGGTTTTTGATGGTGATATCTTTACAACTTGGAATTATATATCATCTCAATTTTTTTTGCCTGATGGAGGGTGTTGCATGTAGAAGAGCAACTATGTCAATTTTGGTTAGTTATCCTCATTGCTCATAATATTCATGTCAAATTATTATGTTCAATTAATTATGCTATAATATTGAAATTTTGTTGTTGTTATTCAAATGTAGTGCAAAACCTTGCAACAAATGGTTTGCTCTCTTGTTCACAAAACCACTTTTGTTGGACGCTCTGTTGCTTTTAGTGAGTGGCCAATGGAGGAAGCTAGAGGCATATCAAACTGCGGCCATAGGTATTGTCAACCGTATTTTCATAAATTTAGTTAATAGTCATAATGTAGTAATCTGTCTTAAAATTCATCCATTTTGCCACGTTTTTAAGGTAAATATTCCAAGGCATGGCAAGACAATGCAATCATGCAATGTAATTAAATTCTTGTATACGAAGTATCAATTCATGTTTATTTGTCGGTTTTACCATATCATTTGATTGCGAATTTATCTTAAACAAACTCCACTAGGTTTGATAATACATGTGCAGAAGAATACACATGAGTAGAACTACAACCCTATGACACAAGTTGCACCACTGTTTTAGAATCACACTCAATGAAACCCTGGTTATGTCTTGTTCCAAGTCATTTCTAACCCTAGCATGAGCAGCAAAGGACTAATAGATAGGAAATTATACATGTCTGCAACATTGCATATACATTTGATGTGGTGTTCTATGCAGGAAAGCACACCCAACGACATACAAACATAAATAGAAAAAAGAGATAACAATTACATTTTACACTTAATCAACTCTAACTTGGTGAGTTCCAATCCATACTCACTTTCAACTCCACTAAATATTCTGCAAACAAAATGAAGATTAAATAAGGTCACATAATATATATATATATATATATATATATATATATATATATATATATATATATATATATAACTACAATTGAGTAATAACTTACCATGTCAACATTTTCTGTATTCTCATATTCTTCGTCATAATGACCATACTCGTTATCAAAGGGGTTTGACTCAACCTGAGTATCACTGAAATAAGGATTTTGACTTTGACGAGTACAAGATTTTCTATTATGCCCTTCACCCCTACATAAGCCACAACCTTGTGGTTTCCATCCCTGTTGCTTACTTTTTGTTTATGTAGATGATCCAACTGCACCGCATCCTTTTGTTCTAACACGAGTTGGGTTTAGTATCGCTTCATCAAAAAAAGTCCGATTGTATACATAGGCAGAACCATCGTTAATGCAAGCATCTTCTAATATCTTTGTTTGTGTCTCAATTAAGCCAACGGTACTACGCATGAGTTCAGGCTTTCCACATTTAATAGCTACCACAGCCATCCTCTTACAACGTTCAACGACATTCGAAAATTGGCTAATCAAAGTAGGCTCATTTGAAAACATGTTCTTCCTTGTACAAACAGGAATTGAGTCTTTTGCATTCTTAGTCCATCTCTTTAACACAAGACTTTTTGGTAAAGTGACAATGTTGATAAACACTAACACAACAACCAAATGTTCACATACAATACCTAAAGACTCTAACTTTTCACACGAGCACTTGAATTTGAGTGTAGTAGGAGAAAAAGACACTTGCCATTGAACATATTCTTTTGGATACTTAACAACCGTATAAATATAACAAGATGTTGTTTGCCTATAATCTACAATAGTGCATGTGCATGCTCTGCGAAGCACAGGTTGAACTAAAAGAAATATTTCTCTTGTGTATATCTCTCCAGCAACTCTCTCAATTAAGGGCAACGGGGTTTCTAAAACAGGTTTTCCATGAACGGACCCAAAATCTGCCTTAACTTCAGTAAAACGCATGTAATTTAAACATCTAAAAAATTGACGCAAAAATTCAAGCAAATTATTTTGGTAGTTAACATACCTCCCAAGTTGTGCATGGAGTCCTTCACATCGAGAAGTTGTTCTAAATCCAGCAAACAATTTACCTCGTATATGGGCAGTGGCCCACATGTGCCTTTTTTTGTACATTTCTCGAACCCATTTGTGGTCTTGTAGTCCAAAGTCAATTACCATTTTATCCCATTTTCGCTTGAACCCCCCGACATCATAGTCACCTAACATACATTGTTTGAATTTCTTCACAAATTAAGTGTTTCCAACGTTTGTGCAAGCATTTCGTATAAGGTGCCATGCACATAATTTGTGATGAGACTCAGGAAAAACCCTTCTTATTGCATTCTTCATAGCTAAATCACCATCGGTAATAACTGATGTTGGACTTTTGCGCCTCCCATTGCAATCAAAAATTGTTCTAACAACCAAACATATGTTAATTCTGTTTCGTCGTAGACAATTGCACCATCGAATACAATGTTTTGGTTATGGTTGTTCACACCAGAAAATACAACCAATGGACACATATACTTGTTCCTTTTATAAGTGGCATCAAATGCCAATACATCGCCAAAAACCACATAATCCCTCTGAACTGCCCCATCACACCAAAATAACTGCGAAAGTCTTCCTTTATTATCAACTTTGTGACTCCAAAACAAAGATTCATCACTAGCACGCATGCTATCAAGATATTCACATGTAGCTTTTGCATCAATTGATGAAGTTAGGCGTTGTCTCTCTTGTTCATTGTACATGTCTCACTTACGAAATCCAACTCTTTCAAACCCACTAGCTTCACTTGCAAATAAGCCAAAAATATGGGTAGTCTTCATCCCAACTTGTCGCATGTTGCGCATTCGCCAAATATCATAATATGTCATCTTTCTGTGTGCCGGTAACATACCCATAAATTGGTCATCCAACAATTTATGGTTATGTGCATCGTGTAAAAATTTCATATACCAACGTCCACTTTTTGCTTCAATGTGAACACTACATTTTGCTTCACAACCACACCTTACACAGGCTTTTGGTACACGCTTTCGACTTGTAGACGCAATAAATTTTTCTTCTCTTTGACTTTGTCTGTAACAAACAAAGGTCTGTTGTGTTATTTCACCATTTTTGTTTCTCATAACTTTGCTTTTTCTTGCAGCAAAACCATGAAAACTAGCATACCAATTGTAAAATGTGAACGCCACAACAACATCCAAAAGTGGTATTTCATTAAATCTTCTGGAGTTAATTCTTGGAAAGATAGGGCTGAAATATCTTCCAAACAATTCACAGCAGTTGCCTTGTTAAAACTATATCCACCTTAAGTGGTATCCCATTAAGTCTTACAAAAAATTTAAAAAAATTCTTAATAAAACAATTTGTATTTTACTTTTTTTAAATTAAAATTAATAAAATCTTATCTAAAATTAATATTGTCTTCCCCGATATTGGTAAGTCTAAAAAACAATTTATAGTGCATATCTTATAGCGTTTTTAAGTTAATAGTCTTGTTTGGTTATTATTTTTCTTCACAAGCTTATAGTATATTTTTTTCAAACTTATAATGTTTTTTTTATAATCTATTTGAAGTAACGTTTGAGTTTATAGCATTTTATTTTATTTTTACCATTTTTACCCTCATTATTTTAATTAAATTTTTTTAAATATTAATTAAAAATACTTTTTTTTATGTTATTTTATAATTTTTAATTAGTTTAACTGTTAATTTAATCAAACACTTCAAATTAAATTAGTTACCTTATAGATTATCCTCTATCAACTAGTTTATCTAATATTCGCTATATAAGATCATCCGCTATCAACTAATTTATCTACTATCTATTATTTTTGCCAAGTAGAGCCTAAGTTGATTAACTTTATTATCAATTAAAAAATATTGCACAAAATCTATTACGTTAGTTTAATAAATGATGTTATATTCTAAAATATCTATAAAAAAAACTTTGACAACAAAATTTAATAAATCAACACACTCTTAAACACATGTGAATTTTAATGGATCAAAAACTTAGAAGTTAGAAAGTATGTGTTAAAAAATGTATTATTAATACTCTTCTTTTACCAAAATATTATTATGAACTTTAAAAAATTTCATATTAAATTTATTTTAAACCTCCATACATGTTGGACCGACAATATACACGGCAAATGCTACTGTATAAAACGTTCTCCAGTTTTATATAAGGAGTACCGGACAACAGCAATAACAAGTAAACCTTTGGATCATATCCAAACTAGGGGTGTCTAGGCCGATAGTTACAGATTTTTTAAAAAATGTTTTTTATATTATTCTATCTTTTTGTTATAATTTATTTTTTAAAAATTGTAAAAATAAAATTTTAAATAAAAAATTAATTTAAATATTTTATTATAACTTTTTTTAATAATAAAATTTGAAAAAATAATTAAAATAAAAAGCTATTTAAAAAACTGTTCTGTAAAAATAATTTACAAACTATCTTTTTCAATAAAATGTAATTTTTATCATATTAAAATCTCTAATAATAAATATATAAGCTATTGAATGTCAAAATTATATTTTTAAATCGATAACAAATCAATTTAAAAATAACTTTTACTATTTTGAAGTAAATTATTATAAAAATTAATTTTAAAAATATAAAGTGAAAATCACTTTTTAAAAATCTAAAATAATTGGACCTGTATCTCAGATTTTGTATACTGCCTTAAATCATATACTTGTTAAAACTTTCAATAATTGAGGTGACGTGGCCTATATAAATATAAAAGTTTAACATTTTATTTTACTATTTAATAATTTAATCTTTAATTTGAAGTTATTGACAAATAAATAAAGA
This sequence comes from Cicer chorassanicum, assembly GCA_037974735.1. Lineage (NCBI taxonomy): Eukaryota > Viridiplantae > Streptophyta > Magnoliopsida > Fabales > Fabaceae > Cicer > Cicer chorassanicum. The sequence goes on along the minus strand of JBBPBP010009778.1, from coordinate 36,834,958 downwards.
TTAAATAGTTAATAATATTTTAAAATTTTATTAATGATATATCATAAAAAAAAAGGTCACGGATTAAAAACATACTTTTACGTTAATCACGCTAGTTTTATGACACATGCATAAAATATCCCTAGTAGTTAGGGGAAAAGCTCACTATAGGTACATCATGGGCTTGGGTGATTAGCTTTCAAATTGAGCTGATACGAGCGCGATCGGGTACAAGCACTTTAGTACTCACATTTCAAATTTTATGAGTTGATTTGATTATATGATCGTATTATAATTGAGTTATGATACTTTTATTTATTTTTTTATTTTTTTTTTATGATTAAATAGTGCCCAATAGAATGATAGATTGGAGAAGAACAATAAAATTATTAAAGTGGGCTACCTTAATCTTTTAAGGTCGGCCTAACAAGGTGGGCTAAAAAGCCCTCTTAAAAAATGGGCCAAAAAGTCTGGCCTTAAATAGATTGTGGGTTTTCATATCAGCCCACCATGTAATTATTTTTAAATCTTTTTATTTAAATTTTGTAATATTAAGTTGTAATTTTTTTTAAATTATGTAACTATTTTTTATATTGTAACATTTTTTAAAATACTATCAACATTCTTTAAAAAAATTATTTATGAACAAAAAGACTATGCTGCAAAGAAAAGCCTAAAAACCTCAAGGAATTGAAATATTTTACATACTTTATTTCTTGTTGTGTTTAAATATTTTACGTACTTTCTTTCAAAAGAATGTATATATACTATTTTTTTTATGTCATGCGGGTCCGTGGATAACCCTAACACCGATCGGGCTAACCCTGTATGGTTATCAGCTTTCTAAAGTTGGGCTAAAAAACCCTATTAAAAGTTGGACTTAGAATTTATAGCTCAACCCCTATGTTTTATCTGAATTATTGAGTAGACTCATTTGAATTAGTTTATTTTAGAGGCTCTACCCACGCAAGAATGCACTCAAGTACGAACATTCTTTTTTAAATGTAATATAGAGACTAATAGTACCTTGCCTAGAAGTTGTCCATTGAAAATGAACCAACCAATTTTCTTACTTGTATTTGCTAAAAATAAAACATAAACTATTTTGAAATCAATGTAACTCATAAGTGAATTGATAATGTAAAATGATATAAAAGAATTAGTGTCATTTAAATTTTTGGGATAATCATAATTTTATTACAAGTTTTTAGGATAATATTTAAAAGTTTATCTTTCTTTTATTTTATTATTATAAATTAGATTATGAAGGAGTAAGGAATAAAATGATAAAGACTAAAATATATATAAAAAGAATATGATAAACTATAAACTCTCCTCTATAAGCTTCTCCAAGTAGCATTTCAAATTTTGGTGCCGTAAGATTAGCTCTATACCCTTTAAATTTCTAGGCTTACCTATTGGTGCAAATCGTAGAAAAGCTACAACTTGGGGACCTATCGTGGATATGGTTAAGAAAAGGTTATCTACATAGAAAGGAAAACATTTGTCTTTCGGTGGAAGGGTAATCTTGAAAAACTCTTTTGAGGACATCAAATTTGTATTTATAGCATGGCACTGGTTTGTTGTTGTTGTCGCAGGGAAAATACTACATAATTTTGCTGATTGTTGTAATAATCCCACAAAATGTTTGGGAAGCCTTGTTGTTTATAAAATGTTGGTTTTGGGCAACTTGTTGTATTAGCATCATATAGGATTTGATGGTAGTTATATTGGTAAACTGATATGTCATGGTAGACACCATGTAAGATTTATTTTTGTCGTCCGATCTTTGAGCACATGAGTTGGCGGGGCTTTACAACTCTTCATAAAAAATGGGTAATTGTCTTTTGCTATGATGTTGAATTCAAATTAATGTTTTACTACGATGTACGAGTTGAAGTTCCCCTCACTCATTAATAAAGTATGTTTGCTTATTAAAAAAAAAGTAGCATTTCAAAAAAGTTAAAACTATGAACTATTAAAATAAGCTTGTTCATCAAACATATTTTGTTGGATCAAATCAAACATTTTTTGTTTGATCAAATGTGTAGATTAGGGGATGCACACTCCTTGCAAGGTCAAGGAGAACGACCAATGTCATTGATGATATATATTAAAACTTACGCGTGACTTATACTTTGTAGAGTTTTAGACTTGATTCAAGTCACAACATAAGTAAGTATAAAGTTCAATCGATGTCAATTGCAGTCATTTCGGACAACAGTTTTATATTGCCAAAAATATTATATAATTGATAAATTCTTAATTGATACAGTTAACTTGTAATTTAAATTTATTTAAAAGTAATTAAACATAGAAAGATAATCTTTTATTGAATGATTAGGTGTTGGATAAAAAAATTCACTATAAAACTGTTGCTAACATGTTCTAAAGTCTATGTTAATTCTAGATGCTAACATGGAGATAAGAGACTCGTGAAGTGAACAATTGTCTGCATTTTCCGAAATAATGAAAATGTCAAAAGAACTGTTTTCTTACTTCGGGAAATGCATCATCCCTAGTTAACAGTTTATGTTGTCTCCATCAGAATGGTTCACTTTAGGAGTTTCTCATCTTCTTATTTATTAGTAAGTTAAAAAGAAAATGTGTTTTAAAAAATGAAAACAAAAAATGTTTTCACAAGGTAAACGGACTCTAAGTTTGCGTCATAAATCTACATAGAGTTACTTCCTTTGACTTCACCAAGCATTCTATCAGGTGCTCGTGCACTCACTATTAGTGTCTGTACATGACCCATCAGAGTGTGCAACAAAATAAGTGCAATAATCAGCCAATGAGGATTGTCCACCTGCATCAACCAGTGAAAATGAAATTCAGTCAAAACAACATTGTGTTAAAAAAACTTACAATGGTCACAACGAGTATTGACAAGAAAAGTCTATGATGTGCAATGGGAAAACAAAAACAGCAGCTACACATCAACCCGAATGCAATAGCCAGGAAGTTTTAACAATGTCTTGACAAAACAGCATTTACAACAACGAATCTGGCATGAGATAATGTAACAGAAAAAGGCATGAATTAGCATTGAGTTGTATATTAGAAATTAAGACGTGACTCTACATGCCTTTATTAGCTTGTGGAAAATATCGCGCCCACTGAGTGAGGTTTCCACTATTTGTTAGGATTGGGAAGTATCTCTCTGCCTCTCTGTTATATGTACAACCAGAAAATTGGGTTGTGTTGCAAGGCTCCCTTCCAGAGATTGCAAGGGGAGGTAACAAATTTAGTACCTTGGTTGCGACCCCAATCAAGACGGTCTGCCATGCTATGATTGGCTTTGTACCATCCATTATCTTCTAAGAGAGCCAAAGTCATTTTTGAAACTACAAATCTTGTATCCACGGAACCGGTCATAATCTCATTCATCAGAAGCCTTTTCTCCCAGTGAGACCCTGCAAGTCATTTACAAAACTCGGATCAGCCATATCCAGTGTCAATTAGGAACAAAAGCTGCCATGGTTTGAATTGGAGTATTTTTAATTTTTATTTTTTAATTACTAGGACAAGAATTTAATCAAACAGATAACGTCCAATCCTTTGTTTAGAATCTTACCAAGAAAGAGGACAAAATAAATTTAATGTTTAATTTTTCAGTTTGTACATATATATAACTTATAAGTTATACCATTAAACTCACATCACTTGAGCAGATTTTCTTAAACAAGATACAAGAAACAGAATTAAGGAATCAGTTGTGGTATTACAATCATGGGCTGCAAACTTGTGCACTCCTTTAGCACTTACGATAGCTATTCCTACAAACAAAAGGTTGATAGACATAGTAAACATGAATACAAAGTACACAGAAAGAAATAAGTTAAGCAAACCTCGTTTTTTTCATTTTCCATCAATCTGTCAACTAGATGAGAACCAATAAAACCAGTTCCTCTAGTGACCAAAATTCTCACATTGGACTAGTTCAAAAATTAAAAAAACCATGATTAAGAATTCATAAATAAAAAAGAACTAATATAATGAATGATCCTGACCATAACATTGCTCTAGTAATCACAACTTAAATATAAGAAACGAACACAACAAACACATAACACGAAAACAACAAACATAGAGCCAACTTTGATGTAACCCACCATTCAATATCATACCCATCATCAACAACAACAACAAACACATAGCACTATGGTGTTAATTTTAGCGTTACTTACAAATGGGATGTGTTACAATGTCGTTGATGGAGAACTGTTGTGTTGCGCCGTCACCAGAGAGCGGTAGAAAGCAGCCCCGCGCCGGAGTGAGGAAGCAGCGCCGCAATTGAAGATGACGACGGAGAAAGCTAAGACGGAGGAAGGCCGATGACAGTTGGTAAAAAATATTGCAGAAACCATCGCAATTAGAGATCAACGACGGTTTTCCTACAACCGCCGCAACTGTCACAATTTTTGAAATTTCTTATAGTAAATATTCGTAATAAAATTTGAAGGTACTAGAATATTAATAAAAAAAAAATTATATCTAACTGGAAAAAAAATTATTATATATATAGGATTATATATCACTATAATATAGAATAGAATATAAAATATTTCTAATTTGATATCTAATATTTATTTTATTTTTTATAACATTTTTAAAAATTCATAATATTTTATTGAATAATGTCACTAAAATAAGAGTAGTGTTATTTGAACATTAAATTTAAGACAATATATATCGATACTATTTAAAAATACAGTGTCATACATCAAAATGTAAAATGTAATGTACAAATATATTTTCTGTCATACTAGGAAAGTAGTTGGGAGCACATTTGCTTAACTACTTGTCCAACAAGGGAACAACTACTTAGAAATTTAGATATTTTTTTTTTTAATAAAATATAAGGTGAAGGATGATATATCAATCTAAGCTAAATTAACTTCTAGATTCACTAAATATTTACAAAAAAAAATTATATTTGTCTTAATCCTTCCAATAAGATCAATAGAGATCGAACCTGCATATACAAAATTAATATATATATTTTTTTATTACTAGATCAAATCATAGAGTCACCTGTGACTCATTTTCAACTCAATAATAAGAATATATATACTATATGCTTTGTGGAGTTGATTGAAATTGTGGGTGTTAAGTTAATGCCTGATTTTTTGTTTGACAAGGCGTGTTCATGCCTCATAGATATGGTTTGGAAGTAATTTAATTCTATCAAGGCTCTTTTCATGCTACTGGATTACGCCTATATTATTCTATTCTAGTTAATTATATTAATTAATTAATTAATTATCTTACATAGGCATATATCTAACGAGGCTTTGAGTATCTACATCTTTGGAATATTTTAGTGTAGCAAGTTAGTGCAGTTTTCACACACAACACATTAATTATAATTAGTTTCAAAATGTAAGGAAAAAATTGTCATAATACATCTTACATAATTCGTAAATACTATATTTTATTATAATACAATGTACCAATTATCAAATCATCTTACCAACGCGTCACTCGTGCGGAGCCACGGATATCCTACTAATTTATTGTTAAAAAATTAAAATTTTCAAAAATTCTATTACTCTCTCGTCCTAGTTATAAGATCTTGTATCAGTTTTTCTTTATCTTTTAATAAAAGACATTTTTTTTAAAATTTCACATCCATTATTGATTTCTTTACAGAAATATCATTATTCAATTTACAAGTGAAAAAGTATAAAAAAAGTTACAATCTCTCTCATGATTTTAATGATTGTAGAGATAAATATGTAAAAGTAATGCTCTCAATTTAAATTATCTCTCCTTTTCCTTAAAGAACCAAACACAATACATATAGAAAATATTTATCCTTCTCTTTCCTTAATTAAAATTTATTTCCTCATCTCTTATTGGTTGAACTAAACAGACAATGTTACAAATTATATAAAGACGAAATCAAGGATTTAACTAGGGATGGAATTATTTTTTTCTCTAATTTTGATCACTAAATAATTAGATATTTTTTTTGTACAAATTAAGTATGCACATAATAGTGTATAACCCTTTCTAAATTTGATTATATAAAAAAAAAAAAACCATTTTATTCTTTTATATCTAAAATAATTAATGTTTTATCAATTTTTATATCACAATATCCAGTTATTCGAGGTGCACCAACTTTCTAAATATCACAATATTAATTTCGATCGGCATTACTATATATGATTTCTAATGTTTGAGTAATTCTTATAGATTTTTTTGTGTCAACGGTTCGAAGCAGGCGAGCCCATATAAGTTGTTTGTACAATATGACTTGAAATATTATATAAGTCGACAACTCTAACAAGTAAATAAACTATGGACTAGTTGCTATATTTTCATATTCATCAAAATACAAAAGTGGCTAAATACTAATTCTATATAAATCATCTCACTCTATAGCTAGATTCACAAAACAACATATCTCATCTCAAATTTAAGTCTCATATATACAAGCATAGCAAAAAAATGGATTCTCGTATCCAATATTTTCTTGTGCTTTTTATGGTAACTTTCGCAACAATTCTAAGTCCTACCGTTGCAAAATTGAGCTCAAATTATTATAACAAAGTTTGTCCTCAAGCATTGCCAATCGTAAAATCAATTGTTAAACAAGCAATTATTCGTGAACCACGTATGGGAGCATCATTGCTACGTTTGCATTTCCATGATTGCTTTGTTAACGTAAGTTAATTTCCATACATTTCATGGTTGCTTTTAATAAATTTTAATAAAATATAATATTTTTTCTCTATATTAAACACACTCAATTAAATATTAGTGTAATTTTTGTTTGTATATGCATATTCATTTATATTACAATATTTGTATCATATTCATTATGTGACAAATATTTGGACAGGGGTGTGATGGATCAGTTCTACTAGATGACACTCCCAACTTTGTGGGTGAGAAGACTGCATTACCAAATATAAATTCCCTTAGAGGTTTTGAGGTTGTTGATCAAATTAAAGCCACTCTTGACATTGCTTGCAAAGGTCATGTTGTTTCATGTGCTGATATCTTAGCTATAGCAGCTCGTGATTCCGTAGCTATAGTAAGTCTTTCTGATATTTTACATTTCTAAACTTTTGAATTTTGGTTTTGGCCACAATTACACCACAGTTCTTGATATTACATAAAATTATAGAGAAATGTACGTCATTGATGTAACCGCAATTGCAATAATACCTAAAAAAATATTCATTATCGTTGTAGCAATTGTTGTTACGAACCAAAAAAAAATTTAAAACCCTAATTTTTATAGTTGCATAAAAAAAAAATTATTTAAATAAAGAAAAAATGGATTAATTACCAACCAAAATTGGACACAAAAAATGAAATATGTTTGTGTTCGTTTCCACAATAAAATGGTAGCAGACACACATCCACCAGAAACTAGGATTTATGGCTTGTTAAATTCACGACATAAATGTCATTGAGACGCATGTCGATCAATCACGATCTAAACCCTAACTCAAACACACTATTAGTCTTCAATTTTGTTCTCCAACATTTAGCAAAGGAATTAGATATACAGTTCATCTTTTTCTTTGACTTTAATTTTTCATCCCTGATTCAATTTTTTATACTAATATATAACGCAACAACTAACAAAAATTTGTTTCAATTATCAGTTGGGTGGTTATACATATTGGTATGAAGTATTATTAGGAAGAAGAGATGCAAGAAATGCAAGTAGGGATGCAGCAAACATAAATCTTCCAGCTCCATTTTTAAACCTCACACAACTCATCACAAGTTTCAAGTCACATGACTTGAATCTTAAAGACCTAGTTGTCCTATCTGGTGCCCACACAATTGGATTTGCAAAATGTAGTTCATTTAGGGACAGGATTTACAATGACACAAACATAGACTACAATTTTGCTTCCAATTTACGCAACTCGTGCCCTCGAATTGGCGGCGACGAGAACTTAGCACCATTGGACGCTACTCCTAAAAAAGTTGACACAATATATTATAAGGGTTTGTTGTACAAAAAGGGTCTTCTTCATTCTGATCAAGAGCTTTTTAAAGGTGATGGTTCTCAAAGTGATAAATTGGTGCAACTATATAGCAAAAATTCTTATGCTTTTGCTAAAGATTTTGGAGTTTCTATGATTAAGATGGGTAATTTGAAGCTTCTAACTGGGAAAAAGGGTGAGATAAGATACAATTGTAGAAAAGTCAACTACTGAATATTACAATGATGGATCATGTATAACATAAAGGAATTAAGGATAAAGATTGATTAATTGTTTAATTCAAAGTCATGCCAATTTTTGTATTTTCCATGATTATTTAAATATGTTGATTGTTGAGAATAAGAATTCTAGGTTCAAAAACTGAACCATGTAATGCTGTTATAGAGTTTGTAAAACCTGAGATTTATTATTTTTATTACAACAGTATTAAGTTTTATTTATGTTTATATATTGAAATTTATATGATTCTATTCCATTTACAATTAAAATTAGTATTGTTGAGTTTTTTCATTATAAATGTCAAATAATTCAATCTCAATATTTTTTTATTGGACTCAACCATACTTCTCAAGTATATCATGTTTTCTTCGTAAGCAAATAATTAACTTCACTAAAATGAAATGCTATATTTTATTTTTATATAAGTAAAACTCAATAAGAAAGAGTACATGAAGTACTTAATATTTTATCTCCTTTTATTGTTGTATTGGATTGTCTAGTACCTTTTGTGTATATATATATATATTATATATATATATATATACAAAATATAGCAAATATATATAGCAAATATATACAAAATATATATATATATATATATATATATATATATATAACTTCTAAACAGGGATTTTTTTTTTCAATACCCTTTTTGACAAATAAAATTAACTAAATACTCCATTTTCAAAATTTTATACCTAAATACTCTCTTTTTTTCTAAGTTTCAAGTAGTCATTTGGAATGGCGATTTCCTTAAGGAATTCCACTTTTGGCGACTTCCCAAAGGGTTTTAAAAAAAATCAATTTTTTTTAATTTTTATTGAAATAACAAAAATAATATATATATATATATATATATATATATATATATAATTCATAAAAAATACATAAATACAAATTTTAAATTACGATAAAATTTTAAATTACATAATTCATTCATAAAAAACATCACAAATTTTACAAAAATTACGATAAAATTAATGTCGAATGTGACCTCCAGTACCACATTGCCAAGGTTTTCTCACACGTACAGGATTTTGACGACGCTTTGGTACATCACGAGTTGATCAAGAAGAAGAACAACAATAAACTCGTGAAAAAAGAGGGTACTTAGGTATATAAATTTGAAAAGAGAGTATTTCAGTAAAAAAAAAATTGAAAAAGGGTTATTTAGAAGAAAAAAAACCCCTCTAAACAGCTGTATAGTTGAAACTGCAGGAGTGTTGGGTCTCTGTATTTAATCGAAGGATTGATTTCCTCATGCAATGCTGTTAAACAATCCAATCTAGTTGTAAATCATGATCATGCAATGAGCTTTATAAATTAAAACGTGTCAACCATATACTAGTGTTATAATAATAATAGTAATTATTATTATTATTATTATTATTATTATTATTATTATTATTATTATTATTATTATTATTATTATTATTATTATTATTACTATTATTATTATTATTATTATTATTATTAATAATAATTCGCCTGCAATTTGAACACATACTTACATAGATATTCTGTATTGTACATTTTCAGTAGCTGGTTGGTTCATGTGAAACTCATTATAGAGTCGCCACCATATCTGAATGGTTCAAACTTCAACTTAAATGATCAACGACACATCAGGAATATAGAATATTGTTCAGCTCTTAGGCACAACAAATATTTTGCATCTTCAGCTAAGCTAATGAAAGAAAAAGCTCTCATGTTGCTGCTCTGTTTGTAATTACACTATTTTGTAACACCTAATGCTTTGACTTTCTACAAATATTGACTCCATTCACCAAGCCTTTATAGGAAGCTTCGTATATGAAGTCAATGTTGAGAACAAATTTTAATGCATTTACTCCATTTCCTTTTTGTTTTTTTTTTTTTTTTGTGGTAAACACTCTTGAAATTCACACACACAACTACGAGGTCTCAAGTTTAAACTCGAGATATAATATTAAACCTAACAATATCTGTTTGTCAGTTGAGTTACGCCTTACATACCATCGTTTTAGAAAAATAAATAACTTCATATCAACTATCATTGTGTTAGCCATCATTATTAGTCGATTTTTTGCAAAGTTTTGCCTTGAAAATCAATTTTTCATGTAATTTTTTTCACATTTAGTTCAAGTTTCAAGATGTAACTTCATAGACCTGGATTCCCTTTAGTCGGGGAATGGTGCATTCGCACAATCATAGCAATGCATTCTTTGATTGAAAAGAGACGATTCAAAATTAAATCTCAATAAATAAATTATTATTATTATTATTATTATTATTATTATTATTATTATTATTATTATTATTATTATAAATTAATGATCAAAATAACCGGCTTAGATTCTCTTTCAAATCCAGACACATGCTTAGTGAAAATGCAACGTAGGACACTACATAAGTGCGCGTCATTAATCACACTAAAACCATATTAATGATGTTTAATGAAATTTAGATATGATATGCACGATGAAATTAATGCTCTCTTAGTACATGCAGAAGTATTTCTTAATGCCAAGGGAGTTATATTTTTTTTTTAAAAAAGTAAACATAATACATACATTCAGTTAAAGCAGCTAAATCTTGTCAACCGTTGAGGATAAATTATTTCAAAAATTTAAGTTCCTAGGTAGGTCTATCATGAATGACCTTATATCTATTATTACAGTTTCAAATCATTATAGGTTAACTTATCTATAGGAGGATAGCAAACAAATTATAATAGATTGGAAAAGAGTAAACAATAAACATACATTTCCTTTATTTCATAATGTGTTGCACGGTACAGCCCAACAAATAAATTATAATAGTAATACGGAGTAATAATGACAAAATCATAAAATTAAAATAAACAAAATAATATAAAATAAAATCAAACTTTTGATTCTTCAACACCCTCCTCAAATTGGTGTATAGATATCTATCATGTCCAACTTAGCTATAAGTCGTTCAAAGTTGGATCTTGCCAAACTTTTTGTTAAGATATCAACAGTTTGCTGATTAGAAGTCCCAAATGGCAAACATATAACTTTAGCATCAATTTTTTCTTTTATGATATGGCGGTCAAACTCAATGTGTTTGGTTCTATCATGTTGTACAGAGTTGTGAGTTATATTTATTATTGCTTTGCTATCACATAACAATTTTAATGGTGAGTCAACTTTCATTTTCTGTTCGTCCAAGAATTTACGAATCCACAAAAGTTCACAGATTTCTTGAGCCATTGCTCTAAATTCGGCTTTTGCATTGCTCCGAACAACAACCCTTGTTTTCTTACTTCTCCAAGTGACTAAATTTCCCCAAACATAGACACAATATCCAGTAATGGATTTTCTATCAAAAAATTGATCTTACTCAATCAACATCTGTAAATATAGAGGCTTATCTGTAATTAGTTTTCTTGAAAGTACAAACCCTTTCTAGGATTGGATTTCAAGTACCTTAAGATCCGGTAAACTGCCTCAAAGTGTTCTTCATAGGAATAATGCATGAATTGGCTTACAACACTCACAGAGAAAGCGGTGTCAGGTCTAGTGTGGGCTAGATAAATAAGTTTGTCAACAAACCTCTAGTATCTTCCAATCTCAACAAAAACAATGTATTTCTCCTAAAGTTTAGCATTTAATTCAATAGGAGTATTTGTTGGTTTACACCCACTCATCTCAGTTTCTTCCAAGAGATCTAGGATGCATTTTCTTTGAGAAACTACAATTCCCTTCTTTGAGCGACCAACTTCCATACCAAGAAAATATTTAAGCGCACCTAAATCTTTGATCTCAAATTCTTTTGTCAAATTTTTCTTCAATTTTTCCATCTCAACAATGTCATCTCCTATGAGAATAATATCATCTACATATACAATTAGAATTGCAATTTTACCAACATTAGAGAACTTCATGAACAGAGTATGGTCTAATTGTCTCAGCATATATCCTTGCCTTTTGATCGACCAAGTGAATTTTTCAAACCAAGCCCTTGGGGATTACTTGAGACCATAAAGGAATTTTTGTAGTTTGCACACATTTGAACCAAAATTATCTTCAAAGCCAAGTAGACTATCCATGTATACTTCCTCCTCCAAATCACTATTTTGAAAAGCATTTTTTACATCAAGTTGGTTAAAGACCAATCTAAATTCACCGTCAAGGACAAGAGAACTATAATAGTGTTTAATTTGACAAAAGCAGCAAAAGTCTCTGAGTAATCAATGTCATATGTTTGAATAAACCCTTTAGCAACCAAGTGTGCCTTGTATCTTTCAACTATGTTATCAGAATTATATTTCACAATAAATACTCATTTACAACCTACGGTATTCTTTTCTGTAGGTAACGTCGTGACTCTCCAAGTTTGATTCTTCTCAAGAGCTATCATCTCCTCAAGAACAACTTCTTTCCACTTTAGAATTTTTAAAGCCTCTTGTACATTTCTTGGAATTTCTACAACAGACAACATAGAGGTAAACACAGTAAATAAAGAAGACAATTTTGAGTATGACACATAATTAGACAAAGGATGTTTAGTGCAGGATCTAACAGGTTTTCTAATTGCAATAGGAAGGTATATATCAGGATACTCAACATGACTCTTAATAACAGAAGAAAACTTACATGTATCAAGATGATGTATTGGATTATCTATTGGTTTAGAATCTTGAAAGGGTCAGAGAATGTGTCCTTCATTTCTCTTTTTATGGTTTCTTCTTTTAAAGACATTTCTTTTCCAAGTAGGGCCAATGGTAGTAAACCTGCTTTGTGTCTCTTTATCTGAGTCATTATATTATGGCATTTCAGGTGGTCCATTATTATTGAGATCAAGAATTTGATCATTGTGAATTTGATTTGAAATTGTCGCCCCCGAATTTGTCGGAACCTCATTCATAAGTGGATTGAGTTCCAATATGGATTATTGGGCTGGTGCATCAATATAAGTCTCAAAAAATTTTGACAACACTATATCACCTAAAGTAATGATGTTTTCAAATGAAAAAGATGAATCTTCCTTTAAATTTCCTCCTTGAATATGATTGTCAATAAAAAAAAAATGGTTGATTTTCAACATAAGTAACATCCATGATTACAAAAATTATTTTTGATTTTGGTTCAAAACACCTATACCCCTTCTGAGTTTGAGAGTAACCGATAAAAACACATTTTATTGCTCATGGCTCGAGTTTGCCAAGTTGTTTATGTTTATAAACAAAAAGAGTGCAACTAAAAAATTTTAGTGGCAAATTAGTAGAGACACTAGTCAAAGGAAAACAATTTTGAAAAACATCAAGAGGGGTATGAAAATCTAAAACTTTAGATGGCATACGATTAATTAAATCTAATGTAGTTATAACAGCTTTACCCCACAAATATTTTGGAACCTTATTTGCAAATAGTAAAGCTCTAACAACCTCAAGAAGATGTCTATTCTTTCTATCTGCAATTCCATTTTGTCGGGGTGTATTAACACAAGAACTTTGATGAACAACCCCATTTGCAACAAAAAAAATCGAACAAAAGTATATTAAAATATTATTTACCATTGTCACTTCTGAAAACTTGAATATTTGTTTGGTATTGAGTTTCCACCATTTTAAAGAAATTTTTACAACCTGTCCAACTTTCGATTTTTCTTTCAATAAATAAACCCAACAAATTCTAGTATGATCATCAATAAAAGTTATAAACCATTTTTTATTAGAAAATATGTCTATTCTATTAGGACCTCAAACATCACTATGAATAACTGCAAACGATTTTGATGGTTTATATGGTTGTGTAGAAAAAGAAGAACGGTGGTGTTTAGCAAATTTGCAAATTTGCAAGTTTCACAATGAAATAAAGATGGATCTTTTTTAGGAAACAAATGTTTCAAATATGGAAAACTAGGATGTCCTAACCGTAAATGCCATAACATAATATCATCATTATTAGAAGAAACAAAAATAGGTATTAGTTTGAGGTCAGTCTTTGAAGTCAAGTTCATTGTCAAGATCATAGAGTCTTCCACTCTCCTTAGCATTGTCAATCATCTTCCTCGTGCTCAAATCCTTAAAAGTTCAATGAGAATGAAAGAAGTTAGCTTGACAATTTATATCCTTTGTTAATTGAGTAATGGATGACAGATTACATGATAAAGTAGGAATATGTAAGACATCTTTTAAGGTTAACAAATGTGACATAATAACATAATATTTTCCTACAATGGTTGAAAGAGAGTCATCTGCAATTTTAATTTTGTGGTTACCTGCACAAGGACTATAAGAAGAAAATTGACTTGACTCCCCAGTCATATGATTAGTAGCACCAGAATCGATAATCCAAGTATGATTGGGAGTGACACTAAGTAGAGCAATATTTGGAAAATTACATCTCTGAGCTATAGAGCAAGAAAGAGCTTGAGACTATAGGAGTTTGTACAATTGGTTTAACTGTTCCTTGGTGAAAGGAGATGGGCTTGAAGGAGATTGCTTCTCTTGATCAAAGGTACCAGCTTGGAGGGCATGACCTTCGTTTCTTCCTTTTTTCTTCCAATTTGAAGGTTTTCCATGGAGCTTCCAACATGTATCATGTGTGTGCCATGGACGTTGGCAATGTTCGCACCATAGTTTCTTGCCATCTCTTTTCCTGTCTTCATTCTTAGTGACCAGTGCAGAACTTTCAACCTCAACAACAGAAGGTGACTTACCCATCATAACACCTTGTATCGCCTCTTCTCTTCTAACTTCTGAGAACGTTTCCCGAAGTGATGGCAATGGAATCTTCCCAATATTCTACCTCGGACTTCATCAAGCCGCTTATTAAGCCCAACCAAGAACATGAATACTCAGTCATTCTCCTGTCTCTTAAGAAACAAAACAATGTCATCAACTCATTATAATAGGTAGTGACATCTCTATCTCCTTGTTTGGCATGCCACAATCATGATTTGAGATCGAAAATTTAAGAATTTTGAATATCATAATATGTTTCTTTGACACCTTCCCAAACTTCCTTCGCAGTAGGCAAGAACATAAAAGGTTTTCTAATCACTGATTCCATATTACTAAGCAGTCAAGCAATAATAATAGAGTTCTCAGATTTCCAAAACCTATAATTCAGATCTGTTGTGGCAGACATTTTCACCTCTCATGTGAGGAAACCATATTTTCCATTACCGTCTAGTATCAATCTTGTGGTTTGAGACCATTCGACATAATTTTTTTCCATTGAGTTTATGGATTTCAACCTTGAAGGCATTAGAAGTTCCCAAATGGTAAAAAAAAAATTGAAAAAACCATTGTTAGATAAATCATTCCAGCCGCCACCGCCAGGCTGCCGCTACCTAAACCAACATTGTCGGCGTTGTTGACTACTTCTGATATTTCACTCAAACCATCGTCGTTGCCGCCGCCGCCGCTACCCATAAGAGCTGCCTTCCATAGGATATTGTGTCACTAGGTAGACAAAAAACCAGATCAGGTTGCAAGACGGGTCGTTCAAAAATAAAAAACAAAATGTTGGTGTCCGTTAAGTTTGGAGCCCCAAACCCCACTAGGTTGTGGAAAACTTTACAGAACCCTAACCAATAGCTCTAGATACCATGATGAAAGTAAAAAGCAAAATACTTTCATATTTTATTACTACAGTCCTAAGTTGTTTATATAAGAAAATAAATTACAATGATAACACTGAACAATAATGACAGAATCATAAAATAAAAATAAACAGAATAATAAAAAGTAAAAGTATCAAATGTGATTTCCCTTAATAAAAAGTAAAAGTATCAAATGTGATTTCCCTTAATTCTTCGACAATACATGAGTATGAGTTATGTGACTAAATAAGTATGCTTTGCTAATCTTATTTTAGTTTCTAACTTCTGATTAATTTATGTTTGGCCACTTTTCCATGTCAAAGGATAATGTTTTCCACTTTGACCATGGCACTAACAAAGTCTGTAGAACCACCATTCAATAATTATTGATCTGATTGTAGAAGTCCCTTTTTGTTTATAAGATTCTTGAAATATGCATTGTCAAATATTACATTTGCTGTGACATCAAGTGGGGTAAGGTGGCTGTCTGGAAAAACAAACTGTCTACATAAGTAACAACTTATTCTCATTATTCATACCAAATAGCGATTAATTTTTTAAATTGTCACAATACACACATTATCTAATGATCTCAACGTCTAACACTGCACTCATCTCTACTGCAAGAATCTATCACGATTTCCTTCCCTTTAACATTAAACAAAATGGCAAATAAAAAATTACAGAATTGTGAGGGCTCGTGGCCTCTCCAATATGCCTCCTACTGCCAAACATTACATTACATGCCTAGAACTAGAATACAAATTTCTCTTCGTCCGCGGTAATATCAAGTAATCTATCGCCCGAGTCTCGAAGAGCAGCTGCAGTGGTGTCATTTATGCCTAACAGATACTGCAAACGAGACAATTTCTCAGGACTTGGATCACTCTTCAAGTATATGGTGTATAGATCAGCAAGTTCCTCTGCCACTTCCCATGAAAGTGTCTGTGAGGGTACTGCTTTATCACAAGCCAGCAAGTTGTTGAGGGAAGAAACCTGCACAGAAGACAAAAAAACAATCAAACAAACCAAATCTAAAACTATTTGAACAAGAGAACATGAAGCTTAGAAAATTGCTCACCACTCCCTTGTGATTTCTCTGCCTTAATAACGACACGGCCTGAATGAGTGCATTGGATAGTCTACTTTGTGCAAGGTCACGAACAACACCTCTTGCTTTTTCTTTATTGATGTTGAGATCTAATGGGATTTTTTCATATACTTCCTCCTCATCAAACTCCCCAGTACCAGATGAGAAAATATCACCAACAGTTTTCTTGAAGAGGGTTTCTCTCAAGCTCACAGATACCATGCTGTCTAAATCAACATTGGATTCCTTAAGTTCCCTAATCTGCTTCATATTGAGCCTCCCTTGAGTTACAGCTGTTTCAATGGCAGCTGCCATTTTTGTAGTGGTTATACTCTTGATGATTTTCTGAGCGTATTCTTGCGATAAGCCTATTTCCTTCTGCAGCTTACCAAGCTGTTCCACCCTGGCCTTTGTTAACTGTCCATCAGCCAAAAGTACCTCAGCTTGTTGCCTAAAAGCTGTCTCAGCAAGACCCCTATGGACTTCCATTATTTCTTTGGCAGTCAAACCCAGGATCCCACCAAGCTGATTTAGATAAACGTACTCTGAATCATCCTTCTTTTTTGTGATCTGAGCACCAAATGGAATCCTAGTGACATCACCAGTTAGACAGTAATGCAAGAATGTCTTGTAAAGATCAGTTCTGTCCCTTTCTGGAAGATCGTCTTTAAGAGTAATTTCTGTCTGACCAGGCTTTCCCATCTTTTCTAAAAGTTCTTTGTCCGGTCTTATTTTTTTGAGTGACTGAAGCGATTCCCATTCTCCATCTTCAGTTTCTTTAATGTCCTCTTTCACAGGTTCTTCAGTTGAAACATCAGCAGACTCCCCTTTTATGTCCTCCACCAATTCAGTTACAACTAAGGTGTTGAAAGCTATCAGCTTCTTCAGTTCTTTTGCAGACTCTGTATTATTTTTGGCTGATCGTGCACGTTTAACGTAAGTAATAAACATCTTCCTCACCTGTAATAATGTCATAATAAAAACAGCATAGTGAAATTTAATCAAATTTGAATCATCATAAATAAGCATTAAATTTCCTGACAAAGAGACACTCACCGCTTTGCTTGCAATAGACATAGCAGTCTCCCTTGTAAGTCGCAAGCCATGTGCTGCTTTTCTCACTGCTTTCTTGACTTCATCATCATAACCATCAACCCCTGATGCAATTGCATCCTTGACAATCTATACAAAAAATTGTGCTTAAATTAGTAATAAATAAACATTTTCAATGTCTGGCAGAGATTGAAACATACCTTATGACAACAAAATAAAATAAAAAAGATTACACTGTTTCATTGCATATCGATGCCATTAACTAGTGTTCTAGACTTCTTGTACAACTTGGATGTAATGTAAGATAATAAAACTAATGAACAGATTTGATAGTCAGTAGATATTAAATACAGGTCTGCAAAATAGTGAAAATACAATCTAAGCAAATTTAAAGAGTCAAAAGACCTAACAATTCAAAAGTACACTTTGAGAAATTCTTGACAAATTCTATCATGTGCACTATGACAATGTAGGCATCCTAGGTGTAAGAAAAATGGTGGAGATATAAATTCAGGGACTCCATCTCCATGCAACTAATAAATGACAGCTTCACGACCATATTAAAATGAGTCTTATCATCCAACAATATTCAAATAGAAAGTATAAAAGTTTGGGGAAGAGAAGGAGGAACATCCAGCACCAAAACACATTGTCAAACAAGAAATAATATGTCAGAAATAAAAATGCCCTGAAGAAAACCCCTACCAGCTTCCTACCCACAACAAACTACTATACATGCCATGCCATGCCATGCCATGTCAAAAACTACTGTGGACAGCCCCACAAATGATATTGTCATATTATCAATTCATTATAATACATAGTACATACACACGAATTGCATTTCTGCATAGCAGAAAATTTGAAATTTGGCACAACTATGATTCTATGAATGACTGGCAAATTAGATACGAAAAAAAAAAAAAAAAAACAAATGTTACCACCTTTTCAAACAAACTGCCACAAATATCTGCATGAGCTGCTTCAACAGTTTGTTGAGGTACACAGAGCATTACTCGCAGCTTCAACAAAGCAGCAACATCCTCATCATTGAGCTGTCCATCAGCAACACATTGCTGAAGCTTTTGGCGATAAATTTCTTAAAACAATGAATTACTGTTAGATGTGTTATAAAGAAGTAAAAATAATAATAATAATAATAATAATAATAATGATGATGATAATAATAATAATAATAATAATAATAATAATAATAATAATAATAATGATAATACAGATATAAATTGAATATCACTATAACAAGTTTACAGCTTTAAGATTAAGAATCACATATTAATGTAACTTTAAAGCATAAAGTAATCTTATAATCCAAGCCTCACAAAAGATAAAATTCCAATTAACTATAAACATATCAAGTTTTACCTTCATGAAGTTCACTGGCCTTTTGCGGATCAAAATGCAATTCATCACATAGATTTTGAAGGAATGCTGCTTTACTATCTGCTATTTCTAACTCGCCATTTGAAACAACTTGTCCAAGCCGTTTCCGATATGCCTTGGATGTAACATCAAGTAAAATAGCTTCTGCTTCACGCTTACCCAGTCCAAATATATTCTTTAACTGATTTAGTGCAGCAAGCTGAAATGCAACCGAATATTAAATATATTAACAAGGCTTCGTCTAGAGTACTGAGTTTGAGAGAATTTGATAATCAGAAAATTTAGGAGTCAAAATGAAACAGAATTTCATTCTGAAAGTTTCAGTACAACCATCTTTATGAACACAGTAAACAATTACCATGAACTGAAGATTAATACTGCTTCAACTGAAATTATTACCTTAACATTATGGAGGTGTCTAGTATACAGTCTTTTTTTCATTATTGGGAACCGCGACTCTTAGTCTTAGGAATGTGCAAAATGTGTTTGGTGTAAATAAAGTACTCGTAGAAATGTTGGATGATGTTTAGGGGAGGTTTCCCACCTGCATGGGAATCTTTGAATTTCTACCATGTGGAAAGGTTTTGCCAGGAAACGTAATTAAAACAATATTCCAAGGAATGTTCGTTTACTGAGCAAAAAAATAGAATATTCAAACCCAATATGGAAATCTTATCCGAATTAAGATTCCAATGAAACTTCAAAAATCCTACCTACAAAACACTTAAGGGCAATAAGGATTTGGTAGCATCTAATGAACAACCTGTTCAATCAGGCATTATACTGTGTCTGAAACAAAGATGTAAATATAATAGACATTAAAAAATGACCAGGAAGACTCACGACACAATCCATATTAACAGTTGAATCTTCAGCATGGGAAGAGTTGGAAGTCAAATAAGAACTCCCCTTTCCCTCCATGACAACACCTTAGAGGCTTAGACATCTACTTCCTCTCAGCCACTGCTCTCCTTGCCATCTTTTACTGCCCCTTGCAGAATCAGTGGTTGGCTCTCGTCGGATGACCAGTCTCCTTCATGCTCAAGAGGAAGAGGGCGAATGGGGAGAAGTTGTTGGAAGGATTGGAGTATTACCCATCCGGAAGCATCATCGATGAGCTCGGCACCACAGTTCTCGAGCTGTACCAGATTTTGATCCTCAGGCCAGCTGATTTGTTTCTTGGCCTCAAATTGATGAGTATGTTGTGTAGTTGATAAAGGATTTGCTTCGACGTGGGGCGTCGAAGGAGTTTGACTTCACTTTCAGGAATGATGAGGTTTTGAAATTCAGGGGAGCAATCAGATGTTGGACACAGAGGGTTGAGGAGGCGGAGGAGTTGAGGAAATGGAAAAGTAAATTTTTAAAAAATAACGTATTTGCAACTTGATACTAGTGCACTAGGTGGTGCCCAAGAGAAATTCCCATTAAAACATGCCCTCAGAGAAACACTTACTCAAACTCAATACTTTCTTGGATTGAAAAATAGACATGTTAACACGTCTATGTTTTATATTTGAATGTTATGGCCATTTACCTTATTATCTTCCATGCGCCCACTAGACAAAGCATCTGAAACATAAGCCCTGTAAAGGAGTTTCAAGTCCTCCATCTTTCTGTCACCATCATACTCACCTCCTTTGCAAAAGAAAATGAATCTATGTTAACTTCAAGAGTTTAAAGTATAAAACTAGAAAAGAACAAAAAAGTAAACAAAAAATTGCTACTCAATCAGGAAACTCACCAACTAAAGAAACTGGACCAACACCACGGGCAAGGCGATCTATGTCCGAATGATTCTTAAATGAGATGAGTAAATCATTAAACGTCAATACTTTATTAAGCTCCTCAACAACTTGGCTCACTCCAGGACTGAAAAACCTTAGTTGATTAGAAAGGGAGAAATCTACATTTGCAAAATTTAAGAAATGAACAGCTAGACTATGAAGCATGGACATATTTCCAAATACAACACACGGTACGTCCCAGAAACTCCTCACCGGGTATCCAAATAAAAAAAATTCAACTTGGGCACGTGCTAGACACAGCTGGGGCACCTCGTGCAAACTTGGCTGACACTTAACAATAGCTTAACACTTGAAGGACACACCACTCATAAATAAAACTCATTATTGTTTTTAAACAACTTTCAACAAAGTCAACTTAAAATATAGCAAAGCTATCAAAATAGTTAAAACTTCAAAAAAGCGTGAAAAAATAGGTCTCAAAAACCCTTCATTCAAAATGGTTCTCCTTCCCCTATTCATCTAATACCCTCCACATGCGTATGTTCAGAGTAGGATGTGTATCAAGTGTATATGTGAGAGGAGATAATCTTGAGCAAACAACCATACATGGATGGTTGAGATTAACACCTTCCATGCTCACGAATATATTTGTATTGATACGCACATGCGTGCTATGTATATATATATGCCTTGTGTGCATGCTTCACAGAGGAACACTAACACCGTGTAAACAGATGGCAAGGAAGATCATGTCCAGAGTTCAATAGTTATTTATTTAACATGAATCCATCTTTTGCAACATTAACTTGCTGGGAAAGCTCAATCATTAATGAAAACCACAATGACCTGATCCCTCAAAAGAATATTTGAAGTGAGAAAAACTGAGTCTTACACTGCTCTTGTGCGAGATTTAAGTATTCCAAGAGCCACTGAGATATTTTCCTCAACCAATTTCCTTACATGCTCTCTAAACAAGTTCCCAGCAAGCTACAATACGAAATTGCCCTTTTAATTAATAAAATAGATTATACTACACCCAAGAACTATTTGATGGCAAGAGAGAGGGGTTACTTCAAAAAAGAAGTTGAAAATTATAAAAGAAGAAATAAGGAAGATATACCTCATCTGAAAGCCGACATAAACGTTGCGCTTCTCTAAGTGTAACCAGTTTTCCAAGATCAAGATCTGGCAAGAAACTAATTGTTAGACTTAAGGAAGCAAACCCCATAACAACTAAACATTGCTATATAATGAATTTGTTATTTGTTAATCTAGAGTCTTAGACAATAGTAATTCAAGATGATTACAGAACAAACTCTAGCATCAGATGAATACAACAAGAACTCTTAAATTTTATTTAACAAGATAATTGCACTCCCAATTAACTAGGACTTAGGAGTAAAATTTACATGCATTTCTCCACTAATATAATTATACTGTTCAAAACGCATCAAACTATCTTCCCAGTAAGGCATTAACAGGTAAAATTTAAAATTATAAATAATTATGACAGCCTAGCATAAAGTTAGAGGAACCACATTTGTTATATTAAGACTAACTAAAGGCCAAGACATGTTTAAAAAATAAAATTAAAGGTCAAGACGCACTACTGATTACACAATTACCTCTGCCAACGGATTTCAGCTTGGAAGCATATAGTCTCTGAGCATTATCGCGTATAGCTACTTCAACCTTAAATAGAATATTGTCAACTAGTCAAATGAAAAATAACAAAAATGCTAATAGTGAAACAAATGACAATGAACATATTTTAAATTTTAAAATTATAAAGAAATGAGACCGCGTGCATTTCAGAAAGCCACTGTTAACAAAAATGGCAAAGTGCAATTACACATCAAATTAATTAGTCCATTTCAAGCAAATACGTAGGCGCAATTATACAATTATACAATTCAGATTGCACAGGCCAGCAATATGAGTTGATAAATAAGTAACAAATACCTGGGATTCGGTGACCTTGAAGACACGCTTCCAAGGTAGAAGAAAAGACGATGCATCTCCAAATACAATATTTGACACATATATCAACTTTTGGAACGCCTGCACTGGAGACTCTTTCAATGGTCAAGTTCCAACTATTTACCATAATACCATTTATTTGAAACCCAGAACTATTTACTATAATACCATTTATTTAAAACCCAGAAAGAATTTCTATCTACTGGCTAGATATGCAATTATGCAACAAATACAACAAGCATACCCGACGTTGCTCAACATCTGCCTCACGGTCCCCAACTTCAAGCCTTTGCCTGTAAAGTTTCCTACCAATCTGGAACAGGGTCAACAAGCACCAAACCAGTAAGACAGAACTGCTTACAAATCCTCAAAATTAATACCCTCAATCTCATATGCACAACTAACACAAAAATTACCTCGATATGTACAGAAGCAGCATCTGGGTCATCAATACCTATAGAACTTTTGAAGTTGACAATCCTATCAACTTCATCACCTTTAAGTTCCTCCCCACCAGGAGGAATCACAGAAGATACAAACCTAAGCAAGTTAAATGCAAATCAATCACTCAGTGCAGAAATTAAACAGCCAAATCATTATAAGTGTTGCGCCGACACCTCTGATCGAAGGAGAGTCTTGGTGTCTTAGTGTTGTCAAATAGCCGCTATAGCTGCGCAATAGCGCTATGGCATAGCGGAATTTGAGCAAATCACTATTGTTCCGCGATACACTATTTAGTACAAAGTGTTGTCAAATTGTCGCTATTGCGGCGCTATAGCACAATAGTATAGCTAAATTTGAACAAACTTTCCACAATTGACAACACTGCGGTGTCTGACACCGACACCTTGATTACATTCAATTAATTTATTTTCTCAAATTATTATCGGTGTAAACGTGTCACTATTGTGTCCGAAGTCCGTGTCAGTAAATGTGCTTCATAGATAATAACTCCTTATCGCAGATGCTAAAAAACAACTCAAAAATTTAAAAAA
>JBBPBP010009778.1:36776732-36810890 GCA_037974735.1 Cicer chorassanicum | reverse complement strand
AAAAAAAAAAAAAAAAAAAAAAAACTAATTTCAGCTCACTCGGAATATATATCACAAATCTCAGCTTTAAATGCCTCATCTTGCTTATTAACACCATACCTGAAAAGGAAAAAAAAATAACCAATTAAATTCAAGTAATTAACCTTTTGTCCTAACGCAACAAAAAATCTTAAAAACAAATATAATCATGCAATTGAAACTAACTTCTTTGCAATGGCTTCAATATCATCCTTATTCAATTTCGAAGGATCATCAAACCCTACAACATAATTATGCAAATTAACCGCCGCAACTTGCGGTGCAGTAGCATTCAAAGCATACGCAGCAGCACCACCGGCAACACCAACAGCCACCGCACCACCAAGCGCAGCATTACGGCTTCCTCCAAACCGCAAACCTAAACCGTATCCAGCCGCAACGGCGCCGGCAACGATGACGGCGGAGGTAGCAAGTCTAGCCGGAAGAGGCAATTTATCAACTAGGTTTTCAATTCCATTGAGTTCCTTCGCCGGTCGCCGCGGTGGCGAAGAAGTAGGGTTGGTGGCGTCAGAGGAACAGCGAGGTAGTGAGACCTTAAAACGACGTCGTTGTGTGCGTACGGGTGAAGGAGAGGGTAATAAAATGGAACGGTGAGTTTTGAGCGTGGAAGGGTTCATGTTCATGGTTTGAGTTTGAAACGACGACGTCGTTTAACTGTTGTAGAGTGCAGAAAGTGGACTGTATAGGGTTTATGAGGATAGAGGGAAGAGAAAGAAAGCAAAGAAGTTGGATAACGTCGTTAATAAAGTTAACACGATCGAACTGCAGGCTTGTGCAGTTCTAATCTGACGGTTTGAAATTATTAACTTCTATTTTTGTTTATTATTTGATGTTCAGAAATAATTTAGACGGTGGGGATTGTGTGCAATTGATATCAACTGCAAATGAGTGGGTTCTAATAACTCTTGTAGGAACCAAAAACAAAACACTAGTAGGAACCAACACCTCTCTCTTTAATTTATTTTTTTGTGATAAACGCGATTTTAATTTATCTTTAAAGAGTTTTTATATTTGTCAATCACAACTATTAAATTATTAAAAATATTTAATTTTTATTATTTTAATAGTACATAATAATTAAACTCTAATTAATAAATCTCTTGTTTGATTATAAAATAGAGGAAATAGTTTTTTCATTCATCTTAAATATATGTAGAAAAACTAGATAACAAAAAATTGCATTTATTTATTTTCTGTGATAAGTAATTATACTTTATGGATTCATAGGTAGAGAATCTAAAATCAGATGATGTAAACCTAAATTATTTGCCTAAAGTGACCAAAAGGAATGATGAAAAACAACTGCCATATGTTGAGATTGGAATAAGTTACTAAGACTTCTACTGATTATACTCTTTTAACTTATTGTTTATTAAAAAGATCTAAGGTGTCTTGCTCATTTGATTTTCTACGTGGGTTCATGAGAAAGAGAAAGAAACTGAAAGGATAATAATATACCCAATCAATGAAGAGAATCGAGAGAAATAATAGCACTGATGGAAAGATTAAAAATACCCTATTTTTATAAAAGCAAGGTCGAAGCTGGATAAAATGTTGTGTGATTTTTAAAGACTAAAAGTGTCTCTATGGGAACAATTTTAAGAAAGAGAATATGATTTTTTTATTATAAGTAAAAATTATTTTCATGATATTAAGAAATGTAGTTAAGTATAATTAACTTTTTAGATTTTGTGTAAAACACAAATTAAATTTACTAAATTATATTTTTTAAATGTCAAACACTCAAGTATAACCATTAAATATTTTGAATTAAATGAATGGTGTATTAGAAATAATGATATTAACTTTTACTTATAATAGTAACCAAGATTTTAAGACTTTTCTTTTATAATAGCGACAAAAGAGAGTACTAATAACATAAATGTTATTCCAACACAAATATGGTCGACAACATATAAATACAAAGGCAGTTTTTAATTCACAAGTAAAATTTCCCTCCTTGATTTTAAGTCTAAAACTTTCAATCCCTCTTGTGAGTCTTGTGCTCCTCCCTCTTTTCCCTCTTCCCACATGATCAAAAACTTATTCCCTTTTCCTCCATTCGAATCCCTATTTTCCCTCTTCCCGCACGTTTCTCAATCTCGCTCCTTTACAACTTGTTAACTTCACATCTCCATAAACTATTCTCTAGTTTTGTATCGTACCTGCCATTGTTGAATACGATGACAATGGTGAAGAAGATAATGGTGGTGAAAATGGTGGATTCGCTCTTTGTATTAAGTAAAGTTATTTTCCTTTTTTTCGTATCTCTCTCATTATAATTATTTTTCATTTTTGTTTGTTTAGGATTTATTTTTCATTTTTGTTGGTTATAAATGTTTCTCCATCTTTGTTGATTATGGTTTCTTCTACATTAAATCAGATCATCCATGATTGAAATTAAAGTGAGAAAAGCAAAATTGAAGTTTGATTAAATAGTTTGAGGAAAAAAGTGTTTCTATGTTCATCCTTGTTACTAATCTAGTTTGTGTTTTTTTATTAAAACTTAGAGTTTTAGAATTTACTTCTCTAAGTTAGGTTCTTATAGTATTTAGCATGGTTTGGTGGGATAAGCGTAGTTTGAGATTTAGAGTTAGAGGTAGGATGGTTTGTTTTACTCTAGTTGATGTATGTTTTACTCTACCAACTTTTCATAGTAGGTGAGTCGGTGAGAGTTAATAGAAATGAGGAATGTGATACTTTATCATTGTTTGAAGGAGGTGACGTAACAATTAATGGAATTTTTGACTTGATTCATATGCGTAAGACTAATGTGATCATTTTTGTAGACGTTATATACTACTTGCATTTGGTGAGTTATATTTTCCTCAATCAGAGAAACGGGGTATACACCAGTTATATTAAGCAATCAGATGACCTACATTCTTTATATATCTACAATTGGAATGTGGTTGTGTATATTGTTTTAGTTGGTAGTTTGAGCAAGGTTTCTTGTGAACAAAAGGAGAGAGAAAAATCTTAGCCTAACACATATAACAAGGTATGCAACTATATATGTTTACTTGTTTTATATCACCATTTTTATTGTGTTAACATTAACACTCATGTATTAAGTATATTAATATTTGATTATCTGTTGTAGTTTTGGACATTAAACCACTTGTCTTTTGGGGAAACACCTAATGTTCATTGTGAGTTTTCTTTTTCCACATTTTTCAAATTGAAAAAATGTACATTACCAAAAGAATAAAATAGAGGATGCATTTTCCAAAAATATGATAAACATTGTTTGTATAACATGTTTACCATTTATGTTTAATGTGGCAAATAACCACAAGTATTCAAGTCAATCAGACACACACAAAAAATATATATTTATTTTTAAACATGTGATATATCATTATGCATACCAAAAAATAATAGTAAAACTTTTACTAAACCATAACTATTTTGTTATACAAAAATGTCATATAAAAAGTGACAAAAGTGATTTTCACCGCACAAAAAATTAGTATCACTAAAGTGTGTGACATGGTTACTAAGCCATGATATAAATGAGAACAACATTGTTGAACATCAAACAATCATGTAAAAGTTTTCTTTCTAACCTTCAAAACTGTATAAATATGGGATAAGATTTTGCAAAATACACGTCACTTGACAACATCGAAAAATTCAAAGATGTGTCTAATATTCCAATATTTCTTCAACAACCACATTATCACAAAGTTGTTCAAAATTGCGAGAAGTATGTCAAGTCTACTTCGAACATTGTCAAAACATCAACGCACACTAGACCCAAAATTCATAGAAATGTTTGCACAATTTGTCAAACATGTTCATATGGGCAGAGGCAGATCTTTGTTGTGACAGGGGTCGCGACCACCCAAAATAGAATGTAAAATGACCAAAATACCCTTATTAAAATTAGAAAATTACAAACATACATACCTAAAACCCTAAAACTCTCTCTCTCTCTCTCTCTCTCTCTCTCTCTCTCTCTCTCTCTCTCTCTCTCTCTCTCTCTCTCTCTCTCCCTATTGAAAAGCTTCCAAAATCGCTAGAATCGTTGTTCGCTTTAGTTCGTCTTCACCGTCTTCGTTTGTGTCTTCTCCATTGTCTTCGATCGATGCAGCTTACTCCGTCACGTCACGATCGGTGCTGCTCACTCCATCGTGTCACGATCTGTGCTCGCCTCTACGAAGATTCCAACCTATTTCCATCTTTTCCCTCTCCATTCGTCAAAAGGTTCGTCTCCGAATTTCAATTCATCTCTCAATTTCATTCATCATTGGAATTGTTTTAATACTTACTTTATTATGCCATTGTTATCAAATCGATTAATATTTATCTCTCCTTTCTTGTTACAATTGTTGAGTGAATTGGTGAATGAATAGATGTAAGTGTTGATAGAAAATTAGGTTTACAAGATATGTTTTGTTCTAATGTTGTAATGCACGTTATGGAGTTTTTTGTTGCATATAAAGTGTTTGATAATATGTACAAATCAAGTGGTTCTATTTGGTGTTTTTGCATTGCATGTGAATATGACTTGATCAAATCTTATTTTTTATCAGCTTTGCTACATCATTGTAACGCTTGTCACAAGATGTTTTTTATTCATTGATCACCAAGCGTATTGAATTCATTTGTCTCTGATTTGTGACTCCATTTTTCTTCCATCTTGTTAAAATATATTTTTCTATCACATTTTTAATAATCTCGTAAGCACACACATATAACACATGGTGATACGGAACACCTCTAAACTCAAACAACGAGCATTCACACATGACATCATAGTTTTCCCAATTAAACACAACTTTAAATAAATGTTTGATGTATATCCATCTAACATCTCTTTCAACATATGATAAGTAGCAAAGTAATCCTTCACAATGTTCAACAAAGAAGCACAATTCATTTTATATATGAATTGAGCTTGAACTTTCTTAAATTTGGCAAGAGTATACTCACCTTAGAATTGTTTTACAACAAACAAGTTTGACCTGCAAGGAATTGTAGTATCCATCAAATGCAAATTTTCTTCAAATTCATTGTCTCTTTGACTTACGAGAGCATTATCATATTGCTTTACTAAATAATTGTGTTGCTTCAAATTTTTTTATACTTGTCATTGAATTGCTATATCCACCAAAGAAAACATACTTGGTTGCGTTGTTGACATATTTGTCCAAAAATATTGTCTATCTATGACGCTCGTTATACAATTCATTCAACCAATCATTCTATTGAAGCTCAAATTTGTTGATGAATGAACACAATTTTTCTTCAAAAACATATGTTGTGTTTGTCTCATAAACAACGTCTTTTATTGTATCTGTTGAGATTTTTAGGATTTATTTTTCGTTATATACCATAAACACCACCTAGGATTTATTTTTCATTGTATCCTTTTATATTCAATGGCATTATGCATAGCCTTACATTGGTCAGTAATAATACCCATGTGAACATTTCCTATCATACAACGAATCCATGATTTGAAAAGCCATACAAATGACTTTATGTCTTCTCTTGACAACAGACGATATTCAAGTTATGTTGATTGACCATGGTGTTTCAAACCAACAAACGCAACAACAGGCATGTCATATTTATTAGTGAAATATATTCATAAGCAACTCTACTTCTTACATCAATCCAAAACATATTCCTTTCATGAAAATCATTATCCAAATTTATGTCATAGAAGAAATTTGAATTTTGTTCCCTTATTTGACAAAAATAGTTTATCAAGGTCCCTATCATCACATTATTTTTCAATTGCATGTCGTTCCTTGTTAACATAATTCCTCACGTCTCTTTCGCAAAATGGTATATTTGCATGCCCTATTGTATGTTTAACAAGAGAATGAAAAGTGTTGTTGATTCTCATTCTTGCATCATCGTTGATTTGAATTGTTCTCCTTACATGTAAATTTATTTTTTTGTTAGCCTTGAACAACTTTGCCTTTGTAGGGTTGGTCTCGTGAGAATGATCAGTTCAATTTTTTTTAATATACCACAATCCATTTTCTTCCAACTTAATACAAATCTTGCAAGGACAAATTTTGCCTTAGTTGAGAGTGTCTTTAACGTACACAAACTTTTACACTTGAGACTCCTCTCTTGAACATGCTAAAATTAAGTAGTAGAGCTCTCCATCTTGTCATTTTCATGATATTATAATCTTCCACCAAAAATCCTTTTTCAAAGCATACTCTCTATAAAAATAAAAATAAAATTGACATAATCTATGCAAGAAAAATACATCCTCATTGCAAGCTCATAACATGCATGATCATCATCATTGACGTTATTAACTTATATATCTTCATCATCAATACTACCATAATCCACAAAATTATGTGAACTATCTATGAAGTTTCCATTGAGGGTGCAAGTATTACACCAAAACTACAAAAAATAACTCAATTACAACTTCTATGTTTTAACTTGCAAAAGTAGAATATAAAAAGTCACAATAACACTACAACGTATAATGAGTGGGATAATGATTTTTTTGGCACCTTGAGACTTTATTAATAGGTTTCACATATTTCGTTAGTGGTGCATCATAATTGATTAATGAATACTTATAATACATAATTAACTTGTTAATCACTCATAATACTCTATAAACCAAATATAAACATTATATTAATCATATTAATTTGGTTAAACTTTATGATTAATGGTACCTTGTAGTTTGGTTATTGATATACATCGATAATTCATTAACCACTCAATGCATTTCATTAATAAACAATGTGTTACAATAATGCAATATCATAAATTCATTTTCATTATTATCTAGAAAACTCTATATAACACAATTTTAAAATATTTTTACTATAAAAGATGGACTCACACTCTTTTCCAAATATTTTGTGTCCGAATGTGTTGGAATAACATTTATGTACTAGTAATTGTTATTACGAGACAAATAATAAATAATGTAATAAATGTTTCGAGTTACTCCATTCTAAAAAGTTTTATGTTTTCCGCCAAATCCACAAATAAAATTTTTGCGAAATTGTCGTATAATCTTTCACTTTTTCATTCAAGAAGTGTCATACTAAATAGAAGTTATTTTTGATTAATCCACTTTAAATTTTTAAGTGGATTCATGTGTGTCTACTAAATTTTATGATACTCAAGTAATTTTTACTTTAAGAGAAGTTTGTTTGGGATCTTCAATGAATGAATCAATTTTTAATGCATTATTTATGTTGCAGTTTGTCAGCGTGGAAATCACATTTGTTATCAAGTAACATTTATGAGGGAAAAAAGTTGAAAGAAAAAGTAGAAAATGACTATTAAAAACATCATTTTTTAATAAAGTGTGTTTTATAAATTATGATCATTTAAAAATATTACACCCAATATTTATGTCACAATTTCATCTCTTTGCTCTTAATTTTATACTCAATTTTGCTCTTATAACTTTTACCTTACAATTTCATCTCTTTGGGTTTCATTTGACAATATTTTTATTTCAATTTTTTATTTTATCACTTTAAATGAAAAAAGTGACTGTATTATTGTTTATGTCTAATGAATCTTAATCAAAATAATTTTCGGCGATCTTTATTGCATTTTATGTAAATGGTGAACATTTTAGTTCTCAAATTTTCAATTTTTAATTGTTGTCATGTATTTCTCGCTAGTTTTTAATTATTATATTAAAAGGTAAAATTTCTTTTAAAAAAATTCATACTTATTAATTAAAAATACGTCAATTAATATTTTAAATTAAACGTAAACGAAATATTAATCTGTGGATTAAATTGTGAGATATTATGGATTCTTAAGAGAAGTAAAAAAATAATAAGTGGTTTTAATATGACATGATTTAATCCACCTAAAGTCCTAAACTACCCATCAGGGGTTGTCCCAATAGAAATTAAAGATGAGCATCAGCTCTTAATTCACAAATATCATTTCCCTTACTTCAATATTTTATATATTCTCTCACTTTTGCATATTAAAATATTACTTCTTCTATTTCGTAATTATTATGGTTCCGTTGATATATGCAAATATACTTAATATAGAAAAACTCAACTTCGGATTTGAATTTTTTTATTTCTTCACACATATCTAGCCACTAAATTATTTGACAAAAAATTAATAATACTTCTTTCGGTCCATAAAAATAAGAGAAAAATTGATCAACAAAAATTTATGTATTTGACACAAATTTAAATTAAATACATCAACTTTTATTGACCAAACTTCTCTTATATTTAAATGCACTTTTGGTCCCCCATTTTGTCTAAAATAAACTTCTAATCCTCTCTCAATTCTAAAATCGGTTTTTTTGCCCCCTTATTGACTAATTATTGGGATTTTTTTCGTTCTCCACTATTTTTGATTATGTGACACTCTCATTAATGATTAATGTGACACTCTTATTAATGATGTGACACTTAGATGACATTTATGAGTTGAATAAAATATTTTTTATGTCATTATTGTTATTATAAATTTTATTTATATATTAAAAATTTTAAAATTAATTTTTATTTAAAATATTTAAAATATATTTATTTTATTTAATTTTTTTAATAATTTAAATTTTTATAATATTTAAATAAAATATTTAAAATTTCATTAATTTTATTTTATATATTTAATACTATTGATCATAATTAAAATTTAAAATATTTAAATGAAATATATTTATTTTATCCAACAATAATTTAAAATTTCTAAATAAAATAATATTTTTAATATTTTAATATGTAAATAAAATAAATTACAACAATAATGACATACAAAATATTTTATCCAATTCACAAATGTTACCTAAGTTTTACGTCATTAATAAGAGTGTCATGTAATAGAAAATTGTGGGGACAAAAGTAATTCAAAAAAATTGTTAATAGGAGGGTAAAAAAACTTAGTTTTAAAAATAGGGACTAAAAGTTCATTTTGCCAAAATCAATGGACTAAAAATGCATTTAAGACAACTATTTTCTAAGTTACTAAGATCTATTGGGACCAAAGCGCGCAACAAAATATTTGGAACTCGTTTAAATTATCAATTTCCCGTGGAACAACAAAAAATTACCAATCACAACCAATATCAATAATAATAGCAATAAATTAGGAAAGAAATGTAAATCGAACAACTCAAAGTTTAGTATGAAAAATCCCTCAAATCAAGGGTAAACACCACGAATCGTGCGGAGGAAAGAAATAACTCAACTATATAAAATAATGAGTACAATCAAGAGTAAAAACAACTCGTCATCCAGATCACCTAAATAACTCAACTATATAAAATAATGAATATAACCAAAAGTCTTTCTAGTAATACTAACAAACCAAAAAATCATCCAATGGTATAAATCAAACAATAACAAAGCACCTATACAAAAGTGTGTATCACAAACTAACTCAAAGAGAAAACAAATTACTAATAAAAAATAGGCTTAATTGCAATTTTAGTCCCTCTATTTTAAAAGTCGAAAGTTTTGGTTTCTCTTTCTGATTTTTTAACTAAAAAATGATGATGTAAGATATTTTAAATAACATGACACATGAGACGATAATGTAAAATAATTAACACCCATGAAATTAGAATACAACGTAGTAAAAACTTAGCTTTCAACTTCAGAATGTTTTCATATTTTTAATTTAATTAATGACATATGAATAATTAATGCATCTAGATAATTCTATATCATATAATTGTATATCACATTATTAAAAATATGTTAATTCTGCATTTTTTATTTCAAAAATCTGAGAGATGAACCGAAACTGTCGACTTTTAAAATAGGGAAACCATTTCTGTGAATTGGTAATAATAGAGGGATAAAACTGCAATTAAGCTTAAAAGTATTAGAATTAAGTAGTACGAACAACATATTAAAATTTCAGCTGAACAAAAAATCTTTGTTGAACCAACATTTACCAAGTACCAAAATCTTGTTCTCTCGAATGTTGATGTGTTACTATTGCCCCTAGTGTGCTACGACACTATGCTTTGTCTTTTGATAATATAAAAATGATACATCTATACCCTAAAATTTTATATGTTTCTACAACACTTCATTTTATATTTGTCTCTCTTTTCATATCACATCATTAATATATTTTGTCTATCATATCATTATCCTTTATCTTTTTTTTTTCTCTTAAATTATATACACCCTACGAGGTGTACGCCAAAATATATATACATATACATATACATATATATATATATATATATATATATATATATATATATATATATATATATATATATATATATATATATATATATATATATATATATATAAAATCTCTTTTGTCTTTTCTTTCACATGTTCTAAGCCCTAATCATACTTTTTTTTCTGTCTTCTTTTTTTTAATTTGGTATAGACTACCGCTTGAGTTGAAGTCCACCAACAAGAAATATAACTTTATCTAAATCTATAAATCTAAAAGATTACATTTAACTCACCAAATTATTTTATGAACAAAATGAAAGTGGTATATCTATTTTTTTCTTATTAAGTACCACTGCTTATTAACCACTTCAACCAAAAAATTATGAGTGTTTATTAAACAATAGTTGTTAGGAGGTCCTCACAAAAGCAAGAAACAACGGAATAATACCACAAGGTCACAAGCTCAAATGCTGTTATTACACCTCTAAATATATATTTATATAATAAACACATTTCAAACCATCACCCCATTTTAGTTTTTTTAGAATACCACCATCATTTATGTATTTTTTTTTTACAAACCACCACTTACTTATGTATTTAATGGAATGAATTGGAATTGAAAAGTGCCTCCCATATATTTAATTTTGTTTAAAATTTAATTATTTTGTTATTTTATAAGTGTTAAGTACTTTTAGAGATTGAATCATGTCATTCATTCTAGATCAATATACTGAATAATATGACAGAGTTATTTGATTTAATTCAGTTCAATCATGTTGTTTGACCACTAATCTCGTAGTTCGACTTGTGATTCACTAATTTTGTGTCTTTCTTGAGTCAATCACCGAACCAGTTTTTAAAATACTATATGAAACACTTTGGTCATTTGAATTAAAAATATTATACACTTCGACTCTTTTTAATAATATTTAACATTGTAATTTAAAATATTAAAGTGTATACTATTTATTATTTAAAGGATCAAACAATTTAGTATTTATAATTTAAAGAACTAAAACAGAACAAAAATAAATTTAATGAACTAAAATGTCTAATATTTATAACTTAAAGAACAAAAATAAAACTAAAAACACTTAACCTACAAGTATAGTTTAACCTAAAATAAATTATTGTTATTGAAATGTAACAATAAAGAGTTATCAAAAGTATATTTAATAAATTTTTCTGAAGTACTAGACCGGAAGAATTGAATGCTTAGTCGTTCTTAAGTCCTTAATAAACAATTGTTAGGTTAGTGATTGGTAGTTTTTTATTTACCATGAATTGAGTTAGTCTCCATAAATCTCCTTGTTCATCTCTATGTTATTTTTCTCAACATTCTTACACCGGTTCAAGATAATCTTTGTTCATAATAATTGATATGTTAAGTGAGTTGTGAAGATGAGTGCTGCTTCATGTCTGCGACTCACACTCTTTCCTTTGCTCAAAAAAGTTCCATACACAATTATTACACCCATTTTTGAGAACACAAAATCGGGATGTTTCCGTTACTGCTCTTTTCCTCCTTCTCCCCAACCACATTCATGGCAGCCATTTCGTAAGAAAAAGGTTGTTATGCGTCTCGCCTATATTGGCACCAATTACAGAGGTCTCCAAATGCAACCAGATCAACATTCACTTTCAAGTATGCTTCTCTATCTTTTATTCTTTCTTCTCTTCTTAATTACTTACCACTATTCTTCACTTGGTTATTCAACAAGTAAAATACAAAAATGGTTGGGTTAGTGCTTTTGGTGTCTAAGATGTTTGTTAAAATGTACCAGCTGGGGGAACATGAAAATTATGTGAAAATAAATAAGTTTCTTTGAAAATTTAGTGTTAGTTAGTAGTAACTTCAAAAATTTTCACTACAAGTGATTACTAAATCAAATTAACTGGAAAACTGGAAAGAAATCACATAAGAATGGATGGATGCAGCATGATAGGTCCAAGGCTTTTGAGTCAAGTTGAAATTTTAGAACTATATAAGTATTGGTGACAATATTGTGAGTGTTTTTGTTTTTTTTTTGTTTTTTTAAAAAAATTGGAAAAGGGGAATTTTTTATTAATAACGGTGACACTAATGACTATTATACAACTGTCTAATCCGAGATTTGAATCTTGTCCTGTGATGTTACAATATCAAGGTCTTACCAGTAAGTTGACACTTCGGGGATAATGTGAGTGTGTGTTTGATAAATCAAAAGGTCATGGTAACCCCGTGCGTTGAATCAAAAGCTACGCCTACACCTTGCAGTGTTGATTGGCAGCACAGTATTACATGTACAAAAGCAGGACCTGTACAGATGAGCTCTGTTAATATCAAATTTGACATTTTCACATGTTCAACATCTTTTTGTAAATGCAAATTTAAGCAATGTTCTTATTAAGTAGACCAGGTATACAAAATTTCATATAATTCAAAAATTATAATAAATAATGTTTGTTTGTTCAGCTGGTGTAATGTAGAGTATACATGTGATTCAATTTGGCTAGTTATTTTTAGATAGGCTGTTGCTAAAGTAATATGATTTCAAAATTGTAGCTGTTGAGAAAGAACTCGAAAGTGCGATATTCAAGGCCGGTGGCATCCGCGACAGTAATTTAGGGGATCTGGAGAAAATTGGATGGGCCAGAAGTAGCCGAACTGACAAAGGAGTAATTCCTGATTCTATTGTTTTACTTTATCTTGCTTTGGATTTCGTTTTTGATACATATAAGGATATAATAACTTATTTCATCTTATTTAATATTGCATGTATGTTAGGTTCACTCTCTTGCGACAATTTTATCATTTAAAATGGAAATCCCAGAAAACTCTTGGAATGGAGACCCTTATGGCTTTTCCCTTGCAAATTATGTTAACTCTTATCTTCCTTGTGATATCAAAGTTATAAGCATTTTGCCTTCACAAAGGTAAGGTTTGAAACCAAGTTGATTTGTTCAGTATTCATAATATAATCTCTGAAATGTCATGCTATATTTTTACTTCTGTTTTGCATATTCTTATTTATATTCTTCTGAGTTTCTTCTCCTCTTTTGTTATGCCTTCTAATTGTTTGATTTTGTTTCTTGGAGCAGAAGCTTTGATCCGAGAAAGGAATGCAATTTGCGGAAGTATTCCTACCTACTCCCTGCTGAAATTATCGGTATTCAAAGCTACTCTAGCAATGATGAAATCGATTACCACCTGTCAGAGTTCAATGATATTCTCAAAGAATTTGAGGTGTGGTGACTGGTATTCAAATCTCTTTTTTTTTTCCACATTATCTTATTTCATTGTGAAGTCTCTATTTATTTTGGTTCATAATTACTGAAATTTGTGTTAATTATTATGAAACTTTATCAAGACAACATTTTCCTGATATCAATTAATTTCTGATAGTTCATGCTTCACAAATGTATTTATGTATGTATGATGTTAGATGCAATTGCATTTCTTAGGGGGGACATCCTTTCCATAATTATACAGCAAGGTCCAGGTACAGAAAACATTTTCGTCGTAGACCGTCACAGTCAAAGAGCGGCAAGAGTTTATCAGCATACAATTCGGAATATGAGGATAGTGACGAGGAAGAAAATTTTAAAATTGATGAGGCACATACAGAAAACATAGTGTGCCAAAACCAAAAGTCTTCAGGAACTTTTGATTCCTGCGAAGATGTCAACGGCACCGGTAATGAGAAAGATAGTTTGCATGATCAGAGCTCGAGATTGGTTGTTCGTGCGAAATGGTTACATGAACCTGATGATGCCGACAGATTAAATGCTTCTCATTTCAGAAGAGTTTTTAAGTGTTGTTGTGGAAAGCTGGAAAGATCACTGAGACATAATTACATAGAGATCTACATAGAGGGAGAGTCGTTTATGTTGCATCAGGTATCTTCCATAAATTGTTTATTTGGTACAGATCATTTTCAATTCTTTAAAAAACACGTCGCAAAAAAAAGAAGGCAAAAATACATCTTTAGTCCTTTAAGTTTATTTTTTCCCAATTTGGTTCTTTAAGTTACATTCAGTTTGCATCATTAGCCTTTAAGATATATTAAATTACACATGCGGCCCTTTAAGTTTGATAATTTTCTCGAATTACTGTCATGTTAAAATCTTATCAAAACATCGCAACAAGTCGACTGTCGAATCTACTTTGCATGTGAAAGAAGTTAAAAACATTGATTATATGGATATACCTTTATTACCTTGTTTTTAAGGCTATATATGTGTTTAAATTGTTGTAAAGAAAATCAAGAATATAGACCATTTATAAGATTTGATTAATGTTTTCTGAAATATTAGTATGAGATACATATAGTTTCAACATTTGGTATTGTTTTAAATGATCAGAAGTTTTCAATTGAACTAATTGTTGTCAACATTAAGAAAAAGGACTAACGGTGCAAACATAATGTAACTTAAATGACTAAATTGAGATAAAATAAACTTAAATGACCTAAGCGGGAATTGAGTTAAACTTAAAGGACTATAAGTGTATTTTTACTAAAAAAAAATTCTTTAAAAAACAGAGAACTTCATTATTAAAGTTTTAATTATGGAGCTCTCCTTTTCTTTTGAGAAATAGAGATAATCCCTACTCATAATTTTTATGTATTTTAACTCTTTCAAGCCTACCCCTTTGATCCAAACAATTTATCTGCATAATATTTGGTAACTCATGCTTTGAAATATAAAACACTTTGTTTGAGTACTTAATTGTATTGTTTTTACATTGTGACAACCGGTGAAGTTATGTATATACTATCACAGAGAACTTTTTCTCCCTTTTGATTTGTTTCAGTATCAAAATATTCAATAATGTGTCTGTTTTTATACATGTCTTAAATTGTCAATCCTTAACTTTTTGTTTTGAGGAGTTGAATTAAATTAGTTAAATGTGTTTTTCTTCCTTGTTCCAAAAGCAACATGATATGACATTTTATACTCTAACCAGATAAGAAAAATGGTGGGGACTGCAGTGGCAGTAAAGCGCAAATTACTTCCGCGAGATATTATTACAATGTCACTGTCAAAGTTCTCGCGGATCATTCTACCACTTGCACCGCCGGAAGTTCTAATATTAAGAGGAAACAGTTTCTCACTGAGAAATAAGCCAGGAAATGTAACAAGACCTGAAATGCAGACAATAGTTGAATCAGAAGAAATCAATAAGGTTGTTGATGATTTTTACACATCGGTTATGTTACCTCAAGTTTCGAAGTTTTTGGATTCATCGAAAGTTCCTTGGGAGGAATGGATTGAGAAATTGGATGCTCACACAAGCATACCAAATGATCAATTGGATGAGGTAAGGAAAGCTAGGAATTTGTGGAAAGAAGACAGTACAATTAGTGTCCATCTTTGATAAATGAAAGGAAAAAGGGACAAGATTACCTTTCTTATTCTTTAATCATTTTTCTTGTTTTTTGGATGGGAAATCGTTAGCAAGTTCGTGGTTATGATAATTTTCAGAGTTGGAACGTTAGACCCCTTCTTAAAACTCCTTTGGTGCTTTAATTAAAGCTTCCATTGGCTTAGAATAATCTTTCCAGATGAGTTGAAATTGATGTATACTTTCATGTTAAATTGTCATTCTTATTTTTCTTGCTAAATATCTGCCACATATTGTGATTCATTATTTTTTGGGCTCTTATAAAACTTTTTTTTTCTTAATTTGTTTATGAAAATACAATATAAATATAGATATAGAAGTATGTTCAATTTAATCTTTTTTCTCTATTTCAGAATACCCAGCAGAACGTAAGTTATTTTCATAATCCTTTCTTTACAGCAAACATCTCATTCCACACCAAAAGCTTCAATACAAATTATAGATGAAATATGTTCAAGGACATTTCCCCACCAAACATTAGATCCTAAGTTCCTAGCTACACCAACAAGGCCATGGGCAACCATGTTCTGAGTTCTTTTAACAGCAACAACATTAAGGTTAATCAAACAGTCAGCAACAATTATATCAATAGCTGCAAGCTGATTTTTCCCAAAATGCAATTTACCACTACTTCAGAGTCCATTTCCACTACCACATTATCTATTTATGCCAAAGTCCTCCTTAAGGATGTGATAAGCTGAGTCGACCGAGTAGTTACCGTCTGGTTCCCAATTCCAAATTCTCTTGTCTTCCAGGAGTCTCCAAGAAATGGTAATACTCAAAATTTGCTTAGCCTCATATGCATTGAAGCTACTGATTACCAAGTCTCATTTGAGTCATTTCAATTGTTTAGTATCTGTGAGTGTATGTCTCTCTAGTATAGGTTTAAGAGTTTTGATTGATGTCAAAATTTAGGTCTAGTTTACATGGTGAGAGTTGTCTTCTTACAATAGTTTCAATGGCCTTGGATCATGAAAAAATATTTTTTAAAAATCATGCATAACATTAGATGTATGTAGATATTTATGAAAATTCATTAAAACAAAGTTTTTAAGTCATTTTGATTTTCATGTATGTAGATATTTATGAAAATTCATTAAAACAAAGTTTTTAAGTCATTTTGATTTTCATGTTTTGAAACGTAAGTTGTTTGATTTGCATCATGCATGTTATGTAAAAATATTCGGATCAAATAAACTGGTGATTCGTATCATATTAGTAAAACTGGTAAATCTCGAGTTTCAATGATTTGTGATTTGAATCACATAAACAAACAATTCAAATCATGTTAGTAAAATTTGCAAATCTTGATTTTATAAGGTTTAAATATGTTTTTGGTCTCTGTAAATATATATATATATATATTTTTTATTTTGTTCCTCGTAATTTTTTTTTTGGTGGACATCCTTGTAATATCAAAAAAAGATTATTTTTGGTCCTTAACGTTAAGTGGACGTTACAAAAAACAAATGAAAATAGTTTTTGGTCCCTGTAAATATAACATTTTTCAGTTTTAGTCTCTGAAAAATATTTTTTTTGAATTTCATCCCTGCAATATTCAAAAATCTCCTTAAATATAAACTAACATACAAATTGATCTTTATAAATAATAAACTTATGCCAAGTAATGTTTAAAATATTTTCACTTCAATAATTTAAAATTTATTAATCTTTTGTTTTATTTATTTATTTATTATTATTAAATTAATTTTTATTTTCTATTTCAAAAAATCACTAAAATCTTCTGTTTTATTTAATTATTATTATTAAATTAATTATATTAGTATAAAATAATGATTAAAATAATTTTAGATTTAAGATTTATAATTTAACTAAAATCTTCTTTTACGCTTTAGATTTGTTTTATTATAACTTTAAATAAATAAAATATATATTAGGTGATAGATTTATTTTAATCATTATTTTATAATAATATAATTGTAGTTAATATTATATTAATTTTATTTTAATTATAATATTATATTATATGTTTATTTTAATTATATTATATTAAATTAGTTATATTATATTATACATTTATTTTAATTATATTATATAATTAATATACAATTACGTTAATATACAATTATATTAGTGTTGAGAATAAATCTCTCTCAATTGATTTTAATGATAACAAAATTACTTAAGAGATTATGATTGTGTTTAAGGACTAATCTGTGCTCTTGAGTGGATTTATATTAGAAAACAGGTTATTAATCATAAAGGCTGAAAAAATGAACATATGACTCAAAACCATCATATTTGCAAGCAAGAGGATGGGTTAAGCCTACGCGAGGATGGCCTCGTAAAAGCACAGAATACATCCAGCAACTTAATCATAAGTCTTAATCAGGTTAAGATGTAAAGATCGTAACCAAGAATGACCCAATAAAGCATATTATCTAAAGAGGTCAGAAAGCATATTTTGACTAGTACGAGGATAGGCTGTTCTAGGAAGAGGACAGCTAGTACTAGGCACAAAGTTGAACAATTTGTCACATCATTGTTCAAAAGTTGTATTCAAACCTTGTACTCCACGAATTCAGCCTGCTGTAGCACACATAGTCAAGGAAATAGCCGTTTCATGTCTTGAAGAAAGAAAAAGAAAAAGGCTACATTGGACCAAGTATCTAGAAGGTTTGAATCTCAAGGCTGAGGATGGACTAACACTGTTCAAGACAGCTGGATGACAGTTTTGTAATTTCAGCACAAAGACCATTGGACTCTTTGATGCATCCTCCTCAACGGTCAAGAAGTGTTTTAACACATGGAAGAGCTGTACAAGAACTCTATAAAAGCCAGCAAGTTCTCCATAATCAAACACACACAAATATTGCAGAAAAGGATCAAAATCTTAAGATTATCAAAAGCAATATCCATCCTCTCTTCAAACTTTCTACATTCACAAAATAGATCTTTGTAATATCTTTATAGAAAGTGTTTAAGAGAAGAGAGAGCAATCATACTCAAATCATTCTGTAAGTTTTCAAGTAAGGTTACCTGAAATCATTCAAAAACGTGATTGTAAGCTTGGTGAAGCTAGATAATACACAAAGTGTAATCATCCTCAGGTTGAGGTTGATCAGATTGATTATTAGTGAAATCTCACAAGAGTGTGAGGACTGGACGTAGCCATAATTGGGTGAACCAGTATAAAATCTGTGTGTCTATTTCATTTTATTTTTTCTGCTTTAAATTTGTTCTTGATTAAAACGGTTGAATTTCCATCCTCCATCGTATCCTCTCAGAGAGGACAAAAATTCATAACCTTGTGAAAACAATTTTTAAAAGCCAAAATCCCTATTCAACCCCCCCTTCTAGTGATATTTAGCTCCATCAATTAGTATAAAATAATGATTAAAACTATACAATTATACTAATATAATTGAAATAAACATATAATATAATATAATATAATTCAATATAGTATAACTAATATACAATTATTATTTAATAATAATATAATTGTATAATGTATATAATTGTATATTAATTATATAATATAATTAAAATAAATATATAATATAATATTATTATTAAAATAAAATTAATATAATATTAACTACAATTATATTATTATAAAATAATGATTAAAATAAATCTATCACCTAATATATATTTTATTTATTTTAAGTTATAATGAAACAAATCGAAAGCGTAAAAAGATATTTTAGTTAAAATTATTAAGCTTAAATCTAAAGTTATTTTAATCATTATTT
This sequence comes from Cicer chorassanicum, assembly GCA_037974735.1. Taxonomy (NCBI): domain Eukaryota; kingdom Viridiplantae; phylum Streptophyta; class Magnoliopsida; order Fabales; family Fabaceae; genus Cicer; species Cicer chorassanicum. The sequence goes on along the minus strand of JBBPBP010009778.1, from coordinate 36,791,613 downwards.
TATACTAATATAATTAATTTCATAATAATAATTAAATAAAACAGAAGATTTTAGTGATTTTTTTGAAATAGAAAATGAAAATTAATTTAATAATAATAAATAAATAAAACAAAATATTAATAAATTTTAAATTATTGAAGTGAAAATATTTTAAACATTACTTGGCATAAGTTTATTATTAATAAAGATCAATTTGTATGTTATTTTATATTTAAGGAGATTTTTGAATATTTCAGGGATGAAATTCAAAAAAAATATTTTTCAGGGACTAAAACTGAAAAGTGTTATATTTACAGGGACCAAAAACTGTTTTCGTTTGTCGGTTAACGTTTTTGTAATGTCCACTTAACGTTAAGGACCAAAAATAATCTTTTTTTGATATTAGAGAAATATAAACCAAAAAAAATAAAATTACGAGGACCAAAATAAAAAAAGGTTATATTTACAGAGACAAAAAACATATTTAAACCTTTTTATAATTACAAACTTCGCATGATTTGAATCATGCCCTATGTAATTTGAATCACATGAACAAAGTTTCGGTTTTTTTTAATGCATTGAATATATTTTTTCTTATGTAAACACATAACTATAAATATAACTCATTTATCTCACTCACAATTAACATTCATTTCTCATTTGTTTCATTCATAGAAAGATGAAATTGGAAACTCTTTCTGGACCAATTTCTCTGAGTGATTCCTTTGTGAGAAGACAAAAAAAAGATAACTTTTGTGTGAGTGTTGAAGTTGTAAATTGAGTGTTATTCAATTCCACTATTGTAAAAAGAAAAGAAGAAAAGTCTTTTCTCCTAGAGAGGGTTCTAGGTTTTGAGTAATTGAAGCTCCAAAATTGAAGGTGGAACCACAATTCAAAGTTCAAGGGCATGAAGTTTCTTTTTGCTAAAAATTAATCGATAGTTGTTAACGGTTTAATTAGCTTAAAAATGTAAAATGATATCAAAAATATTATTAGTTAAAAATAAATTTTATATCAATTGATGCTCAAAATATTTTTAAATTAGTAATTAAAATTTTCTTTTTTCATTAATTTAATTTTTTTTTGATCTTATATCTTTTTTATTTATTTTAAATTTTAATAAATAAATTATTTTAAATTATTTGCTTTGAAAATATTAGTAATTTTAAAATATAAATTATTTATAAATTAGTTAAAATTATATTAAATAAATTATTTATTAATCTGATACATTTATTTATTTATTAAGCTAGTTTATTTAGTATAAATTATAATAAATAAAATATTTATATTATTTACTTTTAAATATTATTTTTTTAAATTATTTTAAAATTTAAATTATATAGACTATTTATTTAAATTATTTTAAATTCTAAGGATTCAAAATGTGAGGTTCTTGGGTTGCAGAAAAAGAAGGCTTTGATGTACTTGCTTGTTTATTCATTGACTCATGGATTTTTTGTATCAAATATTGATTAATGGAACAAACTCTCTTTCTTGTTGATTCAGGATAGCATGTACACGGCTAGTAAGGACAATGCAGTGGAACCTTTATAAAAATTGGTGTCTTTTTTTTTCCTTAATCTTCATTAAGTTCTGCATTATGTTTGATTCTTTGAAAAAATTCTAATTCTTGACATAGTTAATAGCTAGTGCAGAGGAAAATTCTATTTTTAGAGTTCTTGAGATATGAAGTTATGTGAAACCAGAATTTTTTCTTTTTTTGTTTAACAATTTCAGTTTTAGATATTTACTCAATTGTGTGAACAATTTTAATTCTATTTTACTCAAATTTGCACATATAAATTCTTTTTATTAGTATTTTGAGGGTATTTTGATTCTATTAAAAAACCAAAGTTTTTATTTGTGTAAGCTAATTCACAATAAATTATTGCTACATCTAGTTTTCCCCTTACAGAAATTTTTTGTCTCAGTATAGTTGATGAATTAATCCATTATAATCTAATTGCAAACAAATATTCTTTACTCTGCTTTTTAGACTCTGAGTATTCCTTCATTGCCTCTCCATACTATATCACTAGAAACCTTTCTAGTTTTCTCAACCTTCTGGCAACATGCCATTGAAAAACACGAATATTCTACACCTCTCTAAATACTTCTTTTGAATTAAAGAGTTATTATCACTACTGAGCTGATTTACATTGAATCAAGTGTCTGTAATTGACACAAAATTTGTCTAAGAATTCTAACTCTTGTAGAGAAAATATTACGATTCAATCCTATATCAATTCAAGTGTATAAAACAACTAGATTGATTTATATCATAGTCTAATAACTCTCATCAGAGAGAAATTTACAATTAAGTTTTTTTTATGTGTTCAAGGCTTTTTCACAATTCATTTCTAATTGACATTGTCCTTTTCTTTTGATACTTATGTCATCTCAAAGAATGATCTTTTTTTTAGTCTTTTTTGACATTGGGTCGTTTTCAAGTGACTACAAACTTTTTTGGATGATCCATTTAATTATGAATGATGATCATCATCGTTTTGATCGTCATTTACTTTAGTTAAAATCATTTATTTTTAAGTACCGAAGAATATATCTGTTAGAATAGAGTCGTTGAGTATTTAGAGACATTGCAATAGTATAGTGAGCCGTTAAAGAGAGATGTACTATTCATAGTTTTATTACAGGCTGTATTATACTCTTTAAAGGAGTAACATCACTCCTTCTTGATGCTTCAATTGATAATTAAATGATTTCTTCATTGTTGACTTCACCATTTTTAGAGGCATTAAATTTTTCAAACGAATACTTTATCAAAGGATTTTTTCATTTGAATATCATTAAATATTCTTCAGAGGATCTTGTTAAAGACAAATGAATATTATTGTGATATTCACTTTGAGATCAGAAAAACAAATGTTAACTTTTTACCAATGGTTTTCAATTATTGACTCGAAATTTAAGCTATTAAACGCTCGTTACAAAGCTCTTGTTCTCGTTACTAGTGAACCGTCTTGTTCGATCAGATGAATATTCACTTAATAAAGTTCTCAAAGACCTTTTTTATTATACCAATATACATATACAATTTATTCTAGAATGTCATTGTTTTGATAAGATGTTATAACACTTATACATTATGACTTACTTTATTAGTAATTATAATTAATTGTTTATTAGATCATAATATTCTTTGTATTCATAATTGATGTTACCTTAAAATAGATAACACTAAGCAAACACAATTAGGGGATAATTGGTATGTTGTTTTTGTTATCATCAAAACATCAATCAGAGCATTGTAGTTAAATCAATCTGGTATATACACAAATTGTTTCGATCTGAGAACTAGATCAATAGTTTTGCCTCAATCTAATTCAATTTTATGTGGTATTGATAATTGAACAAGCCATTGAATTCACTTTCAATTAAAGCTTCAATTTCTTGACATTGCAACTTATCTTGTGTTGGTGTTTTGCCACTTGGTCGTAGTTAATTGTTATTCAATCCTTCAATTGCGTAAAGTTTTGGAAAATTACTTTTAAGTTTTAAATAACCACGTTTGTCCACTGAAAGGTGAAACTCTATTTTCTCCCTCTAGATTTCGAAAGGCATACAGTTTTAAAAATGGTATCACGAGTCCAATTCTTGTCTAAAGGTCTAATCAAATATGTGTAATTTGTGCTTATCTTTGTGAAAGATGGTGTTGTTACATCTATAAGTGAGTAAAGAAATATTGACACCGTGACCATTACAACACTTTTTTGGCAAATTGCAAGAACATGAGCATAAGCTGAACATGAAGAAAAAGGAAAAGGATACAAATAAGGAAAAGTACAATAAAGTATAGCTTTATTGGCCTCATTGTCTAAGGCCAAAAAGGAAGAGTCGGACGATAATAGTGGCAAAAACGAAAAAGAATCAAGTGATAAAGAAATGAGTTTGTTCTTCAAATGGTACAATAAATCTATGAAGATAAGATGATCTAAGAGTAATGACAAGAAAATCAACAAATTTAGGAAGTCAAACAAGAAAGAGGCAAATTTTATCACTCATTTTAAGTGTGAGGAGGAGAAGGAGAAGAATAATCTTTCAACGACTCATTATAAATTCAACAAGTTTAGGAAGTCAAACAAGAAAGAGACAAATTTTATCACTCATTTTAAGTGTGGCAAAGCAAGACATAAGAGGATGGGGAGGATAATCTTTCAACGACTCCTTATAAAGAACTAGCAAACGCCCTTTCAGCGACTCCCAAAAAGGAACTAGCAGACGCCCTTTAAATTTCTCATAAAATTAATATTCAAGTTTCTCATGAGAAACCTAGTGAAGAACCACACGAATTTTGCTATTTGTAAAAATTGTGAATGTTTACAAAAATATAATTCCTCTTTGAAAAAGGTATTAGCACAATTTTCAAAGGAAAATGTAGGATTTGCTAAAAGAAAAAGTATTTCCAAAAGCCTTACAAAAATCATTTCAAAAGAAATAGCAAGTCTTATGTTACATATATTACTTCTCATTATTGTTGTAAAAAGAGACATTCCATTTCAAAATATCAAGACATCTAATTTCAAAATGTCACTAGGAAGTTTGATGTTCCTAGAGGCAAAATGGTATAGGTACCTAAGGGAATTATTCCAACTACTAGCTTTCAAGGACCGAATGAAAATTGGGGACCTAAAATTTCTCCGGTTATTATTTTATAGTTATGCTTAAGAGCAAAAAGTAGAATGTGGTTTCTCGACCGTGGATATTCTAAGCATATGACTGGTTACAAGTCCAAGTTCATTTTATACCAGGAGGAAAAAAAGGATTTGTTACTTATTATGATAAGTACAAGGATAAAATTTTAGGAGTAGGAACAATAGAAAATCATTCTACTACAACAATATAAAGTGTACTTTATGTAGAAGGTCTTAAACTCAATTTGTTAAGTATTAATCAATTATGTGATAAAGGACATAAAATCATTTTTTACTCCCTTTGTTGCATGATCGAAAGCAATTTTGATAAACAAATTAGGTTAAATGGAGATAAAGTAGACAACATCTATATGGTTAATCTAGATGACATTTCCTCTAGCATGACTCATGGTCTCCTAACCAAGAGTGAACACTTTTGCCTATGGCATCAAAGATTAGCTCACATTCACATGGGTTTATTAAGTAAAATAGTTTCAAAAGAATTAGTAATAGACCTCCCTAAATTAAAGTTCTCTAAGAATCGTTTATGTGACTAATGTCAAAAGGGCAAACAAGTAAAGATTTCTTTCAAATCCAAAAAATAAAATTTCTACTACAAAGCGATGACAACTTTTACACATGGACTTTCTTAGGCCCTCTAAAACAAAAAGTTTAGGAGGTAATTATTGTGGCTATGTGATACTGGATGCTTATTTTAGTATTCAACTTAACAATCTCAATATTTGACTAAATTTTATTATGGATAGACCTCAATCAAAGACCTTAAACCTAAAATTGGAGTTATCTTATAGTCACTAAAACCGGCGAAGGAAATCAACTTAATCCATTCTTTTTCGTTCCTCTCTTTTCCTGTGAGTAGTACCATCATCGACATATCAAAGAACAATTGTGTTTCTAGTGATTCATAATTAATGTCTCCCTTCTTAGTATCCAACACCGTGTCTATGATAATCACTTTTCCTTTTTTACCTTTCTTCACAAGTGATTCCTTACACTTCTTCAATATCTTCACACATTCCTCGTCATTCCAGTCATGCAATATCCACTGCAATTTCATTGACACTTTTATTTGGGTTATTAAACAAAGACTAATTTAATAAAAAAAAGAACAAGTAAAAAAAAGAGAAAATGAGAACAAAATTATATTTAATCATTAATATAATATATATGACAATAATTAACAATTGAATTGATAAAATTAAATGTTTATATGTATTATAAATATACAACAATTGAATTTTAGACTAGTATCACATAAATCATGTTTATAATTTTTGACATTAATATGAAATCATTTGACGTGTTGATGACATATATCAAAATTAACTTGTTAAATAAAAGTTCATGTGAATTTAATTTCAAAGTATATCAATTATATATAAAATAATTTTAGATTAATATTACATGATCTATGTGATAATAGTTTTCAATTAAACAATGAAATTTGTAATATGAATATACATTAAATAGTTATCACAAGTGTAATAATATTAAGTTTGATATATGCATATATATACCTTCAACAAAATGGCATCTGCTGGAGGAATTTCTTTGAACATGTCTCCACCAACATATTTTAGATTCTTAGTTCCTTGCAAGCCAGCAACAACATGTGGGAGATCAAGTACAATGCACTCTAATTGTGGGAACGATTTTGCAAGAGCTTTTGCCATAGTCCCTGTGCCTCCTCCAACATCAACCAATGACTCCAATCCATTGAACACTTCCTTGCACTTCTCAATCACAACACTACTCACCAATCGAGCATCACTTGCCATTGCATCATTGAACAAATTGTTAAATTTGGGATCGTGCGCTGCATAATCCCAAAACAACATCCCATGTGTCGTTTTAAATGTTGTACGATCATCATTTTTTAACCAAGTAGACAATTGATGCCACGGATTCGTTAAAACCGGATCAAGCCCTAAATGCACGAATAATGTCATATTCATTGGATTGTCCCTAAGTAGCAATAAAGATGTATCAGTTAGTACATACTCGATTTCTAATTCATTCTCTGTAACATTTTGTTGAGAGAAAAAACCAGAATGAGTCATGATTCGCATCAACCGATATATGAAGGAAGTCTTTGAAGGGTGAATTGGTAATGAAGAAATGAGTTTTGAGAGTGACATTGGTTTGCCATACTTATATATAATATCAGGTATTCTTAAATCAACTACACATTTAAGTGACATAGAATTTATGAAATTGAAAATATGGTTCCATATATGACTCTGAGCTTTGAGCAAATTGGAAGCAACATCCTCTCCATTTTGAGATTCCATAGTTGCTACCTGATTATTTGGAACCTCATATTAAAGCATATGTGTAGCTGGTGTGTGATCAACAACAAGAATTTAATATCCAATCTCCCACCGCATTATTATTATTTTTTCCTTAGTGTTCCTAAATTTATTGAAATTCTAAATATATTTTTGAATATTTATTTTTTAATAATTTTATAAATTAAATTGATTAAGAAAAAAATACATTAGGAGATTAAATCTATTTGAAGATCAAAATAATTAATATATATAATACTTATTTAACTATATATTCATAATCTTATTAAGTATATCCACAACTATTTTAGGAGCAACTTTCTAATTTGGATATACATATACAAATGAAAAAAATTAAAAAAAAAATTAATTAATTATATCATTTAATGTGTTTTTAATTGTGTCCATACACTCAAATATTTTTGATTTAGATTATGCTCAAATAAATATTTCTCGGTGATCCAAATGTGTCAATTAACACCGCCACATATACACCAACGGTGCCACCTATACAATGAATAATTATTTTTATTTTGCCAATTCTGGAGACTTCCACAACAATATACCGCACCGATTAATTAATTAAAAGGGTCCTTTCCATAAAATTTTGACATTTTAAATTTAATTTCTATAAAATATAATATTTAATCTTATAAAATTATTTTGAAAGTTGTTTTAATTTTAATTGAAGTAAAATATATTTAATTATATTCTAACTTCTAAATTTTTGAATAATATTCTACAAACACATGTATATTTATAACGTTATAGAAAACTTACAGAAATTTAAACATTTTTACTTAAAATAATTCAATATAAATTTGTTTAATTAAACGATAAAATTTAATATAAAAAAAAATATTAAATTACGAACCAAACTTTAAATTTCTTTTTCGTTTAGAATTTTTTAAAATATTATAAACATGTCTGAAAACATTTAAAAACTTATGTTACCATAATTAATAACAGAATCTAAAACCGTATACAAAATAATTTAGTAAAGACTAAAAATTAAAATTTTAATTTACAGAATTTAATCTTAAAATATTTATATTTATAAAAACTAAAAATATATTCAACTGTAAATTAATTTATTTCTTCAACCTTGCACAGATATACGCCATCTTTGTAACTCCCCCAACACAAATACTTTCGTGGTTTTGACGTAGATTTGGCGTAGAAGAAACACATTATCTATTATCAATATATTATTTACAATCAATATAATGAAAAAATATAATTTTAATAAAATTACATAAATAATAAATATTAAAATTGATAGAATAAATATAAAAATAGAAAGTAGTTATATTTTTTATAGTTATTTATTTATTTTCTTAAATTTATTTATTTATCTTTAAATAATGATGTGATAAAAAATTAAAAAAAATATATATATATATATGTTTTTTTAATAGATTTTTTCTAAATAATTATTTAATTCTTTTTTAAGTAATTATTCTTTTTATCCAAAAAAAATGCAGTTCTATTTGTTTAGTTATTCTTTTTCTTAAATTCACTTATTTATTTTTGAATGATGATGTGAAAAAATTTAAATAAAAAAAAATTCTATTTTTCAGTTTTTTTATCTGTGCAGTTTTTATGCAGTTATTTTTATAATGCTGTAACAAAAAAAAATGTAGTTCTATTTTCGTAGCATATTTTCTTTTATATTGATAATAGAAATATACTTTATTTTATATTGATAGTAAATTTTTTTTATTTGTGTATACTCAAATATTTTTTTTTTGAAGTTATACTCAAATAAATATTTCTTCCATTTAGGGTCAAATCCAATATGTGTCGATCAATGCTGCAACTTATACACTGGTGCTGCCACCTATACAACGAACAATCATTTTTATTTTGCCATTGATGGAGCCTTCTACAACAACACACCGCACAAGCCACCGATAAATAAATTAAAGGTTGAATATTGGAATTTCTTATTCCAATTTCTTAGCAACATATTTTTCTTTCTTATATATCTAAATAGTCTAATTAAATCTTGTGACCAAAAGACGGTCATAGGATGCAATAGAATTATGCTTGAATTGACGTTGAAAAACTCAATGCGAAGCTTTTGACACACTTCTTTTTTACTTTTAAAAAGTGTGTATATCCCTGTCATTTCTGTTGAAGTGTAATTCATAATTGCCATTTAGAATGTTGATATAGTTAGTTAAGTGTATTGCATCATAATGTAACAACATATATATAACTAACAGCTTGTATGTGAAGAGTGTAATTTTGACAGAAAAGTGTATAACAGAATTATTCAGTGAAGAATGATCCAGGATTGATCTTGGATCATAGAAGGATCAATCCTGGATTGATATAGAAAATAATTCTTCTGCCTCTGCATTTTCGTTTTCTTTCTTCTTCTTCATTTCCCTCTGCGCACTATAATTTGTTCCAACAATTGGTATCAGAGCTGGGTAAAAATCAAGGGAAACACGAGTGAAAAGTGAGGGGAACAATCAAGGGAAACACAGAGTGATAGATTCTTGATAGGCATAATGAATAGCAACGGTTTTGGATCACATATTCTTGTTCTTGATGGCAAGAACTGGGATCGATGGAGTGCACTGATGAAATCTTTATTTGGAGCACAAGAAGTGAGTGAAATTGTGCAGGACGACTATGAGGACTTGGTAGAGAATCCAACGGATGCACAGAGGAATGCATTCAAGGAAGCCAAGAAGAATGACTGCAAGGCCTTGTTCTACATTCAGCAGAATGTTGACAACCAGCACTTTGAGAAGATTTCGAAAGCCACAAGATCCAAAGAAGCATGGGACATTTTAGAAAACTATCACACTGGTGGAGAAAAGGTGAAGCAAGTGAAGCTACAATCCTATAGAAGAAAGTATGAGATGATGCAGATGGAGGCAGATCAGAAAGTAAGTGATTACTTCTCAAAATTAACAGCCATAATCAATCAAATGAGAACTTGTGGGGAGAACATTACAGATCAGATGGTGGTAGAAAAGGTGATGAGATCTTTGAGTCCAAAATTCGATTTCATAGTGGTAGCTATTCAAGAAGCAAAGGATGTGAAGACTATGAAAATTGAAGAGCTGCAAAATTCATTGGAGGCACATGAACTCTTGGTATTTGATAGAAATTCTGAAAGATCAGTTCAACAAGCATTTTAAGTTCAAACTACCAAGAAGGAGGGAAACCAGAAAGACTTCAAGAAAAAGGGAAAGAGAAGAGCAAATTGGTCCAACAATGGTAAGAACAAGAGTGAACACAAAGCTGAATCTTCAAAGAAAGGGGGTTTTGGCAAAAATCAGAACAAGAAAAAGAATTTTGACAAAAGTAAGGTACAATGCTTCAACTGTGAGAAGTATGGGCACTTTGCAGATGAATGTTGGTTCAAGAAAGATCAAAAGGATGATGAAGAAGCAAATCTGGCTCATGGAGATGATTCCAGTATAGTGTTGACGATGGCTACTACCAATGATGAGAAGATCAAGAATGAAGAGTGGTTTCTTGACTCTGGATGCTCAAACCACATGACATCATATAGAGAATGGTTGACAAGCTTTGATGCTAGCAAGAAAACAAGTATAAAACTGGCTGATAGCAGAAATCTGATGGCTGAAGGTAGTGGAAATATAGTGATCAAAAGCAATGATGGCAGAAGAATCATTATTTCAGATGTGATGTATGTTCCTGAGATGAAGTGCAATTGGTGGAGAAGGGATTCTCAGTGACTATGGATGGTGATTCTTTGAAGCTGTTTGATGCAAAGAAGAAGTTGGTGCTCAAATCAAACATGTCACAAAGCAGAACCTACAGATGCAACATTTCAAGTGAGAAAATGATGTGTTTGTCTGCAGCAGTTAGTGAAGATATTGAAGGCTTATGGCACAAGAGGTATGGTCATCTAAACTTTATAAGTCTTAGTGATTTGAATTCTAAAGAACTAGTGTATGGGCTGCCAAAGCTGAATGTCAGAAAAACTATTTGTGAAGCATGTGTGAAGAGTAAGCAAAGCAGGTTCCCATTTGTATCTGAAGCACCTAAAAGAGCTACTGCAGCACTGCAAGTGGTCCACTCTGATGTATGTGGTCCTTTTCAAGTATCTTCATTGGGGGGAAGCAGATACTTCATCACTTTTGTTGATGAATTTACAAGAATTATGTGGCTGTATACAGTCAAGCTTAAGAGTGAAGCATTAGAGGTATTTAGGAAATTCAAGAGCTTAATTGAAAAGGAAAGTGACCAATCAATTAAGATCTTGAGAACTGATGGTGGAGGAGAATATACCTCAAAAGAGTTTGAAGATTTCTGTGTTAATCAAGGCATTGTGCATGAAGTTACAGCTCCATATACACCTCAACACAATGGACTTGTTGAGAGAAGAAACAGAACCCTATTGAATATGGCAAGAAGCATGATCAAGCAGAAAAACCTACCACACAATTTCTGGGGTGAAGCAGTTACTGCAGCTGCTTATATTTTAAACAAATTCCCTTCAAAGAAGCTGAATCAGAAGGTTCCAGAGGAAGCTTGGTGTGGAAGAAAGCCAAGTGTGAAACATTCCAAGGTTTTTGGCTCATTGTGCTATAAGCATGTACCAGATGTTAGGAGGAGTAAACTTGAAGATAAGAGTGAGATTATGATACTTATAGGTTATCATCCCACAGGTGCCTATAAGCTCTATAATCCTGTAACTCAAAAGGTGCATATCAGTAGGGATGTTATTGTGAATGAGGCTGAGAAGTGGAAATGGGAAGAGGAACCAGTGTACAGCAAAGAGAATCAACAAGGCTGCATTTATCCTGATTCCAGTGATGAATCAGAGGATGAAGAAGTGATCAATAATGATGTAGGTGAACCAGAAGAAGTGGCAGCAGCAGTGAGACCTCAAAGAATCAGACAAATTCCAAGCAGGCTGAATGATTGCGAATTAATTTCTGATAATGCAGTAAATGATGAAGGAGATATCATTCACTTTGCATTGTTGGCAGATTCTGAACCTCTCAATTATGAAGAAGCATTGAAGATAGATGTATGGAGGAAAGCTATGATGGAAGAACTCCAATTAATTGAGAAGTATTAAACATGGGAACTAGTTAATCTGCCAGACAAGAAAAGGAAGATTGATGTGAAATGGGTCTTCAAACTGAAGATCAATCCTGATGGGAAAATTTCAAAACATAAGGCCAGGCTTGTTGCTAGAGGATTCTTACAGAAACATGGTATTGACTACAATGAAGTGTTTGCTCCAGTTGCAAGGCTTGAGACTATAAGATTAGTGGTGGCTCTAGCTTGCAAGAGAAGGTGGTCACTCTACCACTTGGATGTAAAATCAGCCTTTCTAAATGGTCCACTTGAAGAGATTGTGTTTGTGTCACAACCTCCTGGATTTGAAATACAAGGCAAGGAAAACATGGTGTATAGACTCAATAAAGCTTTGTATGGTTTGAAGCAGGCCCCTAGAGCCTCGAATAAGAGGATTGATCAGTTCTTAATTCAGATAGGATTCACAAAGTGTGCAGTGGAGTTTGGTGTGTATGTGCAGAGTTCGAGTGCAGAAGAAACAATGATAATCTGTTTATATGTGGATGATTTGCTCATTACTGGGAGCAAAGCAGCAGAGATTGAAAGGGTGAAACACAAGCTGAAATCTAATTTCGAAATGACTGTTCTAGGTGAACTCTCATTCTTCCTAGGAATGGAATTTCTGAAATTGAAAACTGGAACAGTCATGCATCAGCAAAAGTATATAGGTGAAATGCTGGGAAAATTTGAGATGAATAACTGCAATTCAGTCTCAAATCCATCAGAGACAAGCTCAAAGATTGATGAGTGCAGTGAGGAAGAAAGGGTTGATCCACCAACATTCAGACAGATGGTTGGTTCACTGCGATATATGTGCAACAGCAGGCCTGACATATGTTACTCAGTCAGTGTAATTAGCAAATTCATGAATGATCCAAGGAAGACTCACTTGATAACTGCTAAAAGAATACTCAGGTATATAAAAGGCACAAAGGAGTTTGGTCTGCTATTTCCCAATGGCAGCCAAGGTGAAGGAAGTGAATTCATTGGATTTTCGGATAGTGATTGGTGTGGAGACATCACAGATAGAAGGAGTACATCTGGTTATGTTTTCAAGTTCAATGAGGCAGCCATATCTTGGTGTACAAACAAGCAACCAGTAACTGCACTTTCATCTTGCGAGGCAGAATATATAGCAGGTACATTTGCAATTTGTCAAGCAATATGGCTGGATTCAGTGATGAAGGAACTAAGGTGTGAAGTGATGAAGCCTCTCAAACTCAGAATTGATAACAAGTCAGCAATCAGCTTTGCTAAAAATCCAATCTCACATGGCAGAAGTAAACACATTGATACAAGGTTCCATTTCATTCGAGAGCAAGTGAACAATGGAATGATTGAAGTGCAATTTTGTCCAACTGAAGTGCAGCTAGCAGATGGTTTCACAAAGAGTTTGAAACTTGACAGATTTGAGTTTTTGAGAAAGAAGCTTGATGTTATAAGTGTTCAACAATTATGAACTAAGGGGAAGTGTTGAAGTGTAATTCATAATTGCCATTTAGAGTGTTGATATAGTTAGTTAGTTAGTTAGTTAGTTAGTTAGTTAGTTAAGTGCATTGCATCATAATGTAACAGCATATATAACTAATAGCTTGTATGTGAAGAGTGTAATATTGACAGAAAAGTGTATAACAGAATTATTCAGTGAAGAATGATCTAGGATTGATCTTGGATCATAGAAGGATCAATCCTGGATTGATACAGAAAATAATTCTTCTGCCTCTGCATTTTCGTTTTCTTTCTTCTTCTTCCTTTCCCGCTGCGCACTATAATTTGTTCCAACAATTTCATGAATGAGTAATGTCACTAATTCTTTCTTTTCGATTCTTTAATCTTATATAAAGTAGTAGAATTTATATTAATTTTTACTAACGAAAGAATGAATATTAAAAAGAGAGTGTATTTGATGACAAACCTAAAATATAGATAGATAAAAATATAAAAAGAATTCAAGAAAAGAGATGGAGAAGAAATGGGCCACAATCATGATGATTGATAAGGCAAAAGAAATTGTCTCAATGGTAAAGAAATTATTGATAAAATTCACACGATTTACTAGAACTCAAAGAGATGATAAAATTCACTTACAATTCTCAGAGAGAAATATTTTTTTGTTTAATCCAATCTCCATTTTCTACATACATGAGACACATATAAATAGGAGTCATTGTTTGATAGAAGAAAAGAAAAACTACAATAAACTAACATTAATTCTAGTAGCTACATTAACTTTCTTAATAATTGTCTTCTCTAATCTTAATTAGAAAATAGTTACAAAACAATCAAAGGAAAGCCAAGATACATTTTTTTTCAGCAACCCCTTTTTGTTTGTGCTTATTTATTTTCTTTAGCTATTATTCTAATGAACCCCATAAAACAATAAAAACATCAAAAATTTGTGGTCAACTTCTAGCCCACTTTTTACTATGATAGAAGTTGAATTTGTTCTCGAGTCTAAAAAATAAATTATAGATAATTCTCTTAGTTTTTCAACGAATCAAATATCATTTAAATCGGACATCTAGAGCTTTATATATAGTCAAAAACAAGGCATACAAGTCATCACATATGAAAACAATATTTTGAATTAAAATTAATTTAATTCTTTTTATTTCATTATTGAATCAATTCTACTTGTAAGAGAGATCATCTTAAGATCTCATCAATATCTAATTCTCTTTAAAGTTTATAATTATATCTTAAGCATCATGTTAAATAATCTAATATATGAATGCTTGTGTATCATAAGAACTTAACTCATAATATATGTGTACCTTTACATAATGTGTGTGTTTCATTGGATGAATATAAGTTATAAGATATATAACATGAAATAAAAACAATTTAGAATTCAACAAAAAA
>JBBPBP010009778.1:36727742-36770103 GCA_037974735.1 Cicer chorassanicum | reverse complement strand
AGCGACAAATATATATTCTATATATAAATACAATAAATAATAATTACTGTATTACACTTTTGTTCACTTTTATCTAAAAAAAATATAATAATAATTAGATATATATTTCTCTCTTTAATTGACCTGCGAACGCGACATTAATTATTATATTAAGTAGATAAATATAGTTAAAATATGTAGAAGTTTGTTATATAACATAATAAAACTATTGAATTCTTGGAGAGAAACTGAAACTAGTATAATTATTTTTTTATCTCATGTTCCAAACATACACTTTTCACTTTTTGGATTAAGGATAAACATTTTTTGGATCAGGGATAGGCATTTGTTTTGTGTTTAGATCGTACATTAAATTATAATGGTTTATTATAACTTTTCTTACACTATTATCATTATTGATGACATTTAAAAGACATATCAGTAATAAATTATGCTATTTTTTTAAACGATTGATATGTGAAGTGATATTTTTTAACTATTTGATCAATGATAAATATTTTTCTTGTGTACCATAAAGTAACTGAAATATCACTAGAAAGGGGTTGAATAGATATATTGTTGTTTTAAAATTTCTAGTGGATTATTTTAAAGCTGTATCCTCTATGAGAGGATGAAATGCAATTTATATGAGGATGAATGTACGAAACATGTAAAGATGACACACGTAAATTGGGTTACTTCCAATTATTCACAAACTTGTGAGTTTCACTATAGTTCAAGATGACTTGTCCTCTAAAGGGATATTTTCTTTTATGTGTTAGTTTTCCAGTCTCACCAGTCTTACAATATTTTTCTTTTCAATTTACAACTATTGCCAAGTTTATAAGAACTTGGAATATACAGATTTTGTGATTTGTAGTGAGAGTATGATTCTTTCTCTTTTGCAAAACTTTATAAGAGGATGCTCTAAAAGATACAGTTAAAGACTATAGAAAGTGCAAAGAGAGGATGAGATTGCTCTTCTTAGCTTTTGCATTTCTCTTTTGTATGAGTAGTTGTTGTGTAGAATGATGAAGAGTTCTCTTCCTTTTGTAGAGGTTATGAAGCTCCATCCATGAGGAAAAGTATAAAGTAACCGTTAGAGATTTGTTTAAATGTCCATGGTCATTAATCTTATTTACAAAAGTGCCATTCAGTTGTCCTTGTAGTGCAAGAGATTAGAAGGATGGGTTTGCAGTTCGTCCTCGTATAGGAGGTTTGATTTTTCCATAAGTTAGGACAAGACTTGTACTTTTGGCTTTTTTTATTTTCCAAGAGCTATAGTGGCTTGCCTTTCTTGTCAAGTACAACACTTTTTGGTACTATGGTACTTTTAAACATTCTCTATGTAAAAGGATGAATGACACTTGAAGTTTCTCCTTTCATTGGTTCATCCTCTGCCTTGGATCTTCTTGATTTGTTTATCCTTTTACTGTCTGTCTTAAGGTATAGATTTATCTTCATTTTATTTTGTCGTGGATTCATTTTTCTGTGATATTGTATATCCTCTATCTTAGAGGTTCAATGTTTATCCTCTAGCTTAGAGGACATGTCAGATTGTGTCAAATACATTTTTTTTTATCAATGTGATGAATAACATGTTTTCTAATTTAGATTCACTCAAGAGCACAAATTAGATAATAAGCATAATCATAATCTTTGAAATAATTTTGTTATCATTAAAACAATTTAGAGAGATTTTGTCTCAACAATCTTCCATTTTTTGATGATGACAAAATTATTTAGATTATGATTTTGATATAAGAAATTATGTGATGTAATGATTATGCTCTCCCTCAATCATATGTATAATTTTATTTTTGAAAAAAATTACTCCCCTTCAACATATGCCTAAATATTTTTGAAATAACTATTTTGAACGAAAATGTGACTTCATTTCTTGGAAGCAGTGATTACAAAAAGATGGTTCAAAAAAGAAAAGAAAAACATAATTAATAATTAGTATAATGAAAAGAGGATTGAAATGTAATGTTTCAAAAAGTATCCTCTTGTACAAAAGTTGACAATTTATTGGTCATAATCTTTCTCCCCTTGAATTTGTCAACCATAAAAAAAGTTTAACGATCCTCTCAGCTACTTGGATGAGGAGGAGGACTCAAAAGAGGATGAGGTAGACCTGCATGTGGAGGTTGGGTTGGGAGCACAAGAGGATGGTCTCTAGGAGCAATGGTGTTTATGAGGTGTTTAGTGACCCATTCCAAAAGAAGGCCAAACTAAGCCATGGTTTCTTGAAAAGATGTGAAACTCGTAAAGAGTTTCTTTTGATATTTTCTTATCTTTTTCAGAAGCCTTAGTTCTTTCTGATTGTGTTTGGCTTCTGTCATCTTATTAAACACATGGCAACGTTGGTCTTGTGGCATAACATTTACGCTTGCACTTTTGTTCTGGGAGCTGACACCTTTGTCTTGAGACGAGTTATCACTTGTTTTTGCCATATATGAATCAATGGAACTAAAACGACCAGTAACCTCAGGTAAGTGAATTTTGGAAGGTGCATTGTAAATTCTTTGTGGGACTAAGGGGTCAATCAATAGAGGAGAGATAGGAATAATAGGAGGAACATCAGCACCAAGACTAACCTTTTGAGGGGATGTAAATTTTTTTGACATGGTGCAGGACATTTGAGGATTTTGAGAAGGACTTATTGGTGGATACAGTGGAAATAGGAATGTATCTTGGAGATTTTGAGATGGTTCCCTTTGCCATGGTCCCTGTACCTCCTCCAACATCAACCAATGACTCCAATCCATTGAACATTTCCTTGCACTTCTCAATCACAACACTACTCACCAATCGCATCACTTGCCATTGCATCATTGAACAAGTTGTTAAATTTGGGATCGTGCGGTGCATAATCCCAAAACAACATCCCATGTGTCGTTTTAAATGTTGTATGTTCATCATTTTTTAACCAAGTAGACAATTGATGCCAGAGATTCGTCAAAAAAGGATCAAGCACTAAATGCACGAATAATGTCATATTCATTGGATTGTCCTTAAGTAGCAATAAAGATGTATCAGTTAGTACATACTCGATTTCGAATTCATTCTTTGTAATATTCTGTTGAGAGAAAAAAAACTAGAATGAGTCATGATTCGCATCAAGCGACATATGAAGAAAGTTTTTGAAGGGTGAATTGGTAATGAAGAAATGAGTTTTGAGAGTGACATTGGTTTTCTATAGTTGTGTATAATATCATGTATACATAAATCAACTACACATTTAAGTAACATAGAATTTATGAAATTGAAAATATGATTCCATATGTGGCTTTGTGCTTTGAGCAAATTGGAAGCAACATGCTCTCCATTTTGAGATTCCATAATTACTACCTGATTATTTGGAACCTCATATTAAAGCATATGTGTAGGCTACCTATAATTTACGAGGGAAGTTGAAGTTGTTAGTTGAGGAAGATTTAATAACACAAAATCAGAAACCCATTTAAGTTACAAAATATGATTAATTAAATTGAGTTGATAGGTAGTTCAATTTACAATCAAAATTGTGATTACTTTAATTTATATGATAAAACATAATTTTAAAAGTAATCTAAATTAAATATTTATTCACCTAAATTAATCAAAATTTTGTATGAGACTGGCCTATTTTTGCATGTGTAAGAAAATTTAATGTCCATAAAACATTTTTTTGTTTGATAATGATACAACTTTATGTAATAGGAATAATACCATTAAATGAGTCAAAAAATAATTAATTTTTTACTAAAATTTAATATATTTATATAAAGAGACCAGATATTCCCATTTATCGACTATATAGTCAGAATCACATTGAGATTCCTCTGATAGAAAGTTGAATATGTGTCCTCTCAGACTGATTCTCATTTTCTTGTCAGCTACTCTTGCTGGTTTCTTTGTCCTCATAAACCTCAGATCTCAACCCACTGAATTCGAACAGAAGAATGAAGACACTCCACAAACCTCGGATTCTTCTAAACAAACCTTAAATGCATCTTCTAAGTCAAAGGTTAGTTTCTTTTGCCTCTATACCCTGTTACTGTTTCATATTTTTCTTCATAAAAATGTTATCTTTTTTATTACATCATTGCTTGGTTTGTTGTTGACTACAGGTTTTAGCTGCATTTGTATCTGGGTTTTGGACATTTGTTGACATGGCTTCTGGTCGTTATCTTTGGAGGCAGCTTGCCCATTCATCTTCAAAGTAATAATTTCATCATCATGTTTATAATCATACCTTTGTGATTGATATTCATGACAGTAAATGTTTCATCTCATATGTAGTATTTTCATATGGTGATGATATTCATATATCATAATGTAATAACAGTAATTGCTCTGTTAAATATTTGGTAGCTTAGTGTCAGACATTATTATTATAGTTCCTAAATTTATTGAAATTTCTAAATATATTTTTAAATATTTTTTTTAATAATTTTATAAATTAAACTGATTAAGAGAAAAAAATACATTTGGGGATTGAATTTATCACATAAATATAAATTTGAAGACCAAAATAATTATTATATATATAATACTTATTTAGCTATATTTTTATAATCTTATTTTTAATAATATACACATTCACAACTATTTTAGGAGCAACTTTCACATGGTTTTTTTTTTTTGAATAACCCTTTTTTGAAAAAAAATATCTAAATACCCCATTTCTAGAACTAATAATCAAAATGCCTCCTTTTTTTAAACATGTTACAACTTACTTAAGAAAGTCGCTATTTTTCAAACGGCGACTTCCCTAAGGATTTTAAAAAAAAATCAATTTTTTTAAATTTTTATTCAAATAACAAAAATAATATATATATATATATATATAATTAATATAATACATAAAAATACATAAATAAAAATTTTAAATTACATAGATTTACTAGAGTTGGCTGTAACATTTGGACAATGTTTTCGAGTATGGCCAATTAACCGACATAGTCCCCATTTTCTTGGTACTTTTTCTTTAATGTCCATTTCAATTCTAATACGGGGTACTATTTGGACAACCTTTTTTAATTCTCCGCATTTCAGGATTGTGATACAATGTTTCACCTTCATATGTGAGTCAATATACTTCATTGGGTATAAGTGGAAACTCTTCTTTGTAGATGTTAAATACATTAACAACCTTGTACACGCCAGGTAGAAGCACTAAATAGTTTTGACGAGCGTAAAAACATGCAGCTATGACATGTGAACAAAGAACATGTATAGTCTGAAATTTTCCACAATCACACCATTTTCTTTGAAGGTTGACTTCAAAATGACCAATTGGTCGCACCTCTCTTGGGTTTACTGTTTCATGCACCATGAAAGAATAACGATTTCGGTCAAATTGCATGACTAGGTGAGTATTAGATTTACCAACTTCATATTTAATATTGTCCATGCAATCGTCTGTGTATACTCGACCAGAAGCTAATGATGTCTGACGTTGTTGTCCCCTTTCTTCTTATAAAATTCTCAATCTATAGTATGTTGATTGTACCAAAACATTGATTGGGAGATTGCGTGTACCCTTGAGCACTGCGTTGATTGACTCGAAAATGTTTGTTGTCATGTGTCATTTATCGTCGACCTTGAGAATAAGCCATAGTCCATTGTTCTGGGGGGGATGTTATCGATCCATCTTAAAGCCTCTGGATTTGCCATCCTAATTTCATTGCGGTAATATTTGAATGATGGCTCATTTAATGCATATCCTGTTATAAATGATGTAAAAATTATCAAATACGATAAAGTGATAAGTAGAAAATATACTAACAAGAATTAGATCATTACCCATACAAACAAGTTTTCTTTGAAGTTCCTTGTCCTTGAACTCTCTCATGAAATTTTGTGCAATGTGTCGGATGCAGTACACATGTGTTGACGGAGGATCATGCCAACCATTATTTGGATTATTATAAGCACTTTTAATGGATTCGTGTCTATCTGAAATCAAACAAATGTCGACTTAAGGTGTTACATACCTTCTTAGATTTTTCAAAAAAAAGCTCCAAGCACCCCTTGTCTCACCTTCCACAAGTGCATAAGCAATGAGAATTGTAGTTTTGTTTCCATCTTGTGCAAAAGCAAGCAAAAGAGTCCCCTTGTACTTGCCGTACAACCAAGTTCCATCTACTGAGACAAATGGTTTACAAAATTTAAACTCAGATATGCACAGAGGGAAAGCCTAGATTAGTCGTTTGAAATTTTTGACCCCTGTAACAGAGTATTATCAGAATATGCAAGTGATACTTCCATTTCCACAATAGTTTATAGAAGAAATTTTTGCATAGCCAACAACCACTTTGAAAGGTCATTGTAAGACTTTTTCCAGTTTCCATAAATCGTTTCGATAGCTTTGTTCTTTTTCCATCCATGCCTTTCTATAGGTGATTGTGTAGTTGTATCGTTCCCGAATATGTGCAATGATCACCTTCACTTTAATTGATGGATCAGCTTTCAAAAGCGACTTTATGCTTTCGCATATGATGTTAGAGTCAAGCTTGGTGTTAGAGTCAAGCTTGGTATGATCTTGTGACTTAGAGGAATTTGTGCAATTGTGGGGCCCCTTCAAACAACCAATCACCCATTGCTTACTTTTTTGGCTTAACGAAGCCTTGAATTTGAACAAGCATTGTGGATTCACACATTTAATTACATACTTGTATTGATCAGATTTCACTACACGGTAATTGAGGGAGTGTTTTATGTGATAATGCTTAATTGCAAGTTGACAATCTGATTTGCTATTAAACTTCATTCCAATCTCAAGCGATGCATCTAATGGAGGTGGTCCATTAGATGGCATATCAAATTCGGAAGATTGGTAAGCATAATCCAAGTTTAGATTACGCATATGGAATGGTGGATCGTATGCCGTTGCAATTACATGAGGTTTTGGCTCTAGATCGTCGCCATTGTGATCGTCCTCGTCAAAGTATGTTTCGTCTTCATTTTCCTCACTTATTTCTTGTTGATCAAAATCAGCCACATCACCTAGTGGAATATACGGTTCAGGTTGAGATGGTTCAGGTTCAGAAGTTTCGGTCTAGTCAAGGAATGGTTTGGGTTGGTATGGTTCAAGTTGGTAAGATTCATAATTTTGAAAAGAATAAGTGTTTTGTGTTTGAAAATGGTATTCAAGGTGAGGTGTGGTTGAGGATGATGGTTGACCAACATCGTATAATGGATTACCATCCTCAAACGTGACGTATAACTCGATAGATCCGAGTTGCGGCCATTGTTTATGAACATCAAACATGAGTGAAACATCTTCATCGTCTTCAACATTAACAATTCATAATGAACTAGGCGTTGTCCAAATGAGACAGGGTGTTGAAAAATTATATTAGACATCTTCTTATTTTCTAACTTCAACTTTGCTTCAATTGTTTTCTTCAAGTAAGTAAGGCTACATCCAAAATGAACTCGAATAACTTTTTTTTCGTCACTTTTGAAATATTTACCAATATATTGTCTTTCACATATTTCACCATTGTAATAAATCAGAAAAACTATATTTTTTGGTGCCATTGATATGAAAATGAGATATTGAGATTGAGATGAAATGCAATGAAAACAATATTTCATACTTATACACAACCAATTGTGATACATGCATTTCTGCCAACTATTTGACACACTGCCAATATACGGATCCGCATGCATGACATCCTTGCAAGTCACCTTTCCCAAAGGCGACCTCCTGACACATCCTTTGGCAAGTCGTCATTCCAAAAGGCGACTTTGAGACAGTCTGCTGCAAGTCGCCATTCCAAAAGGCGACCTTGAATGGTGCTTTGAGAAACAACATGTCTAAATGGTGATTTAGAAGGAATTAGAATATATTCCCACGTTGGGAAGTTGCAAAAATGTGATATCCGTCCAGTCTAATCTATGCATTCATGTTCAGTCTTCTCCATCCAGAATTTTACATTTTCAAAGTGTTTTCTTGTGTGAAGCCATGCATAGGATTATATTGGTCAAGTATACATATTTCTTCTTTATAAATAGGCCAAATTTATGATCATATTTCTTCACTCTTCTTTATATTTTCACTCTTCTACTTTTTATATTTCTTCTTTGCTGTTAGTCAAAATTTTATTGTCATCTAAATGGCATTGGTATGGAATGATGATAATCACAGGTCAGCGCTACACCACATTCAAAATTTTGTAAGCAATACAATACTTTATGTAATTTAAAATTTTATTGTAATTTAAAATTTGTATTTATGTATTTTTATGAATTTTATATATATATATATATATATATATATAATTACGATAAAATTATATATTTTAAAATAGTACCCGTATTAGAACTGAAATGGACGTTAAAGAAAAGTACCAAGAAAGTGTGGACTATGTCAATTAATTGGTCATACTCGAAAACATTGTCCAAATATTACAACCAGCTCTAGTCAATCTATGTAATTTAAAATTTTTATTTATGTATTTTTATGAATGATATTAATTATACATATATATTATTTTTGTTATTTGAATAAAAATTCAAAAAAAAAATTAAATTTAAAAAAAAAATCATTTGAGAAGTCGCCATTTGAAAAATAGAATTCCTTAAGGAAGTCGTCATTCTAAATGGTCACTTGTAACATGCTTAAAAAAGGGCATTTCACTTATTATTTTTAGAAAAGGGGTATTAGGATTTTTTCTTTCAAAAAGGGTTATTTAAGAAAACAACCCTTCACATGGATATAACTTTAAATTATAATCATTTAATTTTTTTAATTGTGTCGATAGACTCAATTTTTTTTAATTTAGATTGTGTTTAAATAAATATTTCTCGGTAAATCCAATATATGTCAATTAACACTGTCACATATATACCAAAGGTGCCAGCTATACCATAAGTAATAATTTTTAGGCTTAATTGCATTTTTAGTCCATCTATTATTATCAATTTACAGAAATGGTCCCCTATTTTAAAAGTCGACAGTCTTGGTCCCTCCCTCAAATTTTTGAACTAAAAAAATGCAGAATTGACATATTTTTAATGACGTGACATACAATTCTATGATATAGAACCATCTAAATGTATTAATTATTCATATGTCATTAATTAAATTAAAAATATAAAAAATTTCCGAAGTTGAAAGTTAAGTTTTTACTGCGTTTTATTCCAATTTCATGGGTGTTAATCCTTTTACATTATCGTATCATATGTCACGTTATTTAAAATATCTCACGTTGTCATTTTTTAGTTAAAAAATCAAAAGAAGGAACCAAAACTGTCGACTTTTAAAATAAGGGGACCAATTTCGTGAATCAGTAAAAATAGAGGGACTAAAATTGCAATTAAGCATAATTTTTATTTTGCCAATTCTGGAGCCTTCTATAACAATACACCGCCCAAAAGGTTAAATGTCGTTATTTCTTATAAAATATTAACCTTTTAAATTATATAAAAAAATATAATTTTTTATTTAATAAAATTATTTTGGAAATTATTTTAATTTCAACTGAAACAAAATATATTTAAGGTTTAATTGTAGTTTTGATATTTTTATTATTGTCAATTTACTGAATTGATCTCCTCTTACGGTTTTGGTTTTTCCCTTAAATTTTTTAATTAAAAAATGACGATTTTTTATATTATATTTTTAAGGATATGACATACAATTGTATGATGTAAAACCTTCTAGATGCATTAACTATTCATATGTTATTAATTAAGTTAAAAATTTGAAAAATTTCGAAAGTTGAAATATAAGTTTTTATGACATTTTATTTCAATTTCATGGATGTTAGTAATTCTACATCATCATATCATATGTCACGTTATTTAAAGTATCCCATATGATCATTTTTAGGCATGGCAACCGGGCGGGGTGGGAGCGGATTTTGCCTCCTCCACCCCGCACCCGACTAATCAGAAAAACCCGCACCGGCTCCCGTTTCATAGCGGGTGTAAAATTTATGCCCTGTCCCCCCTCGGGGTTCGGGTTTCCACGCTCACACCCGCACTCATTCATATATATATATATATATATATATATATATATATACATATATATATAAATTTTAAAATCATATCTATTATAATTAATATAATAAAATAATTATTATTAGACAATAATAAAATTAAAAAATATTTTCTATAGAGATAAGATTATAATTTTTAATATTTAAAAAAATATTAAGTATATTCAATATGTATACATATATAAAATTTAAAAATTACATAAATATTACTTGTGGGGCGGGTTAGGGTGCGGGTGCGGGGTGGATATCATCACCCCAAACCCGTCCCTACCCCTGAATTTTAATTTCAAAGGAAATCTGCACCCGCACCTGCACCAATCAAAACGGGTTTTCCCCGTCCAAATCAAACGGGTTTGAATGGGTACATATGGGTGCGTGTTATATTGTCATCCCTAATCGTTTTTTAGTTAAAAAATCAGAAAAAGGGACCAAAATTGTCTGAGTTTTAAAATGCGGGGACCAATTTCGTGAATCAGTAAAAATAGGGAGACTAAAACTGCAATTAAACATATATTTAATTATACTTCAATTTCTAAATTTTCGAATGATATTTTGTAAATATATATAAATATTTAGAACGTTATAAAAAAAATTCTACAAAAATTTAAATTCGTTTTACATAAAATAATTAAATATAAAAAACTTAAACGATAAAACTCAAGATAAAAATAAAGAAAATATTAATCTACAAATCGAATAAATTCTTTTTTTTCTATATGATCTTTTTAAAATGTTATAAATATATCTAAAAACATTTTTAAAAAATATGTTGACATTATTAATAATAGAAATTAAAAATGTATAAAAAATAATTATATAAAAATTAAAAATTATATTTTTAATTTATAAAAATAAACTTAAAATATTTATATTTGTAAAAGACTAAAAATATATTTAACATTAAATTATTATTTTTTCAACCTTATACATCCAAACGCTCACCTCTTAACTCCACCAACACAAATACTTTCCTGGTTTTGACACTAAATAAAAATGATTTGATGTAGGAAAAACACATTATCTATTATCAATATATTATTTAGTATCAATACAAGAATTAATATGAAAAAAATTATAATATGAATAAAATTATATAAATAATAAGTATTAAAATTGATAGAGTAAATATAAAAAATAGAATTTAGTTATATTTTGTTTATAGTTATCTATTTATGTTTTAAAGTTTATTTATTTATTTTCAAATAATAATGTGATAAAAAAACTAAATAAAAATATATTTATCTTTTGGTAGTTCTTCCTTTGTTTTTTTATATTGATAGTAGATTTTTTATTAAATAATTATTTAATTCTTTTTAAGGTAATTATATTTTTTATCAAAAAAAATGCAGTTTTACTTTTTTAGTTATTTTTTTTCTTAAGTTTACTTGTCTATTCTCAAAATGTGACAAAAAAATTAAATGGGGACCAGATTTTTTTCAAGTTTTTTATGTGAATTTTTATGCAGTTTTTTTATAATGGTGTAAAAAAAATGTAGTTCTATTTTCATAGCAGTTTTTTTATATTGATAATAGAATTACATTTTTTTTATATTGATAGTAAATTTTTTTTTATTTGTGTTTTACTCAAATAATTTTGATTTGAAGTTATACTCAAATAAATATTTCTTCCATTTCAGGGTAAATCCAATATGCGTCGATCAATGCTGCAACTTATACATTGGTGCTGCCACCTATACAATAAACAATCATTTTTATTTTGAAATTTATGGAGCCTTCTACAACAATACACCGCACAAGCCACCTATAAATAAATTAAAGGTTAAATATCTTGGAATTTCTTATTCCAATTTCTCAAAAAATTTAAAATTGAGCTTTTGAAGACTAAATTCACAATTTTTCATTTCTTCACATAGAGTGTCTATAAGATATTTATTAGTAACATATTTTTCTTTTTTTATATGTATATCTAAATAGTCTAATTAAATATTGTGATCGAAGGAAAAATTATAGGATTTAATAGAACTATGGTTGGATTGGCTTTGGAAAATTCATTGTGAGACTTTTTTATACACTTCTTCTTACTTTTAGAAAGTGAGTATATCGTGTTATGCATGAGAAGTGTCACTAATTCTTTCTTTTCCATTCTTACTCTAATATTCGATTTCTTATTGAATAAGATTAACATTACACTTTACAAATTGATCTCATATAAAATGGTAAAATTTATATTAATTTTCACTTAATCAAAGAGTGAATATTAGAAAGAGAATATATCCAATGACAAATTAAAATATAGATGAATTAAAATATAGAAAAATTAAAATAAATATACAAAATGTAGATTTAGGAAAGAAGATAGAGAAGAAATGGGTCACAATTGAGATGATTGATAGACTAAGAGAAATTATCTCAATGGTAAGGAAGCCATTGAAAATACAAATTCCAATCCAATAACTCAAAGACAAGATAAAATCTCAGCCACAATTATCAAAGAGAAATATATATTTTTGTTTAATCCGATATCCTTTTTCTACATTCATAGGCACATATAAATATGGGTCATTGTTTGATAAAAGAAAAGCTATAATAAACTGACATTAATCCTAGTGGTTAAACTAACTTCCTTATTAATTGTCTTGTTTAGTCTTAATTAGAAAAATAGTTATAAAACAATAAAAGGAAAGACACGATACATTTTTTTTTCAACAACAACTTTTTGTTTGTGCTTATTTACTTTATGTAATTATTATTATAATGAACCCCATAAAACAATGAAAACACCATTCGTGGTCAACTTCCAGCCTATTTCTTACTATGATAGAAGTTGAATTTGATCTTGAGTCTAAAAGATAAATTGTAGATAATTCTCTTAGCTTTCCAACGAATCAAATATCATTTCAATCGAATATCTAAAGTTCTACATATAATCAAAACAAGACAGACAAGTTATCACATGCGAAAACGACATTTTCAATCAACATTAATTTTCAAAGCTTATAATTATATCTTAACTCATAATATATGCGTGCCTTAAAAAAAAACTCATATTAATGTGTGTGTTTCATTGAACATAAAAGAAAAGCAATTTAGAATTTAAATAAAAAAGAAAAACAATTTAAAGTTTATGTTATAATTTGTGTGTCATATTAATATAAAATGAGTGTTTATAATTTAAAATTTCTATTGACGCATTTTGCCATGTTCGAAAAGTCTGAAAGTATGCAATTGTTTGAGATTGTGACATATCTACATTTAAAAAATAAAGTTATAACTTTTTAAAGTATAAATAAATAAATTTCTCTCACAAAACTCTCTAGCCTATAAGCACATGAAAAAAAACTCATAGCATGTAAATAAAAAAGACACTAAAGCACCTTATAAGTTAGCCTTATTTGAGATCGAATACCTCCTTTAAAATCCTTTATAATTTTAAATCATAATTGTACAAACAATTGCATGGATTCTGGTGCTATGCAATTTTTTTAATTAATTATTTCCTCATTTATACATTTGAGTTATAAACCTTTTTATTTCATTTATCTAAATGTTATTTTTTAGTTTTAAAATAAATTTCAGTCACCAAAGATATTAATGAGTTGAGTTGCGAATTAGACACTGTTGTCCAGATTGTGCAAGACAGACTATCAACCACGAAGTTCCTATGATAAAACAACTCAAACATGACGGTTAAAGCCACTCCTAATATGGTACTATGACCATTCATAAATGGAAAGAACTACAACACAAAAACCGCTCTAAAAGGACAATGGTATTAGGACCACTCTAAATCGAAAGGACTACGACATAAAAACCACTCTTAGTGATATCAGGACCACCCAAAAATTGAAGGAACAGAAAGAAAGGGGAAAAATGGCTCGGAAGTGCATCGAGCAGAAGAGGAAGAAAAAAGAAAGTTGGGAATTACATCCAACTTTGGTGTGGTTTTCACAAGAGTTTGACACTATTTATATATAGTGATTGAAGCAAACCCACATATGTTAAATATCCAATGTGGGATTTTAGTATTTATAGAGTTGAAAACTACTCAATATATGAGAGCTTTCCAATGTGGGACTTCAACAAATTTTAAATCCACACACTAACATACTATATGTTCCAACAATCACCCACTTGAATTAAAAAAAATATTTTTGAAGTAGCGTCAAACGGTTCTACAAGATTTTGTATATGCAGAGGTGTCTTCCAACTTGAATCTTTACATAATAAGTAAAATTCAGATTCAACAAAAGTGATTCGTAGTCTTGAACTCTATCTCTGACATCAAACCCACACACAACCTTTTCACATGGTGTATTCTCAAAAGCTCGTGCATTAATGACCTTGCGCATCTATTCTAGTATAATGAACGCTATAGGAATTCTGCCTCGAATTCCATAGAAAACGGTCTCACTTCCACATTCACATATGTGAGTCTATCAAAATTACTCTTGTAGCTAGGTACTCCACTCCGCATAGAGTATATATCTCATAAGAGTTTCTATTACCTTATCCTATCGTCGCTTCAGGATTCATGCTTCTTTGATTTATAATAACATGTTTATCTCATATCACTTCATGACTTGTTATTACTCGTTGAACCTAATTCTTAGGATCTCTAGTCTTTTAGGTCGGGTTACCATCATGATTGACTTTACAAACAATAGTCTCATCCTTTTGGATATATTTTAGACTTTCTCTCTAGCTAATCCTTTTATCAAAGGATCTGTTAAATTTTCATTAGTGCGTACATGATCCATTATAACAGCTCTTTTAGAAAGTAACTCTCTAATAGTGTTGGACTTACGACGTATTTGTCGTCTATTACTATTGTAATAACAATTCTAAATATTTGCAATAGTCGTGGTACTATCGCAGTGGATCAACACATCTGACATAGATTTTTCCCATAAAAGGGATCTTAGCTAGCAAGCCTTTCAACCAACTCGCTTCTTCACTAGTAGTATCTAGTGCTATCATTTTAGACTTTATAGTGGATTGAGACAATATCGTCTGTTTCTTTGATTTCCAAGATAAAATAGTAACAACTATACTAAAAATTGAAGTCATCTGATAACATGTTCCATTCAGCATCATTGTATCCTTCAAGGACTACAGTGTAAAACACATATTTTTGATGAAGACAAAGACTAAGAATTGTGATAAAAGCAACAAAGCTAAAAAAGAAGTCCAAATATCATAGTTCAACTTTAATCAAACATATTAGATGTTTTAATAAATGTAAAGGTACATGATACAATCAAAACCTCAAGTACATGAGAACCATTCATCTTTACATATGCATAAAAAGTATTTTCAAATGTCAAAATTACATTAACAAAGTTTTAAAATTAATATTTTTGACAAAAAGTAATGTTGTATTTGAATACATTATATTGTATTCCAATACAGATGCTAAGTTAGTAGCAAAAACTTCACATCTGTATTCGACTACGAAGTGCTGTTATCGAATACAAGTGATAAGTCAGTAGCTCAGACTACACATTTGTATTCGACTAAAACCTGTTGTAGTCGAATACAAACATCAAGTCAGCGGCAAAATACACCTATTTGTATTCGACTACATGATCCTTGTATTCAAATACAAGATGCAAATTTTGAATAATTATGAACGTTATAAGAGGTGTATTCGAATATACACATATTGTATTCGAATACAATTGGAAACAATGCAATTTTTCATATTTGAAATGGTTCTAGATCATTGCATTTGTTCATCAAACCTCTTGGAACAATGGCCACGAATCTGAAGTGATGTCTATGGAGTATAAATACCTCATAGCTTCAAATTAATCTACACACAATCCTACTACCAAACCTTGAACAACTTTGAACAATTTTCTGATTTATTTCTCAAAGTTATTTTTCATATTTCAAGTACTTGCATTTCATTTTCATATCATTGAGAAAGGTTCTCAAAGTACTTGAAGTAATATTGGATTGATATCATTATAACTCTCTTATATTCTTATTCCAAATCAAAATACATTGTTTGTAAAAAAAAGTAGTACTTTCTTAAAGTAGTCTAATCTAAGATAGTGGTGTGCTATCTTAGAAGTTTTGTTAGAAGTTTGTAGCAGAGATCCTAGGGTGGGATTATGCATTTTCTGACAATAGTGGAGAAATCTCTTGTAGTGTGCAAGAGGGCTGGATGCACCCTTGGTCATAATGGGAACCAGGATAATATTGTTGTGTTCATTTAATTGTTGTCATTTACTTATTGTCACTTACTATTCTAAAGTAGAAAAATCTATCACCAAATAGCTGAAAACAAGAAAATTTCCTAAACACCTAATTCACCCCCTATCTTAGGTGCACTTCTTTACTTACAATTGGCATCAGAGCAGGTTCAGGTAGCTTACTCCTCGATCATTACTCATGGCTTCCGCACAACTTATTTTCAGAGATGGTGGCAGTAGTAACAAACCACCATGCTTCGTTGGAGATCACTATGACTTTTGGAAGATACGTGGGCAAACGTATCTTGAAGCACAAGGAGACGACATATGGGATGCAGTTGAAAATGTTCCTTACATTCCAAAAACGGTCATCAACAATAAAGAAGAAACAAAGATAAAAACTTCATGGACTGACGATGATAAAAGAAAAGTGATGTTCGATAAGAAGGATAAAAATATGTTACAATCAACACTAGGAATGGATGAATTCTTTCGTGTATCTCACTGCAAAACGGCCTAAGAAGTATGGGTTACGCTGGAAGTAACTCATGAAGGGACCATTGAGGTAAAAAGATCTAAACTCAATACACTATCTCAAGAATACGAATTATTTCGAATTGAGCCCAAAGAGTCTATTTTAGACTTACAGAAAAGGTTCTCCCAGTTAACCAACCACTTGTCGGCACTCGGGAAAATCTTCACCAACGATGAATTAAATCTAAAAGTATTAAGATCACTAACGAGGACTTGGCAACCAAAAGTGACATCAATCTCTGAAAAGAAAAGCCTATCCAAAATGTCTCTTCCTGCATTGTTCGGAAAACTTCAAGAACACGAAATCGAACTTGGAAGGTTAGAACAGAATGAAAGTCAAGAAAAAAAGACCAAAAACATTGCTTTAAAGGCCGAATCAAAAGAACAAATCAAAGACGAAAATTCAGATGAAGATGAAAACATCACTTTCCTCGTTAAGAAATTTGGTAAGTTTCTTAAAACTGATAGAACATTCAAAAAGAAAAGTTTCAGAAAGAAGGATAATTCTACTTCAAGCTAAAACTTCACTTGCTTTGAATGTGGTAAGCAAGGACACATTAAGGCAGATTGTCTTAATATTATCAAGAAAAATGTCATCGAAAAGAAAGACTTCAAAAAGGCATACATAGCTTGGGAATACAACGAAGTGAGTTCATCTTCAGAAACAGAAAGTGAAGAATGCACTAATGGTGTATTAATGGCATCGCATCAATCAGATGACGAAGAAGAGGTTAGTAACATAGACTCCCCTCATCATAATAAGAATAATAGTGAGTTAATTATCGAATATAATCATGCTCAAAATGTCATTAATGAACTACTTATCGAATGTAAAAATATGTTCAAATTAGTGTCAACCCAAAAGAGACAAATTTGAACTCTTCAAGAAAAGGTTGACACCATGGAGAAGGATTGTGAAAAACTAAAATAGAGTTTTACATGCAATAAGTGTGATTCCCTCTTTTCAAGATTGTTCAATTAAATAGAGTAATTGAGCAATACGAAAAGGGACAAATGGGATTGGAAAACGTTTTGAATATACAAAGATACTCAAATGACAAAAGTGGTCCTGGATACTCAAAATTTGATAAACCAAGCCTGAATAAAACCATTTTTGTTAAAACGGGTAATCAATCCAATCAAGAAAAGGTTATAATTATGCAAAAAGATCATCATTATAAAGAGAAAATTATTGAAAATAAACCTCACATACATACTATTAAAAGTATATTGACGTAGAGACATATGATAGTGCAAATGCCATTTTCAGATTTGTAATAAATGCATTTGTCACTTTCATTCACTTTAAAATCATTCAATATTATTAAGTTATCAAATTTTTCATGTAATTGCTTAGGAACTTGTTTAAGACCATACAAAGATTTATCTAACTTACATACCTCATTTTCTTGCCCATGAATCACAAAACCTTCAGGTTGTTCCATATAGATTTCTTCCTCCAAGTCACCATTTAAAAAAGTTGTTTTGACATCCATTTGGTGTACCATCAAGTTATGAATAGCAGATAGTTAAATAAATATCCAAATGGATGTAATTCTAGTGACCGATGAAAAAGTGTCGAAGCAATCTATATTTTCTCCTTGCCTAAAAGCTTTGGCTACAAGGCGAGCATTGTATATTTATCAACAGTTCTATCGGGTTTTAGTTTCTTTTTCAATATCCATTTGCAACTGAGAGGCAAGTCTACTATTTGTCAGGTCCTGTTAGACTATAGAGAATCCATCTCATCGTCTATAGCTTCTTTCCATAAATCTGCATCCAAAGATGATAAAGCTCCTTGAAGATTTACAGGATCCTCTTCTAAGGTATAAACCGTATAATTGGGATCATAATCTTTAGCAATTATGGCTCTCTTACTTCGTCAAGGTTCTATTTTATCTTGTTTGTTGGTTTTAGTGCTCCTCATCACATGAACATGACTTGGTTCGCTACTTCCACTATTTCTCGATTTGAAAGGAAATTTATTTTCATAGAAGTCAACATCATTTGATTATATGATCACTTTCACATTTAGGTCATAAAACTTATATGCTTTGTATTTTACTACATACGCAATGAATACACATTCATAGGCTCTACTAGCGAGTTTAACTCGCTTGGGATCAAGGATTCTGACATAAGCCAGACAATCCCAAGTTCGAAAATAAGACAAGTTCGATTGTCTTTTCTTTAGAATTTCATAAGGACGTGTTTTGTTTTTAGATTTAAGAACTCTATTCAAAACATAGCAAACAGTCAATAAAATTTCCCTCCACCAATGAGATGCTCACCAAAGTTTAAGCATACTAGCAACAACTAGTTCAGAAAGAGTTCTATTATTTCTTTCAACTTTACCATTCATTTCAAGCAAATATGGGGCAATTGTTTCATGTATAATTTCATGCAATTTATAAAACTCATTAAACAAACTAGAATCATACTTGGTTCCTCTGTCATTACAAAACCTCTTAATCTTTCTACTAAATTGATTTTCAATTTCAGTTACAAAGATCGTAAACATGTCAAACATTTCACTTTTATTTTTCATTAGATATACAAAAGTATAGTCAGAACAATCATCAATAAAGGTGATAAAATAACATTTTCCATTTCTAGTTAAAGTCCCATCAAGTTCACATATATCATAGTGTATTAAATCTAAAGGCTCAAATTCTCTAATTACTAATTTATGTGTACTCTTTGTTATTTTAGCTTGACTATAAACATCATATTTTTCAAAATAATTTAAAGATAACTTTGGAATTAAAACTACATTACTTAAGTTTGAAATCACATGTTTGTTCACATGACAAAGTCTAACATGCAAAATATTAAAATCACACAACATGTAATCAGAAGGATATTTTTTCTTAAATTAATTTAAACATGGCAGTGTACCATTTGCCAACAAAAGTATCATATTTAGAAATATTGTACAAATTTGCCCTTATAGATTGAGTAAACTCTGCCTTATTCATAAGAAAACTAGAAACAAGATTCTTTCTTATCTCTGGAGGTGGATTATCAGACTCTATAGAGAGAATTCTTTTGTTTTATGCCTGAGAGACTTTTTGAAATCCTTCCAAGAAGGGATAGTTAGTTAATAATAACAACAATTTAAAATTGTTCATCTAAAGTCATACCTTTAGAAATGATCTCATTGAAGCAGCTCGAATGTCACTAGAAGGAGGGTTGAATAGAGATATTGTACTTTTTTTGATTTTCTTTTTCTTTTAAAACAGTATCCTTTGTGTGAGGATAATAGATAGATGTTAGAGGATATAAGTTTGACACTGAATTGAGAGTTAGAAAAAATAAAGAGAAGAGA
Source organism: Cicer chorassanicum (assembly GCA_037974735.1). NCBI lineage: Eukaryota > Viridiplantae > Streptophyta > Magnoliopsida > Fabales > Fabaceae > Cicer > Cicer chorassanicum. The sequence goes on along the minus strand of JBBPBP010009778.1, from coordinate 36,750,101 downwards.
TTATAGAGAACGACACACACAAATTTATACTGGTTCACCCAAAATGGGTTACGTCTAGTCCTCACTAACTTGTGAGTTTTCACTATGGCTTAAAAGGCTTGTCCTCTAAAGGGAGTCTTTTCACGTTGTATTTTCTTAGCCTCAACAAGCTTACATAAACTATTTCTCTTCTTGTTCTACAACTATCAACAAGTTGATATTAACTTGAGATACAAGTTTTTGCAAGATTTGATAAGAGTATGATTCTCCCACTAAGACAAACTTTCTAAGAGGATGATTTCAAAGATATACTTAAGAATAGTAGAAAATATGCTGAGAGAATGAGTGTCCTCTTCACAACTTTTATCTTTCTCTTTTGTATGATGTTTTATTGTATTTGATGAAGATGAGTTCATGTGAATTTATAGAGGTGATGGTGCTACAATTATGAAGAGAAGTACAAAGTATTCGTTGGAGACTTAGATGATTTCCCATGGTCTTTATTTGGAATTGAAAGTATGCCATTCAACTGTCCTTCTTAGAAGAAAGCTGTTGAGAATAAATCTCTCTCAATTGATTTTAATGATAACAAAATTACTTAAGAGATTATGATTGTGTTTAAGGACTAATCTGTGCTCTTGAGTGGATTTATATTAGAAAACAGGTTATTAATCATAAAGGCTGAAAGAATGAACATATGACTCAAAACCATCATATTTGCAAGCAAGAGGATGGGTTAAGCCTACGCGAGGATGGCCTCGTAAAAGCAAAGAATACATCCAGCAACGTACCCATTATTCTTAATCAGGTTAAGATGTCAAAATTGTAACCAAGAATGACCCAATAAAGCATATTTTCTAAAGAGGTCAGAAAGCACATTTGGACTAGTACGAGGATAGGCTGTTCTAGGTAGAGGACGGCTAGTACTAGGTAAAAGGTTGAACAATTTGTCACATCATTATTCAAAAGTTGAATTCAAACCTTGTACTCCACGAAATCAGCCTGCTGTAGCACACATAGTCAAGGAAATAGCCGTTTCATGTCTTGAAGAAAGAAAAAGAAAAAGGCTACAATGGACCAAGTACCTAGAAGGTTTGAATCTCAAAGCTGAGGATGGACTAACACTGTTCAAGACAGCTGGATGGCAGTTTTGTAATTTCAGCACAAAGACCATTGGACTCTTTGATGCATCCTCCTCAACGGTCAAGAAGTGTTTTAACACATGGGAGAGTTGTACACGAACTCTATAAAAGGCAAGCTCTTCACATTCAAACACACACAAATATTGCAGAAAAGAATCAAAATCTTAAGATTATCAAAAGCAATATCCATCCTCTCTTCAAACTTTCTACATTCACAAAATAGATCTTTGTAATATCTTTATAGAAAGTGTTTAAGAGAAGAGAGAGCAATCATACTCAAATCATTCTGTAAGTTTTCAAGTAAGGTTACTTGAAATCATTCAAAAACGTGATTGTAAGCTTGGTGAAGCTAGATAATACACAAAGTGTAATCATCCTCAAGTTGAGGTTGATCAGATTGATTATTAGTGAAATCTCACAAGAGTGTGAGGACTAGACGTAGCCATAATTGGGTGAACTAGTATAAAATCTGTGTGTCTATTTCATTTTATTATTTCTGCATTTGAATTTGTTCTTGATTAAAACGTTTGAATTTCCATCCTCTATCGCATCCTCTCAGAGAGGACAGAAATTCATATCCTTGTTAAAACAATTTTTAAAAGCCAAAATCCCTATTCAACCCCCCCTTCTAGTGATATTTAGCTCCATCAATTGGCATCAGAGCAAGGTTCTCTAGAAATATTACACTTACCTGTGTAAGAGAAAAAGATCCAAGAGAAAATGTCAAAAGCTAAGTATGTTCCTGAAGGATGATCCTCCACCAGACCTCCCTATTTTGATGGTACAGATTACTACCACTGGAAAAGTAAAATGAGATTGTTTCTCATATCACAAGATAACAACATGTGGTCTGTTATTGAAAACGGGGATCATGTCATCAGAATCAACAACGCAGATGCAACCTCCGACGAGAAACCTCAAGCACAATGGACGGCTAATGAAAATGCTAAGGTACTCCTAAACTCTAAAGCTCATTTATTTCTAACGTGTGCTTTGAGCAGGGAAGAATATGATAGAGTTGAAGAATGCAAAAACGCCAAAGAACTTTGGGATACTCTAAGGATTCATCATGAAGGATCAAGCCACGTAAAGGAAGCGAGGATAGACATGGGAGTAAGAGAGTTCGAGTTATTTGAAATGAAGGAGGATGAAACGATTGATGAAATGTTCTCAAGGTTGACAATCATACTTAACAACCTGAGATCTCTTGGAAAGGTTTACTCCGTTCAAGAGAGGATAAGAAAAATCTTAAGGAGTTTACCAAAAGAATGGAGGCCAATGGTGACTGCCATCACATAAGCAAGAGATTTGGCCAACATGAAACTAGAGGATCTGGTTGGAACTCTAAGAGCTCACGAACCTCTGTTGCTGGCTGACAAACCAAGCAAAAAGGGAAAAATAATAGCTTTAAAATCAAGCCAAACAGAAAGCTCATCTTCCAAAAGAGTTGAAGAAGCCACAAAGAAAGAAAATGCAGACTATCCTCTATCTGAGGAAGAGGATGAACTTGCTCTAATTTCCAGAAGAATCCAGAGGATGATAAATCGTAGAGGACAGGAAAAAAGATCTCCTCAAAAAGAAAAAACTGACAAAAGTCAGATTACTTGCTTTGGATGCAACAAGCTGGGACACTACAAAACTGAGTGTCTTCTGATCAAAAAGAACTCAAGAAGATTTCCTTACAAAAACAAATCTATGATCACGTGGGATGATAGTGATGACTCATCCTCGGAGCAAGAAAAGGAAGAAGAGGTCAACCTCTGCCTCATGACAAACTCAGAAAATGAAAAGGTAATCGTATCTGAACTTTGTCCTTATTGTGAACAATTAGAAATAGAATTTGACAATCTTTTGAATGACTCAAATACTTTAACTCAAAAATGTGGTTTTCTTAAGAATCAACTTTATGAAATTAAGAGGCAAAACGAGGAACTTCAAGCTAAAAATAAAAAATATGAACAAACCATTTTAGACTTGCAGTTATCTCATGAGAAGTTGTCTGAACAAATATCTAGTGTCAAAAGAAATGTCAAAACCCATCCTCCAGAAGAGGATGCAGAAAAAGAAATTTTAAAAATAGAGGTTAAAGAACTCAAAAATGATCTTTCCAACTTTGTTAAATCCACTGATACTTTTCAAAAGATTATGGGATCACAATCTGGAATTTTTGACAAAGCTGGGATTGGATTTAAAAGCTCTCAAAAACAAAAACTTTATGAAAAATTTTTTATTCCAAAGAAACAAGAGGATAGGCCAAGATGCACCTTTTGCAAAAAGCTTGGACACACTTTTAAAAGATGTTACGCCAAGAAAAGGGCAGATAACATCAAGAAAAGATGTTCATATTGTGGTAAACCTGGACATCAAGATTCCATTTGTTATCATAAAAGAAAATTCCTCACAAGAGGACAGACTAACCACCAAGGACCCACCTCTATATGGGTACCTAAGTCACTATTAAACTCATCCTCAGGTACATCCTCTGATCAACAAAAGAAAGTCATGGTTCTTGGATAGTGGCTGCTCAAGGCATATGACCGGGGATAGGCATTGCTTTATTTCCTTGGAAATAAAGGATGGAGGATCGGTTACATTTGGAAACAATGAGAAAGCTCAAATAAAAGGTACCGGTATTATTGGTAATAAAAATTCTGCCAAAATTGAAAATGTTCAATATGTGGATGGTTTAAAACATAACTTGCTTAGTATAAGTCAACTTTGTGATAGTGGCTTTGAAGTTATTTTTAAACCCCATATATGCGAGGTTAAACACTCATCCTCGGGTAGAGTTTTCTTTTCCGGTTTTAGAAAAAAGAATTTATATGAGCTATATCTTGATGATTTGCCTACTGAATCTTGTTTTGTATCCATTGAAAAGGATAAATGGGTTTGGCACAAACGGGCTGGTCGCACAAGTTTAAACACTATTTCTAAATTGTCTAAATTAGAATTAGTTAGAGGCCTTCCAAAAATTGATTTTGAAAAAGACAAAATTTGTGAAGCTTGTGCCAAAGGATAACAAGTTAAAAGTAGCTTTCATTCAAAAAATGTTATTTCCACAAACCATCCTCTTGAGCTACTTCATATAGATCTTTTTGGTCCTATTAAAACTCCTAGCCTTAGTGGTAAAAGGTACGGATTTGTTATTGTTGATGACTTTTCACGTTTTACTTGGGTCTTGTTTTTAAAACATAAAAATGATGCCTTTGAGGCTTTTCATTATTTTTGTAAAAAGATCCAAAATGAAAAGGGATCAAAAATTATCTCGGTAAGAAGTGACCATGGAGGTGAATTTGAAAATGAATCCTTCAAAAATCTTTTTGATGAAAATGGTATTTCTCACAACTTTTCTTGCCCAAGAACCCCTCAACAAAATGGAGTTGTTGAGAGGAAAAATAGAACATTGCAAGAAATGGCTAGAACCATTTTAAATGAAGCTTATATTGAAAAATATTTTTGGGCCGAAGCTATAAATACGGCATGCTATGTTTTAAACCGTGTATCTATTAGAAAGATTTTAAACAAAACTCCATATGAACTATGGAAAGGAAGAAAACCAAACATCTCATATTTTCATATATTTGGGTGTTATTGTTACATCCTAAATAATAAAGAAAATTTGGGAAAGTTTGATTCAAAATCTGACAAAGGATTATTTTTAGGATACTCCACTTCGTCTAAAGGTTATAGAATATATAATCTTAGGACTCAAACTGTGGAGGAATCCATGCATGTTATTTTTGATGAGTTTGATGACTTGTGCTTAGAAAAAATTGATAAATATGAGGAAGATGAACCTTCATCCTCCAACGCACCTAGTCCAAACGATGAGGATGAGTCTGATCCATCCTCTCAGCAACCTCCACGAGGATGGAAGATAGTTACTTATCATCCTCCAGATCTGATTATTGGAGACACGGCTGATGGAGTAAGAACAAGACAGTCGCTTCGTGGAAATGAAGCTACCATGGCCATGATTTCACAAATTGAACCAAAAAATATTGATCAAGCTATGTGTAAAAAATCATGGGTTGAAGCCATGATGGAAGAACTCTCTCAATTTGAAAGAAACAAGGTATGGAACCTTGTACCTCCTCCACATGAAAAATCCATCATTGGAACAAAATGGATTTTCAGAAACAAACTAAATGAGGATGGAGAGGTAATAAGGAACAAAGCAAGGCTAGTTGCTCAAGGCTACAATCAACAAGAGGGAATTGACTACGATGAAACTTTTGCACCGGTTGCAAGACTTGAAGCTATTCGCATCCTCCTAGCATATGCCACCCATAAAGGTATCAAACTATACCAAATGGATGTTAAAAGTGCCTTTTTAAATGGATTTTTAAATGAGGAGGTGTATGTTAAACAACCTCCTGGATTTGTGGATGAAAAGAAGCCCAATCACGTATTCAAACTCTCAAAAGCTCTTTACGGATTAAAACAAGCTCCTCGAGCTTGGTATGAGAGGTTAAGCTCTTTTCTTAAGGAAAATGGATTCATTAGAGGACAGATTGACACTACTCTCTTCAAGAAAACATCTAAAGAAGATTTGTTAATTGTCCAAATTTATGTGGATGACATAATTTTTGGATCCACAAATGAAAAAATGTGTGAAGAATTTTCAAATCTTATGCAAAGTGAATTCGAGATGAGTATGATGGGTGAATTGAAATTTTTTCTTGGTTTACAAATCAAACAACTCAAAGATGGTATTTTCATCTCACAAGAAAAATACACCAAAGATCTTCTCAACAAGTACAACATGAGTTCAGCCAAGAGTATGGGAACTCCTATGCACCCATCCTCCACGCTTCACAAAGATGATGAAGGAACTCCAATTTCTGAGAAAGAGTATAGAGGGATGATTGGATCCTTATTATACTTAACAGAAAGTAGACCAGACATAGTATTTGCTGTTGGTCTTTGTGCAAGATTTCAATCCTCTCCAAAAGGATCTCACCTTACAGCAGTTAAGAGGATTCTGAGATACCTTGTTGGCACAATAAATTTTGGAATCTGGTATGAGAAAAGCTCAGATCTTGATCTCATAGCCTACTGTGATGCTGACTATGCGGGAGATAAAATCGAAAGGAAGAGCACAAGCGGAGGCTGCCAAATTCTTGGTAAATCCCTAATCAGTTGGTCATGCAAGAAGCAAAGCACAATTGCCCTTTCAACTACGGAGGCTGAATATGTATCAGCTGCTCAATGCTGTTCTCAAATTTTATGGGTAAGAAATCAACTTGAAGATTATTCACTAAGGTACACTAAAATTCCTATCCTCTGTGACAATACTAGTGCCATTAATCTTTCCAAAAATCCCATACAGCATTCTAGATCTAAGCATATAGAAATTAAACATCATTTCATACGTGATCATGTTCAAAAAGGAGACATTGAATTAATTTTCATTGATACAGAAAATCAGCTAGCTGATATTTTTACCAAACCTCTTCAAGAGGATAGGTTCAAGAATATTTTGAAAAAACTTTCCATCATTAATTTTTCAAAAATTAGTTGATTAATTGTTTTATCCTTTGTATTTTGCTGCGTGTCTCTGATTTTGGTTTGTTTAAATTATTTAATTGTCAAATGCCTGAAAGATCACATCTGATCTTTGTATATAAGGTTAAAGTTCAGAGGATAGCTAATAACCAGAGGATACAACATCCTCTTTGATGTAACTGCATTTAATAGGCCCAGTCCTTGCGTGCACGCGCTTCTTTTCCCATTGGGCCGTCCATGTGGCGCCGCCCCCTTAATCCACGCAAGCATTAAATGCTTCAACGGCTGAAACTGCCGTTTCCCAACACGCGTGTCTCACATGCCTATCTTGCACACCACGCTTGTCTCAACATTAAATGCATATCTCAACCTCCTCCTTCTCCAACGGTTACATGTCCAACCTCTTCAGGAGGATCAATTTGAATTTATTTTAGAAAAAACCGTTTGTTGTTACCCATGCATCAATCTCTGATTAAAATTGGTTAAGAAATTTGTTTTCTCTTATTTTTCTATTCCTTATTTTTTATCTTTTATTTTATTTTCTTTTTGTTATTTTTTATTTTTTATTTTATTTTATTTTTGTTATTTTTTAATTTTATTAATTTTATTTTTTATATATTTTTATTATTTATTGTTTTTATTTTTTCGTCCTCCTCATTTCTGATTTTTTTTAAAAAAAAAAAAAAAAAAAAAACATCATCCTCTTTCCAATACGAGGATGAACCCAAAATTCAGAAAGTGAAAAGATGTGCACGTTTCTCATTGATGTATCTCTCTCTCCTATACATCTCTTTCCAATGAGCATTAAATGAAAAACGGCTGCTTCTCTCTTGGAACTTCAAACTTTCATTAACTCCTAATGAATGCCTAATAACTCTTTTTCAACGGTTACAAAATCGTTCAAATTATTTGATCAAACATCCAAAAACCACGTTTATCACTCAAAAAAAAAAAAAACTCTGATCATTTAACCTCCTTTTGGAGTGGGTCACCAGCCATTCATCCTCCTGTCTTGCCTCTTCAACCTCCCTTCACCTTCATCCTCGTCTGACGAGCCATCCTCCCTAGAATAACTTTATGACTCTTCATTTTTTGATGATGCCAAATTCAGGGGGAGAAAGATTATGATGTTTTGTTGCTATGTTTTGATGATTATGATGTTTTGATGTTTTGTTGATTAATGTTTTTGTTGTCCTGCTACTATGACTATGATACTTTGATGTTTGATGATTAATGTTTTGAAATGACTATGATTAATGTTTTGAAATGACTATGCCATTATAAAATTATTGTTTGAAATATCATTATAACATTATTGTTTGAAATGACTATGATTAATGTTTTGAAATGACTATGCCATTATAACATTATTGTTTGAAATATCATTATGATCTTTATTCTGTTAGATTCATATTTTTGGCATACATTCAGGGGGAGTAATATTTTTTAACTTAAAAATTTTAAACAAATGATTACTCACTTTAGGGGGAACATAACATTAAATCTCATCATGCATTCATATTTAAAAATCATAATCTAAAGAATTTTGTCATCATCAAAAAGGGGGAGATTGTTGAGAATAAATCTCTCTCAATTGATTTTAATGATAACAAAATTACTTAAGAGATTATGATTGTGTTTAAGGACTAATCTGTGCTCTTGAGTGGATTTATATTAGAAAACAGGTTATTAATCATAAAGGCTGAAAGAATGAACATATGACTCAAAACCATCATATTTGCAAGCAAGAGGATGGGTTAAGCCTACGCGAGGATGGCCTCGTAAAAGCAAAGAATACATCCAGCAACGTACCCATTATTCTTAATCAGGTTAAGATGTCAAAATTGTAACCAAGAATGACCCAATAAAGCATATTTTCTAAAGAGGTCAGAAAGCACATTTGGACTAGTACGAGGATAGGCTGTTCTAGGTAGAGGACGGCTAGTACTAGGTAAAAGGTTGAAAAATTTGTCACATCATTATTCAAAAGTTGAATTCAAACCTTGTACTCCACGAAATCAGCCTGTTGTAGCACACATAGTCAAGGAAATAGCCGTTTCATGTCTTGAAGAAAGAAAAAGAAAAAGGCTACAATGGACCAAGTACCTAGAAGGTTTGAATCTCAAAGCTGAGGATGGACTAACACTGTTCAAGACAGCTGGATGGCAGTTTTGTAATTTCAGCACAAAGACCATTGGACTCTTTGATGCATCCTCCTCAACGGTCAAGAAGTGTTTTAACACATGGGAGAGCTGTACACGAACTCTATAAAAGGCAGCAAGCTCTTCACATTCAAACACACACAAATATTGCAGAAAAGAATCAAAATCTTAAGATTATCAAAAGCAATATCCATCCTCTCTTCAAACTTTCTACATTCACAAAATAGATCTTTGTAATATCTTTATAGAAAGTGTTTAAGAGAAGAGAGAGCAATCATACTCAAATCATTCTGTAAGTTTTCAAGTAAGGTTACTTGAAATCATTCAAAAACGTGATTGTAAGCTTGGTGAAGCTAGATAATACACAAAGTGTAATCATCCTCAAGTTGAGGTTGATCAGATTGATTATTAGTGAAATCTCACAAGAGTGTGAGGACTGGACGTAGCCATAATTGGGTGAACCAGTATAAAATCTGTGTGTCTATTTCATTTTATTATTTCTGCATTTGAATTTGTTCTTGATTAAAACGTTTGAATTTCCATCCTCTATCGCATCCTCTCAGAGAGGACAGAAATTCATATCCTTGTTAAAACAATTTTTAAAAGCCAAAATCCCTATTCAACCCCCCCTTCTAGTGATATTTAGCTCCATCAAAAGCTAGGAGGATGAGTGTTCCAGTTCATCCACGGATAGGAGGATGAAGCTTCCATTAATTCTGATGTGACTTGTGCTTTTTGACTTTCTCTTTTCCCAACAACTGTAGAGTCTTGCCTTTTTAGTCAAGGACATCACTTTTTGTACTTTGGCACTTTCACTCATTTTCCCATGTGCGAGGATGAATAGACAACATAAGTTCATCCACTATTATGCTTTGTTTATCCTCTGACATTGAGGTCATAATTTTCATCCTCCACTTTGTTTATCTTTGTCGCGACCTAAAATTTCGAGTGTTTCTCGAATTCAATGGAGTCGCCACCAAAATTTATTTTAAAATAGGGAAAATATTGGGAAACCTTTAAAAATAAAAAGGTATTTGAAACCAAATTTTGAGTTCAGGAGTCGATTATGCGTAGGGAAGGTATTAACACCCTACGACATCCGTTAAAAAAACGATTACCTATAATTAATTGTGCAAAATTAATATTAACTTAAGTATATTTATTTCTCCTTATTATTAAATATGAATAACAATTATTATTATTTTTTAATATGATTTTGGAGTAAATGGTTGTTTAAGAAATAAATGACAAAAATAGAAATTTGTATTTATGTGCTTGACAAGAACGTGATCTTGCTCCTACGCATCTCCCGGTGCGATGGAGAAATCAAAGATACGTAGTTTTTTGTTAGAAAATACAGTTGCGTTGATTATTTTTGAAAGAAAATTTGTTTTGTTATAAAAAAATATATACATTTTGACGAGAAAAGAAAATGAGTTTGTTTGCTTTCAAAAATTATTTTTTTATGCGACTTTTAAGACTATCAAGTTGTACAACTCTTGTCTCCAAAACTCAGAATAAAAAGATGTCTCATATAGTTAATCATTTTAAAAATGTTTTATATTATTTTCTATTTTAAATTTGAGTTTTAAAACCACCAAGTAGTACAACTTGTGTCTCAACAACCCAAAGATTAAAAATGAATCTAATGTAATTAATCAAATTAAAAAAATTGATTTTATATAAATTTGTTTTAAAAAAAAATGAATTCTAGAATTTATACGATGTATCAAATTATATTTATTCATAATCTGAACCAAATATTTTCTTTAACTTTTACGATTTAATAAAAATGGAAATGCAAGCAAACATGCAAGGTGTAACTAGCCTGTCTTTGCGTTAAAAAAAAAAACCAACTAGTGTACTTAATTTGTGAAAGAAAAATGTGTCTTGCTTAAAGTGATAAAGTGACTCTTAGTTGTCTAACCTTGTGAATACCTATATTTATGTTGAGATAAGAACGTCAAGCAAGCTTCAGTTTAATAGCCTTTCAATTTTAAACGAAGAAAAAAAAGATATCACTCTTAACATGAATTCAGCAATTTTATCAGGCAACCAACAAGTAAATGACATCATTTTTAAAAAGTGAAATCAAAATTTCAGCAAACAAACCACATAATAAAAGTGCCATAATAAAGAGATACAAAATGAAACAAACATAAAAGACGCGAATCAATGTATACCGGCGAAGAAGACGGCGACGGTGGTGTAGCGGTGGTCAGTTTTCTGGCGACGGTATCATCAAAGGTTTGAGTTTTTTAGTCTTATCGTTTTATTTTTTTTTTATTTTTTTATTTTTTTATGTTTCGTTCATTATGATAACTTATTTTTGCGCTTACAAATAAAAAAAATCTACATTTTTATCACAAAAGAGTAATTACATGGTGAAGATAAAGAACAAACAGATTTATTATATAGGAAAAATAACTTTGCGTTTTCTGTTTGTTTTTGTTACTAATACTCTCTTTGATTACCTCTTCTCCTTCTTTGTATGTGTTTTTTTTTATATCAAGAGTGTTCTCTCATTTGATAGATAAATGAAGACATATTTATAGAGTTTTTTTAACTTGTCCGGTTGCTTTCTTGCTTGCCTTTTTCCTTCTCCATCAATTTCCTGTTTGATGTTTAATTTCTTTGCTCATAATCTGAGTTATTTTGCACATCTGATCCATTCACGATTTTAGCTTTATTTGTTTTTATCTGATTATGTTCATCTGTTGGACTGAGTTGGTTTGTTAGGTTAAAGAACATTTTTTATTTGCAGATTTGGTTAATTTTTGTACATGATTCAACCACATTTGTCTTTTAGTTTTTTTTTTTTTTTTTTTTTCAAACTCAGATTTTTGTCTCTTTGCTTTGTATCATGTGTACAATGGTTGACTTATAAAAATCATGTTTTTATTTCTCTAATTAGTTACAAAGCAAAGGCTAGTGCATCAACCATGATATTGCATCAGAAACACAAAAGAGCCAAAGCAAGTTGGAGTAGTTGGCTTAATTTGATTTGTTTTGGCTTAATTTTATTGTAATTTGATTTGGCTTAATTTTTAAAATTGTAATTTGATTCGACATTGTAAATTGATGAGACATAATGAGGCTATTCATTGTAATTATTTTTATTTCCTTTTTATATATATATTTTCCTTTTTTTGATTTATTTTTAATAAGTTGGACAAAATTGGGGTTTTACAATCTTCTAACGTAGAGGACATATAAAAATGTGTAAAAACATTTCATCTGATCAAGAAGGTGAGGAACCTATTTTCTAAATTTGATACACTTAAGAGCACATATTAGATAACACACATATTCATAATCTTTGAAACAATTTTGTTATCATTAAAACGTTTGAAAGAGATTTTGTATCACTCATGAGTTGTCTTCTGAATTTCATGAGATTGAGCCTCCTCAGATCTGTCATCGGTCATTTGATACTTTAGATAGCGGCTCACAACATACTTTTTAGTCCAAACTTCCTTAGTTTCATATTTTGTATCCCAAACATCTCTAACACTATTGTTGAAACTATAGTAATTATACACATCATCAAAAAAATCCATTAAGAATATACTTTTATCTTTATCCTCCCATTGGGTTAATTCTACAGTTTTCTTATCGTTTTCTATTTGTTCAGTTGTTTCTGTGATAACTAGAATGTAATCTTTTAGAATGCTGACAACATTTTTCATAGTTAAGAAAGATAACATCTTTTGTTGCCATCGTTTGAAGTGACACACCTTAAACCAAAACGATTTATTGAAAACATAAGCAGCGGAACCAGATTCAATAATTTCTTCGGTTGACACATAACAACCCAAGTTAAAATACAAAATACAAAACAGGCAGTAGTGTGCCCAGAATTTAGTTGACTAGAGTTTAGAATTGGGCTTAATGGGTGATGGGTCTGATTGTTGTATAAAAAAAAAATTATCTTATTGGCTAGATTTTTATGCAAAAAATAAATACATAAAAATAATATGAATAGTGTTGGTTTGATTTTTAAAACTAAAATCCAATATCCGAACCAATAATATTTAATTTACATTGGTTTGATTTGCGTTTTTACCGAAAACAAAAATAATAGATAATTTTCGGGTTGGTTTGGTTTGAATATTCAGATTAATTGAAATTATTTTGAACACTTACATGCGTGCTTAAATCTGTTTTATATTTTAGGTCCAAAAGTAATAGACATAAAACAATTTTGTAAAACTAGGTTACCAAATAAGTTTTTTAATTTTGAACACTAAAACATAAAATTTGAAAACTAAATCATACGGTCATTTAGAATTTTATAATAATATGAATCTATTTACATTTTAATTACAAAATTCTTTAAAATCTAAAATGTCATTATATTTTTGCATAGTTTTCTAAAATTCAAAAAAAAAATATCCATTTTTTTTAAATTTCATGTAAAATACTGTAAACAAATTATTAATTTAATAATTGCGATTTATACTATTATCTAAAGGTAAATATAAATTAAATTCTCAAAAGAAATATTTTTTTTAAACGTCAATCCAATGCAAGGCCCTTAACTTCACCTTATTATTTACTTTCATTTCCATCATCTTCTTTTCTGTGAGAAAACAAAGTTTGTTTATTTCCAGCAATGCACTTCACTTCTCTGCCATTCCAACTCTCCCCAATTCGAAACCCTAACACTCCATTTCTTCTTCCTCCAAAAACATTCTTCAGATGCTTCTGTTCTCTTCCTTCTCTCTCCACCGACAAATGGGAACCTTTTCTCAAGAAAAAAGTCGTTATGAGAGTTGGTTATGTTGGAACTGATTTTAGAGGTCTTTTCTTTCTCTTTTGCTTTCTTTCTTTGTTTCTTTTTTTTTGTTGTTGAAATTTTATGCTAATTTGTGTTTCTTATTTTATTTATAGGTTTGCAAATGCAACGAAATGAAAACAAGTTATCCAGTAAGACCCTTTTTCTTTACTAGTCAAAAGACGAGCACTGCGTGTCACTCTGTCTATCCGTTTTTCTATTGCACTTTGTTGATATATATATATATATATATATATATAGTGTTTTATTGTATAATGTTTGTTTTAAGAGAAAAGAGAATATGCATTGTCACTTTAAAGTGGATTTATACTAACCTCCAATAGAATTTATGTATTCCGCCGTATCACTCTATTCACCCCCACTTTTATGGGATGACATGGCAAAATGAATAACTCTTATTAGATGTCGGTGTAAAACTATTTTACACTAATAATGCATATCCAATTATCCATTAAACTCTTGTTTTAATTAGATAGCTTGATATCTATGTTGTATGTTTTTAAATTTAAATTTGAAACATAACCGTGTTGTTAAGGGCAATGTCCGACTAAAATTGGTACGGCCTCTGACCCTAAATATAAACACTTACATATTTCACTCTTATTAAGAAAAATTGGTAGTTTGTATCAAAAAAAAAAGTTGGTAGTGTAGTTAATGTGTCTATTTTGCATAGAAAAATGACTAAGGTAGTAGTTAATGTGTTCAGGGACAATATTTTTCTAATGATTGTTTATAATTAGAGACGTAGTTAGTAGTTACTTTTAAAGCCGTCATTGTCGTATAGACTATCTATTTGATAATGGTAGAAAATCACTAGTTTGAGTTTTAATTAGTAAATGTGTTTAAATTTTTTTCAAATAATGAAAATCTATATCTTTCTTGTACCTTATACCCTTGAATATTTGTATGTGTACTTTTTGGGCAAACGAATTGTATGTTTAAACTTAAAATTTGGATTCACCTAAGTGAAATTTTGATGTGTTTGTTACTCCCTCTGTCCCAAAATACAAACAAAAATAAGTCAAAGAAAATGGATGTATCTGATCCAAAATTTGGGCCAGATACATCCACTTTTTTTGACCTATTTTTGCTAATATTTTGGGTCGGAGGAAGTATTTGAGTTTATTCTGTTCTTTTTTTTTTTTTTTTTTCATATATGAACAAAGTTTAATGTGAACTCTGACCATTGGCCAGCAATTAAAATAGCCTAGCTGGTGTGACTGTAAATGGAGAGTTGCTAAAGCATTTGAATTTTGACATGATGTAGCTATCGAGAAAGAACTTGAAACTGCTATCTTCAAGGTCGGTGGCATCCGTGATAGTAATTTTGGAGATCTTGATAAGATTAATTGGGGCCGAAGTAGCAGGACCGATAAAGGAGTAAACCTTCTTATTATCCTCTTAGCCATTTATTACATAAATTTGTTGTTATTCTGTATTTTGCAGTTGTGATTTTTTTCTTCTTTTTTGATGGTTATGTGATAGGTTCACTCTCTGGCAACAATGATATCCTTTAAGATGGAAATCCCTGAGAATGCATGGAAAGGAGATGATTATGGCATTGAACTTGCAAACCACATCAATTCTTATCTTCCTAATAGTATCAGAGTTTTTAGTATATTGCCTTCAACAAAGTAAGACTATTAGTCTCTTGTTGATTGCATAAAATGTTTGATGTTTGATTTTATTCGATAACAATTTCTGTTATCACACCTTAATCATCTAGTGGCAATACATGCATGTGCTCCTCTAAATTAAATAAGTGTTTTATTTTTCATCTCATAATTTGTGTATAGTGAGTTTGAGTGTGACTGTACGTGTTGTGTATACATTGAAAATGTGAGGACTCAAGATGTCTTACATGGATTTTGATAGATACTAAAGCCTTTTTTCTCTATGTGAGGATAAACAGATCCATGGAACTACACGCACAAAAACATGCATAAAAATACCCTTTTGTATTTGGACTATTGATCATGAGATGACTTGTGATTTTTCAAGTGACTCCTAAATTAATAGTGCTCATTGTACCCAAAAAAAACATTAATAGTGTTCCTTGATTTTTAATTAATGGCTTATCAGTCATATTTCTAACTGCATAGTTTTGGCTTATTTTAGAAGATTTGATCCTAGAAGAGAGTGCAATCTGCGGAAATATTCTTACCTCCTCCCTGCTGATATAATAGGAATACAGAGTCATTTTAGTGAGGATGAAATAGATTTTCACATTTCCGAGTTCAACAGTATACTTGGTGTTTTCGAGGTATACTTTTTTTTTTTTTCATTTGTATTTTCTTTCGTTGATGTTGTTGAATTATTATCTATTTCTACTATACTTGACAAATTTAATTTAGTTATAGTTATGATAAACCTTAGTTATGATATCAATCTCTCCTAACTATTTACAATAGGACATAAGTGGCTTTTTTTGAAATGAGCTATTCTGTTTACATGTTCTAAGCCTAGAATTTGTAAACATGCTCCATATTGAAATTTTTGCTTTCTTGCTCTTTAAATTTATTTGCTAATTAAGTATGTATCTTCCTTCTAAATAATGAATCAGCTCTGTTTTTTTTTCCTTTCAGTTTCATGTTTTGGTAGATGATGGCACATATTTCTTTAAATTTCTGTTAGTTACATATTGCTTTGTTGTCTAGTTAAATAAAATATTTAAGAGATATTTCATTTGTCACCATAATCAAGCTGATATGTATCCCTTTTTTTTTTCTCTTAAGTGTGTGCATGTTTGAGATAAACATAACTGTGATTGGTGATTAACTGATTATTTATGTATTGTTAATAAGTAAGAGAATCATGCATGCATAAGATACTTAGAATAATGCATTTATTTACTTTTGTTTCTGTTGATATTTTTGATGTAGGGAGATCATCCTTTCCATAATTATACTGTTCGGTCTATATACAGGAAAAAAAACCATGCAAGAAAATCGCCAGGAAATGGTGGCATGTCAAACAGAACAGAATCATCTAGTTTGATATCGGCTTGTGATTCAGAGAGTGAGGAAAGTGATGCTGATGATTCTTTGAGTGACGGGGAACAGAGCCACAAGCCTCGAGAGTCTAGTGAATCCGATAGTTTGAATGGTCAAAACTCTAGTTTAGGAATTCGTGCAAGATGGTTGCATGAACCAGATGACGCAGATAGATTAAATGCTTCTCATTTCAGAAAGATTTTATGTTGTTCTTGTGGGAAGTTGGAGACACTACTTGGATATGATTTTGTCGAGATCAATGTATGGGGGGATTCCTTCATGTTACATCAAGTAAGTGTTACTTTAATTTAATTCTCAGAGAGTTTAATTTTATCTCCTGTTAATATTACACTTATGTCCATAACCATCAAATAATGTTTTATCATAATTAAAAATTTGACTATGATATGGCATACTTAATGCAAATATGGTTTGTCTCTTGGTTCTGGGAATCTGACTAATTCTTCTTCATAACTTTCTTGCATTCATGCCAGCATGCTTCTTCTATCATTATTAGCATGCATCTAAATTGTGGCCGCATTATGCTGCAAGCTTTAATATTGCAGCTGATGCGGCTGCAATTGGGGTTGCAATGCCGTTGTAGCGATCTCTAAAACTTGTACATTGCAGCTGCAGTTGCGGACCCCATTTAGAACTATGATAATTAGTATGTTGGTGACATGTTCAAAATTAGGTCCCTAAACCATTCATTTGCTCATTATATATAAACTCCAGTAAACAGCTGTTTTTTGGGTGCTTTCTGTACAATTGAGACAATTGAAACATTTCTTAGTTCTATGAATTGAATGCACACTTACCGAATGACCCATCAGATACGGAAGATGGTTGGAACTGCCGTGGCTGTAAAGCGCAAGTTAATCCCAAGGGACATCCATTCATTGTCACTCGTCAAGTTTTCTCGAATCGTCCTCCCCATTGCCCCGCCAGAAGTCTTGATTTTGAGAGGAAACACCTTCAGATCAAGTGCTGGAAACTGCACAAGGCCTGAAATGGTGTCCCTGGTTGAATCAGAACAAATTCTAAAATCCGTCGACGAATTCTATTCATCTGTTATGTTGCCTGAATTGTCAAAGTTCCTAGACTCATCAAAGTCTCCTTGGGCTAATTGGGTTGAGAAATTGGATAAGTATTCAAGCATTCCAGATGCTCAACTTGAGGAAGTTAGAGAGGCTTGGAGGACATGGAAGGAAAATTTCAAGGCGAAACCAACAACAGATGCATAGTAGATGTGTTCAGTTATGAAGGTACTTGTCATGTTTAACTCATCTGATCATGGTCAAATTGATGATATATGCTGAACAAATAGACATGCTTAAACGTTGAAACTATTATTAAAGGGATGAACAATGCATTTCCTTAAATGAAAGAAACTCTACCTAAAACATGTAGCATTGAAAGAAACACCCGAAATTTTCATAACGAATACACCATGATAATATAATGTTATTTAATTTGTCATCTGATGCACATCAAACATAGCATAGAATAAAAGTTTGTTGTGTTATATCATATCATATTCTTATCCACTTTCGTCATCAAATAGACTCTAAGACTTTGGTGATATTTACCTATGAAGTTTTAAATATTTAGCCATGCTTATCTCATGCATTTCAAAAGTACATTGTTAAAAAAACTTGTGTCGGGTCGATATATTACCCCATATATCCACGAAGGAGAATATAGATTTTATTTCACCGTAGGTGCACTTAAATCGCGAGATACTGAATAGGCAATAGAAATCAATAATAATTAAACATGATTATGAGTAATTTTTCGGTACATGAATTTACCAACAAACACACATAATGAAGAGTCCACAAGACTTTATTACAGTGGTTTTAGAAAAATGTCTATAATTATAATTTTAGCTGTGATATCAAGATTTTTTTATACTTTTGCAACTGCAAATTGAGGGCGTATCAGCCCCATTTGAGCGCATGCTTCTTAGTATCAAGACCGCAGCGCAACTATAATGATTACTTTAAAATCTCCATTACTATTGTTACATATTAAAAATAAACTATAATCACATATATGAATGATTATTCTTATTCACTTCTTAGCTATCGCACTTCACTGGATTTTACTATGGATAGATCTCAATGACGGATCTTAGGCCCAAAACTGGAGTTATCTTGTAATCACTGAAACCGGAAGAGGAAATTAAACTAACCCATTCTTTCTTAGTTCTCTCTTTTCCAGTGGCCAACACCATCATGAGCATATCAAAGAAGAGTTGTGTTTCAAGGGTTTCATTGTTTCCCTTCTCGTTCTCCATCACCATGTCTATGATAATCACCTTCCCTTCTTTACCTTTCTTTGCTATTGCATCCTTACAATTCTTTAAGATCTTCACACATTCATCATCATTCCAGTCATGCAATATCCACTGCATTGCCATTTATAGTCACAAGGATCAAAATCATTAAAATGAAATGAATAGTAGTATTAGGGTATAAATAGATTGTTTCACAAATAGAAGTAGAACTTGGCAAGTTTTAAAACACTTCAATAAACAAAAATTCTTATCAGTACATATTTTTTAAACACATGCACATATGTGTGTGTCTGGTTGTTTTTTGGTTGCCCAAAAGAAGATAAAAGAGTTGCAATTACTTTGATCTTCACAAATCAAATATCAATCATCCAACAGTTTCTCTCAACCTCTATAGTCCATAATTGGTCTTTGAGAATCTTATATTTTATTAAAGCATCATATCCAGTCATCTAACATAAAACAACACAAAGAACGATATACAACAATTAAAATATAGTAGAAATACACTTAGCACACATATGTAGAAATACACTTAAAATAATAGCATTAAATATGATATATTTAGTTAAGTTTTATTTATATTTATGCCACAGAATATAACTTTTGGTTGTTAACATTCAGAATGAGAGAAAATACTATATGAATTGCGGTATAGCAATTTACCTTCAACAAAATGGCATCAGCTGGAGGAATATTCTTAAACATGTCTCCACCAACATAGTTTAGATTATCACTTCCTTGCAAGCCATCAACAACATGTGGAAGATCAAATACATTACACTCCATCATTGGGAATGATTTAGCAAGGGCCTTTGCCATGGTCCCTGTGCCTCCTCCAACATCAATCAGTGAGTCTAATCCATTGAACACTCCCTTGCACTTGTCAATCACAACACTAGTCACCAACCGAGCATCACTTGCCATTGCATCATTGAACAAATTGTTAAATTTAGGCTCACGTGCTGCATAATCCCATATCAACATCCCATGGGTCGTTTCAAATGTTGTAGGGTCATCATTTTTTAACCAAGTAGACAATTTATGCCACGGGTTTGCCACAATTGGATCAAGTACCACTTGCAAAAAAGGAGTCACACTCATAGGGTGGTCCTTAAGCAATAATGTAGATTCATCGGTTAACATATACTCGATTTCTAGCTCATTCTCAGTAACATTATTTTGAGAGAAAAAACCTAAATGAGTCATGATCCGCATCAACCGATATATGCAGGGGACTTTTGAAGGGTGAATTGGTAGTGAAGAAATAAGTACTGAGAGTGGCATAGGTTTTTCATAATTGTGTATGATATCTGGTATGCCCAAATCAACTATACATTTAAGAGACATGGAATTTATGAAATTGCACATATGATTCCATATGTGGCTTTGAGCTTTAAGCAAATTGGAAGCATTATGTGATTCCATTCTATTAGCAAGATTGTAAGTATGGATGAAACTTCCATATTTCGCTTCTCTATTTATAAGGCTAGCTGGTCTTTGTTCAAAACTTCTAGAATACAATTATGATTTGGACCATACTATTCTAGGTGTAATTTCCTTGGGTGCTATTTTTTTTATGTTCTGCAATTATAGTTTAACACATGACTGCATATTCAATAATAGCTAAAATCCTTTTTTTAATCTTTTTTAGATTATTTATTATAATTTAAAATAAATAAAGTATAAATTTCAATTTTAAAATAATTAATATTTTGAAGGAAATAATTTAAAATAACTTATTTATTTAATTAAAAAAAATAAACTAACTAAATAGATAAAAAAAATATGTTATTAATAAATTTTAAATTAATAAAAAAATTCAATTACAAATTCAAAAATATTTTAAATATTTATTAATATAAAATTTATATTTAATAAAAAAATATGTTTTTATATTATTTTACATTTTTAATTAAATCATTAATTTTACCAGATATTTCAATTAACTTAACAACTTCAACTATTAACTATAAACTGTTATTTAATTTTTACCAAACATAACATCGAGATGAAACTTCAAAAGGCAAACAAATTTCAGGAGATCTTAATGATTAAAAACAAATTTTTATTGCTTGAGTCTCAATTGGAAAAAGTTGGAAGCATAAGTTGTTGGTGGAGTCAAGTATAGTAGGCGGTAACATGGATTCACAAAAAGTATCTCAAGCAATCAAAATAACACATGCAATTGTCAGCAAATGTACAACACAGTGAAGTAATAGAAGTAGTTTTTTCTTCTTCTTAATTTGCAAAAGCAAAATTATATAAAATATATTTTGTATAAAAAATTCAATTTTTTTTAATTTAATATTCTAACTTTTTATTCACTTTATATATAGATAAATTATAATTTTAAAATATATAAAATTCTTAGAATAAGGAACAAATCTTAAATATATTTTAAATAAAAATATAAATTATAATATTATAATAATGTCTTATTTTAAATTTTAAGTATTTAATTTTAAATATAAATTTAAATAGAATAATATTTTAGACAATATTCTCAACATGCAGCTGCCATTATGTTTTTAAGGTTGCTGAATATTCTACAAGAGTGAATTCGGTTGTACTTTATTCTAACTTTATGCCAGCTTAATTAATCTGAATGGAAATTACAAAACTATGTTGGTGTTATTGGTTCCAATTAGTACAATTAAATTAAGACATGCAAGCAAAATTCAAATTGAGATCGTGCACCGTAAGTATGTGGTATGTTTTAGGGGGATTCATGTGGTATGTTATGGGGAATATCTCCAGTTTCATGAATGTCAATTTTTATTTTTCCCTCATGTATTTCTTAGTCAGTTTGGTTCCACGAGGAGAGAAAAAGAGAGATTTTAAAAGAAAAGTGAAAAGAAGGAAATAGATACATGATTAGTTGAAACCAAGGAAGTGAATAATATATTTTAATAATTTTGTATTTAGTTCAAAAACGTACTAATGATTTTAAATATTTTTATTTGTTTTTATTTTAAGTCATTTTCCTCCAAATCGTTCAAAATGGAGGAGAGCAAAATCAACGTAACTGAGATTTTGTTCCTCCTTTTTAAAATTTGAATCAAACACAAATTTTAAAAAATTTTGAATATGTAATTAGTCCTTACAAAAGATAAGTATTTATTTTTAATTAATTAGTTAAATTTAATTTTTTTTTATATCTTTTAAATAAAAGTGAGAATAATTATAATATACTAATAATAGATGTATTATAAAAACTATGTAGGGACCAATGTTTGTCAAAAAATTATTTAAAATTAGCTTTTTTTTTTAATATTGTCAACATAAAAATAAGAACAATTATAATAAATTAACTATTATTTTTCGCATTGATTGTTTGGAAATAAGTCGCTAAAGAAGTTAGTGGAACATATAATCACACACAAGATAAATATTTGTCATAAATCAATTAGTCAAAATTAATATTTTTTATATCTTCTAAATAAAAATGATAATATTTATAATAAATTAATTATAATTT
>JBBPBP010009778.1:36715542-36727376 GCA_037974735.1 Cicer chorassanicum | reverse complement strand
ATATTCTCTATTTTTCTTTCAATTCTCTTATTTTTATTAAATTTTCTGTTACTTTCTTTTGCTTTTTCACTTTTCTTCTCTCTAATTTTTACTTTCATATTTGAATTAAATCATCTTTATTTAATCTTTCACTATCTCTTTCTCCACTATTTTTTCTCTCTTTATATTTTCTGCAGTTTTTATTTTCTTTTTCAACTTTTTGTCTATTATTTATATAAGAATAAAAACTATTTTTAAAAAACAATGCATATCCTTATTTTTAAATTTATACATGTCTATCTTTTAGGTTAACAACCATAACCAATTTTAAAAAAGGACGGTTTGTTGAGACAAAATCTCAATTTAACATTCTGATGAAATAAACAAAAAAGTTAATTAAGAATGTCAATTATGATTCTAAATGTGATGTTAATTTAACTTGTGCTTTTGAGTGAAATAATCCAAGATAAGTATAAAGCAAATACAAGAGAAATAAGTTTAAAGAAAGAGCTAAAAATGAACAAAATTGAACCAAGAACGTTCTTGACATCTGAAAAACCAAGAACGTTCTCCACGTTTATGTCATTTTCAACAAGTAAGATCAAATCAGTTTTTAATGCAAGAAAAGCTCCTGCAAATCGCGAATGGATTTCCAATTCATATACTAGGAATATATAGCTCTCATATGAGCAAAAGAATCACTCAAAATGATCAAAGATTAAAGAGCACAACTCACAACAAAAGTGACAAATGATCATTCTGGACAACAGTCTGAAAAACGAAGATCATTATGGAAAACGAAGAACATTCTCCACATTTACCATAAACAAAAATGATCAGATTTCTATGTAAATGATTAGATCCAGGAAGTGTTATTCATTCCATATCTTCATCAAGAATATACAAGGATCCATCTAAGAAATGATCATTCCAGAATTCGATGGCTCAACACTTTGCTTCTTAAAATGCATAAAGCAAAATCATTCTTCATGTGAGGCAAATGCAAGTACATATGTACAGGCTGTAAAATACACTGCAGTTGTACTTTCAATCAAGACCTGCACATTTGACTTAAAGCTAGCTAATCATCTCAGAAAACTGACAGGATCAAGTACAAGTCAGTTCATCTCCAACCAATTCGAAGAACATTCTTGGATCTCAAGAACATTCCTGGTTTCAGCATGAACACTCTTGCTTTATGGCTGATCTTATCCATTCACTTACTCATGACAGCTGGCCTTCTTCCAACGGTTAAATGAGTTGTCATAATCCCTCTTGAAGCCTATAAATACAACTTCACGATGAAGAACAAATAAGAGCTTCAAGTACTAAGAAAATTCATTACTTATTTCAATCATACTTGAATTTCTCTCACTCACATACATTGAATCAATTCTGATTTTTCCCATTCGATTCCTAGAATCATTCTCGTGTATTTCTCTGTCAAATAATCAGATCTCAAACAAGAGTTGAGACATCTCAGATTCTAACATAACAATCTCATCATTATTGTAAAACTCAAACTATAAGAGTTTAGTATAGTTTGGGTAGATTGTAAGAAATCCTATCAAGGTTGATAGGTGACCTGATTGAACTCATTTCTGGGTGGAAAGGTTTTAAATTTGTAACAGAACAAGGTTGATCTGTGTTAGGTGTTGTAAAACCAAGAAGGTTATTTATTTTGAACACTTAGTGGAAAATCTCACGGTTGTGAGGACTGGACATAACCCGGGTTTGGTGAACCAGGATACATTCTTGTATGGTATCTCTTCCCTTATCTATTTACTTTTAGTCTGTTTGATCATCAAGTTAAATAGATAAGTTAAATTGTTGATTTTAACTAACCAAGAACGTTCTCCGTTTTCTGGTCAGAAACCAAGAACGTTCTCCATTTTCTGTTTTCACAACCAAGATCAATCTTGAGTTATTTTCTCATGTTTTTAACAGGAACATTTTAAAGGGTGCATTTACAATTCAAACCCCCTTTCTTGTAAATTGACATTGTTACTTCAATTGGCATCAGAGCTTTGCTTCTAAAGTTTGAGCACTTAACAGTGTAAGAGGAAAAGATTCAGGAAGAAGAAGTAATGTCAGAAGTCAACATGTGCTTAATGGAAAACTTAGAAAATAATGAGATAACCATCTCTGAACTTTGTCCTTCATGTGAAAAAATGGAAAAAGAATTTGATAATCTTTTATGTGATTTAAACTTTCTTGCTAAAAAATATGGTTTATTAAAAGAACAACTCCGTAAAGGAAAAGAAGAAAAAGAGAAAGCTCAAGCTATGATTAACGAACTCAAAAAGGTCATTAAAAGTCTGCAACAATCTCATCTAAAAGTGGTTAAGCAACAAAAGATTTTCAATGAGATAACAATAAAAAATCATATTCCAAATATTCTAAAACTAAGGAACAAAACACCTCTTTAAAAATAGAAGTTCTTGATTTGAAAAATGATTCAATCAACTTGATAAAGACCACTGAAATCTTTCAAAATAACATGATATCTGAAGAAGGGATATTTGACAAAGATGATTTACGTTTCAAAACTTCTCAAAATGAAAACCTTTGTGAAAACTTTTTTGTGTCAAAAAAGAAGGATGAAAAAGGTAATATGAGATGCTCTTATTGTAACAAAATTGGACATCTTGATTCCATATGTTTTTATTCCATATGTTTTTACAAAAAAAAAAGGGATAAAAAATTCAAAGCAATATGATTTCCAAAAACCGAAGAAAGTTCTTCATTTTTTCATTCATGTGAAGAACGTTCTTGTCTCATATCAGAACTTTCTCCAAGAATAAAAAAAAAGTGTTCTTACTGTTCAAAGGGTGGTCATGTTGAATCAAATTGTTATCATAAGAAAAAATCTTCTAGAAGAAGATAATCTAACCATCAAGGACCCTAACAAATATGGGTACCAAAATCATTACTAACTTGTGATGTAGGAACATCATCCAACAGTCAAGAAAGAACATTGATACATAGACAAGGCATGCTCAATACACATGAATGGAAAAGTGTGGTGTCTCCCCTCATTACAAAAAACTTGGAGTGTCTACAACCTTTGGAAATATTAGCAAATCAAAAGGCACATGTATCATCTTATTTCGCTTCCATGTATGCGCTTATTAACATGTTCAAAATTAAAATGTTGTCTCTTGTGAAATAGGACAAAGAGCAAAGTGGCTTTTTCCTTGTATTCTGAATTTTTATTTTTATTTTTATAAAAGGATATTAATTCTATAATATTCAGGAGGAGTTTTTAGAAAATGTTATGTTTCTTAAAACTGGAGTCTACTCATTATTTTCTATGTGTAGTATACATTTCCTTTGTATTCCCCAACCTTTTTGTGTTGACAAAGGGGGAGGATTATTTTAGATTTTATGTTGGTTCAAAAATCTAAAGCATACTCTGAGGGGGAGCTTTTAAGCTCTCTATGATTAAAATTAGAATCAAAATTAAAATCTAAATTAACATGTTTGTCATCATCAAAAAGGGGGAGATTGTTGAGACAAAATCTCAATTTAATGTTTTGATGAAACAAACAAAAAGTTAATTAATAATGTTAATTATGATTCTAAATGTCTTGTTAATTTAACTTGTGCTTTTGAGTGAAATAATCCAAGATAGGTACAACGCAAATACAAGAGAAATCAGTTTAAAGAAAGAGCTAAAAATGAAAAAAAAACTGAACCAAGAACGTTCTTGACATAATCTGGAAAGCCAAGAACGTTCTCCACGTTTCTGTCATTTTCAACAAGCAAGATCAAATAAGTTTTTAATACAAGGAAAGCTCCTGCAAATCGCGAATGGATTTCCAGTTCATATACTAGGAATATACAACTCTCATATGAGCAAAAAATCACTCAAAAGGATCAAAGATTAAAGAGCACAACTCAAAGCAAAAGTGACAAATGATCATTCTGGACAGCAGTCTGAAAAACGAAGATCATTCTGAAAAACGAAGAACATTCTCCACATTTACCATAAACAAAAATGATCAGATTTCTATGTAAAAGATTAGATCCAGGAAGTGTTATTCATTCCATATCTTCATCAAGAATATACAAGGATCAATCTAAGCAAGGATCATTCCAAAATTCGAAGGCTCAACACTTTGCTTCATAAAATGCATAAAGCAAGATCATTCTTCATGTTAGGCAAATGCAAGTACATATGTACAGGCTATAAAGTACACTGCAGTTGTACTTTCAATCAAGACTTGCACACTTGACTTAAAGCTAGCTAATCATCTCAAAAAACTGACAGGACCAAGTACAAGTCAGTTCATCTCCAACCTATTTGAAGAACGTTCTTGGACCTCAAGAACATTCCTAGTTTCAGCATGAACACTCTTGCTTTATGGTTGATCTTATCCATTCACTTACTCATGACAGCTGACCTTCTTCTAATGGTTAAATGAGTTGTCATAAGCCCTCTTGAAGCCTATAAATACAACTTCATGATGAAGAACAAATCAGAGCTTCAAGTACTAAGAAAATTCATTACTCATTTCAATCATATTTGAATTTCTCTCACTCACATACAATGAAGCAATTCTGATTTTTCCCATTCGATTCCTAGCATCATTCTCGTGTATTTTTCTGTCAAAGAATCAGATCTCAAACAAGAGTTGAGACATCTCAGATTCTAACAAAACAATCTCATCATTATTGTAAAACTCAAACTATAAGAGTTTAGTATAGTTTGGGTAGATTGTAAGCAATCCTATCAAGGTTGTTAAGTGACCTGATTGAACTCCTTTCTAGGTGGAAAGGTTTTAACTTTGCAACAGATCAAGGTTGATCTAAGCTTGGTGCTGTAAAACCAAGAAGGTTCTTTATTTTGAACACTTAGTGGAAAATCTCACGATTGTGAGGACTGGAAGTAACCCGGGTTGGGTGAACTAGGATACATTCTTGAGTGGTATCTCTTCTCTTATCTATTTACTTTTAGTCTGTTTGATTATTAAGTTAAATAGATAAGTTAAAGTGTTGATTTTAACTAACCAAAAACGCTCTCCATTTTCTGGTCAGAATCCAAGAACGTTCTCCGTTTTCTGTTTTCACAACTAAGATCAATCTTGAGTTATTTTCTCAAGTTTTTAACAGGTATTTTTTAAGGGGTGCATTTACAATTCAAACCCCCCTTTCTTGTAAATTGACATTGTTACTTCACGGTTTGGTTTAATTTAATTTTTGCAATATTTTGTCACGAAATACAAATCGAACCAAATTGATAATTACATGTTTGTTTATTTCGATTTAATTTGATTAATATTTATAAAAATTTAAATCCTTTATTTCATAAAAGTGAAATTTTTCACATATTATAGTTTTAATATTCAATAAATTTTGATCGATTAAAGTGTATTAAGTTTGTTTAGTTCAATTTATTTTTAAATTTTCAATAAAACCAATTAAATTATACAAACTGATTTTATTTAGTATTTTTAATATTTATTCACTAAATTTGAACATAATCAAACTTTTAATATTTTATGTATAATTAAGGAAATTGAACTTGGTAAGTGATGCATAATATAAAATTCTTGTTTGGAAAGTGGGTGTGAATAGTGCGTGGAAAATCATCACAACTGATTATAATTTATTGTAAAAATTATTCAAATGACAAATATTACTCACTAATCAATTAGTTAAATGGAAGACATTCATGAATCAATTAGTTAAGAGAAAAATATGCACCAAATCAATATTTGTCCCGACTTAATTAGTTAAAAGATATTTCATGAATTAAATTAAAGAGAAATGTGTATTTGGTTAAAGTGAGTCTCTTGAATATTTTATAAATAAAAGTATAAGGAAAATTACAACATTTAAAAAATTGTCATTCACAAGATAATTAGTTAAAAGATAAAATATCATATTTGTACTCTAGGACCCATGACAATGAGTTCATGATCAACAATCTTCAACTTTTACTTGTGTGTGAAAGAGGAGAGAAAATAGCTCTATGCCACTAGGGATTATGTGACATGTAGTTTCAATAGGGCAACTACACTATATAATTGAAATAGATAAGAGCATTTCCTTTAATGGTGTTAGTTGAAGGGACTTACTTGTCCATCATTGCAAGTCCCATAAAAACTTTCCACGTAACCTACTATTAGAAGTGCTTAATAATAACAATAATAATAGTGATTACATAATTGGGACTAACAACAACAACAAGTTCCAATATTTTGACATCTAATTAATTTGAGTATTACACAAAAATCAATTTGACTATGCTAGTCCAAAATAAAATAATCCAATAATCTTCTACTTAAACCACATTAGTCGTATAAAATTATACTTCAGATTAATTATAAAATATGTGACCATAACAAGATGTCAAAATTGAACAAGCACTTTCAACAAATGATCCACAACATGATCATAAACGCCATAGTGATATAGAAAATCATTCCAATAGGGAAAGTGGTATCATATATACTAGACACCCATATCTTAGTGACCCAACAACATAACATGTGGAATATGAAAGCACATACAAAATTGATTAATCAAACGATTCCAAAAATACTAGCCCTAGCATCCAAGAGATGCTTGCTAATATTTAACAGTATATTGTAGTACAATAATTTATGATTGGATCCAAGTATATTGCAGTACAATAATTTAAGATTGGATCTAAATGTCTAGCGACAATACGTTAAATCGTAGATAAACATAATTGAATACTATACATCAAAACAATATTCACAATAATAGTAGTGATAATTTATTTGGAAAAAAAAGTTTATAGCAACAAACTTAATGTTGCCATACATTACAATATATAATCTCCCACTAACTCAAGGCATCAAAAGATCTCACAACACCCATATCAGTTACATGATATCCAAAAAAAAAGATTCAACAGTCAAAACCTTAATTAGGAGTCTGCTATCATAAATTATGTTGGTATATACTCAAGAACCTCCCTAGTACACCAACCTAGAAAAACTAGATTTGGCGTCGGCCATAAGCCGACGCTATCACTAATCTAATTTAGCTCGAAGCTTATTGTTAGTTAATGCTTTTCGGAATCCGACGCTATTTAGCGTCACCATATCCGACACAAATCAAAGATTAAGTTCATTTACAAATGGCCAACGCTATCCGTGGCGTGCCATCCACCAATGCTACGTTAAGAGTTGTAATATAGGTTAGAGTCGCATACTAGCGTTAGGTAGCCCACGCTACATAAATTAAAAATAAAATAAATAATGCACCACAATGCCATCAATCTCCTCAAATTTCGAGACATAGACTCATTATCAAGAAACAAATTTCTAGACGTAATATACTTCTTATGACATTATGCCAAAGCTTTTACGAGGCTTAAAATATACTACAAATTTTAAATAAACAAGATTTCCACCCGTAGTCATATCATATAAATGGTTCCTTATAAAATAAAAATATAATACAAATATTTGCTTCAAAGTAGAGTACACTAATAAGCTAAAGAATGACAAATAGAAGAGAAAAATTATTTAATTGCATCTTAAGGGCATAAATAAAAAATCTACCAATTTTTGGTCATATTTCTTCTTCTAAGGCTCTACAATTTTCCCCTACATTCAATGAAAATAGTAGAGATCAACACATAGAAGCAGTTAAGAATTACAAAAGTAAATGAAAAATATTTACCAAATTCAATGCAACAGGGGAACATAATATAAATATCAAAGATACTTTAGTTTACTCTCATATCATCAAATAAACATCTTTGCCAAATAAACATGCGACACACAGATGAGTACACTGATGACATATAGATAGACAAATAGACAAATAGGTAGATAGATAGTATTTTTGAGTTTTTCTCTCTTCTCCCTTTTTTGCTTTACACATTTTCTGAGCTACTTCTCATATTTCTTTCTGTCCATTTTAAAATATTTTTTCTTATCAGAAATTCGAGTTGTCTTAATATTAAACTTATAGTGGCTTGTACCATATCGAAGATGTAATTCTAGAATAGTTTCTACAGTGCAGTAGGATGTCGATACAATTTGTAACTGAACTGTTTTATACTAGAGACGCAATGGTTGATCATTCGCTTAAATAATTCTAAACAGTGCCATAAAACGTATTAAATAGAATGACCTAATAAACTATTCAACTCATTAATATCCCTAATAACATGAAATTTCAAAAAATGTTTCTATTGTCCCAAAAACAACATACTTCAACATCTTCCTCCTCCTACCAAAGCATTACTCCACCATGTAAAAAGAGTGTCAAATCTTTATCTTATTTCTTTGTAGATTTTTTATGCGGCCTGTAGTATCTTCATGAGTAGTTATACATATACATCCTTAATTTTTTTATATCTATTCAACACTTCATTTTCTTTCTATATCTCTCTTCTAATCACATCAATAACGTATCACATCTATAACACCACTCTTTATTTTTATCTTTCACTAGATGTGGAATAGGTTTATGAGTGTCGATTGCTAATTTTCATATCTTTATAAAATTAGACCAAAACTTTTTAAAATTGATTTATATTTTAGTCCCAAATAAAAAACAAAATTTTTTTTTGCAAAACTAGGTTACTAAACTAGTTTTTTAATTTTGAAAACTAAATCAAATGGTAATTTCATACACTGTCAATGTAAAAAATTATTATTGATATAACAATTGTGATTCATATTCTTTACACCGAAGTGTTTAGAAATTAAATTCTAGAAAGAAAAAAAAAATATTTTTTAAAATCTCAATACAATGCAACGTTGTTAACTTGGTCTTATCAATATCAAATATAAAATATTAAAACAAAATCATAAAGTATTGAGATATTAAAATATTAAAATCTCAAATCCCAAAAAAGTAAAGGAAAACAACCAAAACAGCAACAGTAACTGCACCGCACGCACGGCAGCGAGAGAAAAGGAAAGGAATTTAGTTCCATTGGTGATAACTAGTTTTACTTTCTCTGAGAGTTATTTTGGCATACCCACTTTAGTGGAAGGTTGTTATAAGACTATTGTTGTTGATGGATTTTCCCTATTGTTATTAGGAAGAGTGATTGATATTCCCTATTGTTATTAGGATGATTCTGGTGTACCATTGATTGTTATAATGGAAGTTTTTACTTGACTAGATCCCGTGGTTTTTATTCTCTCAATTTGAGAGAAGTTTTCTAGTGTTTGTCTTATTTAACTTTTTGTAGACACATCACATTCTTATATACCATATAACATGTAATACTAATTTTGCAACATCATTCAATAGTATAGTATGATGTGGGTTGTGCGATACTATAAAAAAAATTGGATTTAAATATGTTTTTAGTCCCTGTAAATATATTGTTTTTAGTTTTAGTCCTCGTAAAATTTTTTGTTTGGATTTTATCCTGCAATATCAAAAAACTTTATTTTTTGTCCTTAACATCAAATGGACATTACAAAAACGTGAGTTGACAAAGGAAAATATGTCTTTTGTCTCGGCAAATATAACACTGTTCAGTTTTAGTCCTTATAAAATTTTTTGTTTAGATTTCACCGTATTCATCACCATCAATCACAAACCCTGAAATAGAAAATTAACTTGTATAGACTTAAAAAGGATTATTTTATTTATTTATTTTTATTTCCCAACTGTTCAAACGTCTCTTGTCGATTCGTATTCGAAGGTTTTGAGGGAGATAGGAGATTCACATAAGGTGTTTGATGAAATGTCTGACATAAATGTTGTTTCTTTTACTGATTTGGTTTGTGGGTATTTTAGAGTTGGTGATGTTGGGAGTGGTTTGAAGGTGTTTGATGAAATGTTTGAATGGGATGTTCCGGCTTGGAACACAATGATTAATCCTCATCTTTGAAATTTAACTATTTAAAGGATTAACAAAATAGAAAATTAACCCGTAAAGACTTAAAAAGGATTTTTTTTTCTTTTTATATTACCCAGTTATTCAAATGTCTCTTGTCGATTCGTATTGGAAGGTTTTGAGGGGGTTAAGGGATGCACATAAGGTGTTTGATGAAATGTCTAACATAAATGTTACTTTTACTGCTTTGGTTTCTGGGTATTTGAGAGTTGATGATGTTAGGAGTGGTTTGAAGGTGTTTGATGAAATGGTTGAGCGAGATATATCGGCATGGAACGCGGTGATTAATCTTCATCTTTGAAAATTAACTATTTAAAGGATTAACAAAATAGAAAATTAACCCGTAAAGGCTTAAAAAAGATTTTTTTTTTTTTTGAGATAATAGAGGGAAAAGATGAGGTTGAAGGTAGAGTTATCGATAGAAAACAATGGGTTAGGTGAGATATGAATAATGAAGGGAAAGAGATTGAGTTGGGTGAGGGAAAATATGGATTGTTGGGTTAATGAGGATGATGAATCTCACTTTCTGGTTTTCTTTTGTGATTGATGGTGATGAATACGATGAAATCCAAACAAAAAATTTTATAGGGACTAAAATTGAATAGTGTTATATTTGCTGGGACAAAAGACATATTTTCCTTTGTCAACTCATGTTTTTGTAATGTACACTTGACGTTAAAGACCAAAAGTAAAGATTTCTAATATTGCATGGATGAAATCCAAACAAATAATTTTATAAGACTAAAACTGAAAACTGTTATATTTAGAAGACAAAATTTGGGTTCTGCGACAGTGACGGGTGCCAAACAAATGTCGTCGCTCTCTCTACGGCACTTCTTGCGGCAGTGCTAAACAATTGCCGCCGCATTTCTAAGCAAACCCAAGATATGCTCGTTTTTTTACAATCCTGCATCCCAATTTTTGCAAGC
The DNA here is from genome assembly GCA_037974735.1 of Cicer chorassanicum. Lineage (NCBI taxonomy): Eukaryota > Viridiplantae > Streptophyta > Magnoliopsida > Fabales > Fabaceae > Cicer > Cicer chorassanicum. Next base: position 36,716,621 of record JBBPBP010009778.1, on the reverse strand, counting down.
CCTGCTCTCTAAAATTCTTCTCATATCTTTGCGACCCTTTTCTCCCAAAACCAAAAACCATTTTTCTCCCAAATTTGTTTCCTTCAAATTGCCCAAACCCCTCGATCACCCAATCTATGCAGAAGTTTGATCTCTTCATCTCAGGAATTGAAGCAATTTCTCTTCTCTGCAGTAAATTTCATGCCATTTATTTTTTATGCGATCGAATGCTTGGTGTTGGTTGATAGTAAATCTCATTATCTGAGCATTTCATTTGTGTTCTTGTTTACAATATGATTTTCTTCATTACAAAGGGTTTATCATGTGAAACCTACGGTGTTTTTGTATTATAGACTTTTGACGTTTTGGTTAGGACTTAGGATTGAGCATTTGAATTGACTTTGTCAATATGTTGGGATTTTAGGGAGGAATTTTGTTGATAAGAGAGAGGAATAATGTTGTGACATGAGGATAGTACTTGAATTTATAGATAGGGTTTGATTGGATTACCTTGTTGTAAGATTGTTCTTCCTCCATGAAAACAATGGAGTTGGTTAATGTTTTGATTATTTGTGAATAGCCATAATGTTATGCAAATTTTTGCCATATTAATTTCGTTTTATTTGCTTCATTTATTATAATTTTATTTCTATCATTTTAAATAAGTAAAGCACAATAGGTCTGAAATGAGTTTGTTATGATGTTCAAGATCAATTAATCTTTTGGGGCAAGTGTAATACATTATTAACATTAACTTTATTTTACCAACTTTAAATTTTTTTTCTATATTGTAGTAATATCTAACTTTAATGTTAGAGAAGTTTTATTTGCGAGTAATGAATTTGACGATGAAGATATAAGCATTCTTATGGACACATGAGAAGATGGTAGTCCTTTGTTTTGCTAACTTAAGTGCTTCAATAATACTATTTGTATTCATGTTCTTATGCCTACTATTCTTATTCACATTAATTGATTAAACTTTGCATTCCTATTATGTTCGCACAGGTTGAAGCTCGTTGGTGCACACAAATTGGACCTCAAATCTCTCTTGTTTCTCAGGTAACAAGTTGTTTCCTTTTTTTTTTTTTTTTTTTTTT
>JBBPBP010009778.1:36693807-36712662 GCA_037974735.1 Cicer chorassanicum | reverse complement strand
ATATAATTCATATAATTCAAATAACAAAAATAATATATATATATATATATATAGTTAATATAATTCATAAAAATACATAAATATAAATTTTAAATTACATCAAAATAATTCAAAAATATAATACATAAATAATTAATAATTCATTCAGTACGACATAAATAAAAATTTTAAATTACGATAAAATTTTAAATTACATAAATAATTTATTCATAAAAAACCACAAATTTTACGAAAATTACGATAAAATTAATGTTGAAGGTGACCTCCAGTACCACATTGCCGGGGTTTTCTCACACGTACGGGATTTTGACGATGCCTTGGTACATCACGAGTTCGTTGTTCTTCTTCTTGATTTTCGACTTCTTGCTGTTGAGGATGTCTAGGAGGAAGTGCTGTAGAAGAACTACTTCCACCTTGAGTCCAGTTGGATATTTGATTCAATGGAGTATATGCATTCCCAAAACTTGGAATTTGAAAGCTTTGTTGACACATATTATTCAGTAACTGGGTAGCGGACTCTGGTGTATTATAACGAGCGTTGAACATGTTATACAACAAATCATCTTCGCTTGATGCAAAAGATAGTCGACGATTGTCTTCTTGATGTGGTTGTTTGCTGTCAAAATTAAATTGTTCCCCTGACGTGAACCCGTAAGATTGATATGGTGTGTGGGTAAAAGTATGAGGATGTGGTGTTTAGGTAAAGATTTGAGGAAGCGGTTGAGTGTCAGGAGGTGTTGGTATATAATATTGGTTTTGTTGTGTTGTGTTGGGCATTGATTCCTGGAAAAAAATGTTGGCTAGATTGTGGTGGAGGTTGGGGTGGATTGACACAAGGATCAACCAATTGGTTTTCTACAGAAATAAATCGTTTAGAATTTTGGGAAAACCAAACCATGTATTCATAACTTTGTTCTCATTTAGAGGTTGACCATGAAGAATATGATTCTCTCGTTCATTCCACTCTTTGTTCTCATTTTCGTAGAACAATGCCCAACTATAGTCAACTTGTTTATGCAAATCTACCTTATGATACTTTTTCATGTTCCTCGGGGGATGTGGAATTTCTTGAGGTAGTCCAAATTGTAGTTTCACTCTATCGGTTTGATGCATTTCTATTATGTAGAAACAAATCAAATATGTAGATGCATTCCAAAGCCAACTGTCTTCTGGATTATCGTATGTTAGATGTAGGTAGGGTCTCCAGATAAACTGATATATAACAAGTTTGTTAGTAATATATGCATGATAAGAAATAAAATAATATAAATAAAGTAATGTTTTAATATATTACATCGTTAACGGTCATGTGATCAATTTTTTATCGATATCCAGCGGTATGAAAACGAGGTGTATCGCCAAATTTCATACCCTTTCCACTATATCTACGAAAATAAATTTGAATGTTAGTGAATTAATTAATAGTTTTATAAATATAAAATTTGCCTTTTTTTATATTTACCTTTTTGCGAACGGAAAATGAGGCTCAAGAGTACATATTGGTGCAAGAAATGGCATATGGTACCATGCCCAAGTTTGAAGTAGATGTGAACATCCACCGATACACATAACACCCGGTTTAGATGCACGACACAATTCTCTATAAAGTGTTGTTAAGCACGCTGAACCCCAACTGTATTCTCCCTTCTCTCGCAAATCTCTCAACAAGTGCAACCACATAATATGTACTCTGTTGTGGGATTTGTCAGACATTAATATACCGCCAATCAATTCTAAAATGTATGCTCTACAATGTATAATTATTTCTTCATTTGATGATTCGGGAGTTAACATTGAAAATGTTTCTCTTAGCCATTTTAATTTTATAAAATTGCCTTTTCTTTGAGATTCAGGTGGCACGACTCCTAACAAATCTAAAAAATCATTTGTCCATGATACCATAGTTGATCTAGTTACCGCTTTACCCCCAACACGTAAGCCAAGTAGCAGTGCAACATCTTCTAATGTTATGGTACATTCACCCGTTGAAAGATGAAACGTGTGGGTTTCAGGTCTCCATCTTTCAACTAAAGCAGTAATAAGTGAATTGTCTATTTTATAACTTTCTATTTGTGATACTTTACCAACATATCCCCACCAATAAAATGGCATCAGCAGAGGGAATTTCTTTCAATATGTCCCCACCAACATATTTTAGATTCTCAGTTCCTTGCAAACTCTCAACAACATGTGGTAGATCAAATACAGTGCACTCCAATTGTGGGAATGATTTTGCAAGAGCCTTTGCCATGGTCCCTATACCTCCTCCAACATCAACCAATGACTCCCATCTATTGAACACTTCCTTGCACTTCTCAATACAAATTTCAAGATATCTTAATGATTAAAAACAAATTTCAAGATATCTTAATGATTAAAAACAAATTTTTATTGCTTGAGTCTCAATTGGAAAAAGTGGATTCATAAAAAGTAACTGACCCGACCAAAATAACTCGGTTTTTTATAGGATTTTTTTTAAATATATATATTTTTTAAATAATTAATATTATGATAATTAATAATTATGTAATATTATGTAATAAATAATTAAAATAATAAATAATTATAATACTAAATAATTAAAATAATAAATATTATTTATTAACCTCCCCATTCTACACTTTCACAGCTATGTGGTGCTCATAATCCCTGAGGACGATAAATCGTAAGGGACTCCAGGAAATAATGGAGCATGAGGCAGCTCATCCTGTTCATCATGTTGCTGATCTTGTACATGATCAATATAACCATGCTGCTGATGCTGATCCTGTTGTTGCTGATCCTCCATTTCTTCATTCCTCCTTCTTTGTTTCTCGATTCTAGAAATTTCAGTGAGATTTGAAATTTCCGGTACACAAAATGCATACCGGAAATTTCATTTTTAAAATTTCCAGAAGTTGTTCCCGAAAATTTGAAATTTTCGGTATTGAAAATATACTACCGAATTTTTCAAATTTCCGGATACAACTCTCGGAAATTTGTAATTTCCGGTATGGAAAATGTACTACCGGATTTTTCAAATTTCCGGATACAACTCCCGGAAATTTCAAAAATGAAATTTAAGGTATGCATTTTGTATACCAGATTTTTCAATGAAATTGAAATTTCCGGGAAAAACCATAAAAACCCAAACTCACTTTTTCTGGAAATTTCAGAATGAGGGGTATGAGGAAGGTGGCTTGGTTTTACTAAATTTTTAGGGTTATTTAAGTAATTTCACTCAAAAAATTTAAAATGGGGGTACAAAACAAATTGAGGGGTACAAAAACAAATTTTCCAAAATACCTCACTCCCAGTTTTATATACCAGATTGTTTTTCTTTTGGGCCCAATAAGAAGTCGTTGGCCCAGGGTGCGACCAGGTGAAGGGAAATTTTTTTGCACTTAGTTGGAGGTCGCTGGCCCGGGTGCGACTTATTTTCAATTTTTTTGTTGTCGTTTTATGCATTAATAAATGATTTTAAACATTAAAAATAAAAAAAGAGTTGTGTTTAAGGGTTTCATTTTTCGCTTCTCTCTCTTCTCTTTCTCCATCACCGTGTCTATGATAATCACCTTTGAAACACAACTTTTCTTTGATATGTGCTTGATGGTGTTGGACACATGAAAAGAAAGAAGTAAGAAAGAATGGCTTAAGTTGATTTCATCCGCCGGTTTTAGCGATAACCAGATAACTCTTATTTTAGGCATAAGGTCCGCCATTAAAATGAAGAGATTTCATGAAGTATTTTGTCAAAATTATATATGGAGAATTTTAAATACCACCTAAAAACTAATACTTCATAATTCCCTCTTTACTTTATAATATATGAATCATAAAAATATCTCTAATTTTTTCAAATTTATAATTTTGATCGTTTATATTTCAAAATTTGATTATTAGTCCCTATAACTTTTCAAATTTTTGTAAGTTGGTCCTTAAATTTTTCAAATTTTGCAAACCGGTCTCTAAATTTTTTCAAAATAATCCCTCATTTGATTATTAGTCCCTATAATTTTTTCAATTTTTATTTTGATCATTTTCACCCAAAACTTTTAAAATTTATAAAAATTACTCAATTTTAATTCAACAATTCCTTTATCCAAATAATAAAATTTATAAATAAATGGAATACAATTGAAGCATTTGAATTGTTTATAAATTTTAAATTACTTAGAATTTTGATCCAAACACACTATAAGTTAATTCAAATTTCAAACACTAGTCAATTTAGTTGTCTAAAAAGTGTACAAAAAAAAAAACTTAAAAGCATAATTGTTAATCTCACGAGTCAACTCATAGACTCATCCTACTTCCCAAAACTAGTTGACTCATACACGTAATGGCTTTCTTTGATAGACCCGCAATGGCCAGTGTATAATAAACTTACGAGTCCATGGTGAGTTTGCATGTTGGATTGAAAACGTGGTGGTATGTAACGCGGTGTCGTTTTACGACAAATCCGCCTCCCTCATCGTCGTCACAGATTGCCAGTGATTTTTCCTTATTTGAAAAATTGAAACACATTTACTAACAAAAGTTCAAACTCATGATTTTTTACCACTATCAATCAGATAATCTATAGGATAATATAAAGAGAATCCAAAAGTAATAACCAATTTTAGTCGGACAATTTTATGTACAAATTTACTCTTAACAATGCAATTTTTGTTTTCAATTTAAAATTCAAAATATATAACATCAAAATTTAATTGCAGTTTTAGTCTCTTTTATTTATATTAATTCACAAAATTAATTCTTTCATTTCAAAATCCAACAATTTTAGTCTTTCGTGATGATTTTTTAACTAAGGAATAATGATATGACATATTTAAATGACGTGACATATGATATGATGATGTAGAATGATTAACACTTATGAAATTGCAATAAAACTCTTTAAAAATTTCAATTCTAACTTCGAAAATTATTCGTTTTTATAATTTAATTAATGACACGTGAATAATTAATGCATCTAAATATTTTTATATCATATGTCACATCATTTATAATATGTCATATTATCATTTTTTAGTTATGAGATAACCAAATTTGTCAAATTTTAAAATAGAAAAACCAATTCGTAAATTGTTAAAATAAAAAAATGAAAACTATAATTAAGGCACTGTTTGGTAACGCCAATAAGTTAGCTTATAACTTATTAAACTAGCTTTTAAGCTTGTTGGATTAAAAGAGATGTGTTTGTTAAACAAACTTTTCTCACCAACTTATAGTTTATTCTGAGACGTTATTTCAAGTAGCGTTTGACCTTATAATTTATAGTTTTTTACATTTTCTTCAATTTATAACGTTATTATTTGATTTTTATTATTTTTTTATCCTTATATAATACAAAATAACTAATTCACTCACTCACCACCCTCTCACCCACTAGTTCACAGCTTCACGTATATTCTTCTCGGTGAACAAAGTTGTTTCTTTAATTTCTTGCCAAATTAACTAAATAAATAAATAAATTTTCATGTTATTCATCTTACAAGAAATTGATTAAGATATGCATTGCCATAATTATGATTATTTCTTCCTCTTTTAATTTATCATTGTGATAAAGTTAAATTCATTTTTTATACTAAATTAAACAATAAATGAATTGTATTGTTTTTACGATTACTATTAATAAATATGCAGTTTGTTAAACTTTTAGAGAACTATTCAAATTTATGTTTGTATTGTAATAAAAAAAACTAAAAGAATTGCATGGTTCTGATTTTTATTTCAAAGCTTTGTTTTATTTATTTTTTTTTTGTTTCTACCGCAATAATAAAGTAAAGTAGGAAAATTGATTAAAAATAGAAAAATTGATTAAAAAAGAAAATAGAGTAAAACAATACAATTGGATAAAAATATTGCATTTTTTTGTTGTTATAAATCAAATAATTATATCACTTTATATTGTTAAAAGCTAAATTTACCAAACACTTTAATTTTAATTAATTAGTTTTTTCAGCTATAAGTAATCAGTTATCAGCTATCAGTCAGCTTTTCAGCTATCAGCTAGCTTATAGCTTAATTTTACCAAATGGAGCCTAAACCTAACATCAATATTATCACTGAAATTTGGATAAGTTCTTATATGGTTCCAAATTGAGGATAGTGGGAATGATAGAGAAATGATAAGGATTGCTTTAAAAGTGAATGAATTACATCAAGGGTTAGAAAGAGTTATATAGCCACATAGATAAACAACTAATTAGTGTAAAATAACTAATCAACTAGTTTAATTAACTAATCAATTTAACTAACTAATTAACTACTAAGATATCTAATATCCCCACAAGCTAAAACATGTCAAGAAGAAAATGCCAAAAAAGACATCGGCTAAAATGAATTTGAAACACCGAAAATTCTTTGGCTAAAATGAATTTGAATTGTCAAAAACTCATCAGCTAAAAGAATTTTAAATGCCAAAAAATCATCAGCGAAAGAATATTAACTTTATGCTTGACTATCCATATTATGATTAGAAGCTAACATAGCCAATTAAACTCTCTGACAACAAGCTTTATCAAAGACAGATTGGTTGCTTACTCTACTTAACTAACACTAGACCTGATATTTCCTTTCCTGTTCTATTTTGTAAACAAGGTGAAGTAAAAGCACAAAGGGGAGACATAAAAAATTGGATGAAACATAATTATTAATCCTGATAATGTAAATCGTTGGCACTTCGATACTCTCCTTAATAATGATTTCAAATTAATTTTCGAATGATCAAAGTCATTGTCAATTTAGTCTCTGACTTTAAGTCCACTCTTTGTTTAAAAATTTAAATTCATATTCATATTTTTATAATTTTGAAATAATATTTTTTTTAAATATTTTAATCTGTATAACCTAGTTCAACTGGCAAATGTCGATATTGTAAGTTGGATATCATGTTTCGGGTTCAAAACTCGAGACATCGCAGTTGTATATAATTTTTTTTACTATTTAAGTAGAATTTTAATTTATTAAAGTATATAAAATAACAAAACTATCATTAACCATACAAATTTTTAAAAATTTATATTTATATTTTAAAACATCAAATTTTATTATTTTTTAATTTATAATTAGATTTTAATTTTATTTGATAAAAGTAATTGACTAAATTATTTTTCTTATCATATTTTATTAATTTATAACTCAATTCATATTTAAAATAAAAAATTTAATTAATAAAGAGAATGTATACGGTAAAGGTCGGAAACTATTTATATTATACTATACTTTTGTTTCTTATTCTGACAATCAAACAAACTATAACAACTTCTGGAAAAAAAAAAAAAAAGAAATTAGGGACCTTCAATAAATATCTGGTCACTCTTCAAATAACATTTGAGTTTTTTATCTGTAAAGAAATGGACCTAGGCCAAATAGTTGGGGATAGTGGAAAGTGGATGTGTATAGTATTATCCAAATCATTTTTGGTGTTGATAAGAACATTTTTGTTTTGACAAAGATATGAGCATTTTTAATTGTGATTGATACGATATTATAATAAATATATTATTATTTGATAATAGAAGAATGATTATTAAGTTCATTTACGATGTAAACCGAAGGTTATTTTTATAAGAAAAACATAGTTTTTTTTTATATAAAATTGTTTTTGATTTTTTTTACTAAGAAAATAGTTTTTAATCTTACTTAATATGTGTGATAACGATGCTTGTACCTTTTAATTAATAGAGATCAAAAGTATATTCTATCACTACTCAATTAATTATCACTTGTGATCATATCAAATAAAAAATTGAAAATAAAAATTATACAATTGTCGGATATATTGACAAGTTGTGGTTAGTTGTTGGTGTATAATCTTTAATTTCTTATTACTATTATATACTGACATTAATACCTTTGTTTAATGTGTGTAAAATATTTAAACAAATATGTCACTTATTGATCATGAAGAGCGTATTATGATTACTTTTTTCTAGGTTGGAGTTTGAACCCACTATCTAAGGGCCAATTGAAAAGGGTTTTTATGAGTTTTTTTGCTTTTGTTTTCAAAGTTTATTTTGAAAATAAAATATGGTTTTTGAAAATAAAAATGTATTCAAGTAAAATGAAGTTAAGTTGGTTTCTCAATTATTTTATTAATAATTTTTTTTCTTCAAAAATTAAATTATAAAAATAGATTTTATAATTTTTATTTTTGTTTTAACTCTAACACGCCGTGGCGGAGAGTATATAGGGTGACCATCAAAATTTTGAATAATTTTTTTAAAAATACTACTATTTTTCTTTTTTTTATGTGAGATATTTTATTTGTCCTTCCAATAATTTTTAAAAAATAAAGTTTCCAATAATTTATAAAAAATAAAGTTTCCAATAATTTTTAAAAAATACTACTACTCTCACCTTATTTATAAGATACATTTGAGTTATTTATCAATAAAAATTGTTCTATTTGATATTATTTATGACCCAAATGAGGACCGGACTTTAATTATTTGCAATACAAGATGATCCAAAATTTTATATTTGTACTTTTGTACCAAAATTCTAAAGTTACTCTTCTAATTTAAATGTAGAATTGTGATCTGACATATAATTTGGAGGACACTTTTACATATGAATTTGATTGAATGTATGAAAGTAGTTAAATTTTATTTTAAAAAATATTTATGTTAAAAAAATTTGAAAAATGAATAATTATTAATTATGACAAAGTTGAGAAAACTAAATTATATAAGTCTATAAAATAATTGTGGTTTAATACATGTTAACCGTTGATGAATTTCGATTAGACATGACATATTTTAATAAATATGCTAATTAATATAGATATTGTGGTGTATGTGGTGTAATTTTGGGATCAATAATCAGTGTATTTTATGAGTAGAATTGTTTTTATGAATTGAATTGTGGTTCTTGATTATCGTTGTCTAGATGTATATTTGAGTCTAATATGTGAAGGTGACATGTTATCTGTGCATATTTTCTTGTTGCACGAATTAACATAATCAAATGACATGCATCACGTAGATTGTATCATATAGATTGATATGCGTAGATCCTCATTGCATGATGTAGATTAGTATGTGTATATGGACTAAAATTTACTTTACCATTTTTTTGTAATTATTAAAATTGTATTTTTTTTAATAGGCTCAATTTTTAATATTAGAACAGGGTCTCCAAAATCTTTGAGACTGGACCAAATACATAAATTTTTGTAAACCAAATTATAATCCAGATGTCTATTATAAAAAAATCGGAGGGAATAATTTATAAAAAAAATTACAAAAACAACTACTATAATTATAAAATAAAATAAAATTTTCAACCTAAATTCTATCTAATTTTTAATTATTAAAATTGTAAATGAAAATTTGATCTACTATCTCTCCAATATATTTTTGTAAATTTACAACTTAAAATTCTTATATGCAATACAATATTATACCTTTTATTTATCTATTAAAATTTTAAAATTTCGGTCACCCCAATGTTTCAGTTCAAGATCCGCCACTGCTAACACGTTACCACTAGTAACCATCAACCACCATTTTAGCCATAGTTAACAACTACTCTTAGTCTTCACTACTCTGACCACGTCAACTGCCACTTTGATTTATACCATTATAACCTCTCTAACCGCCGTGGATCACCACTCTGACCGTCGTCGACCAATACTCTTATCACCACTCTAACCATCAATGACAACCACCAATCACTACTCTAGCCATCAATTTGACCATCACTCTAACCACCATCGATCATCACTCTAACCAATGCCAACAACCACTCGGACCACCAACGACCACCATTGTAGCCCTGCTAACCACCATCTACCACACACAAAAAAAAATGAATGAGTGTATAATATTAAAAAGAAACATCTTTTAAATGTATGTTCTATTACAGTTAAGGTCATGCCAACGTCTTTCTAAGAAAAAGTCATTACAATTGATTAAGAAAAATAATTCAACAAACATTAAAAAAATTATTAACCACAATATAAATTAGATTAATACAATTGTCTTATGATGATTAAGATTCATTCTAATTTAAATGAAATTTTTAATAGTATTTTACTTAAAAATAATATTTAAATTTTTTAAACTAAAGTTAAAGTTTATTGCAACTAAAGGTCTGTGAATAACAGTGTCGGTCAAAGGGGTTGAACTGTTATAAACAAGACGCAACTTAATTGTTACACCAACCGCCTAAACCTTGTGAGTTGTTGTGTATATAAGGGTAATAGGTAGGGGTGTTAAAAAAACCAAAAATTGAACCAAACTGCATAACTGAACCAAACTATTTTTGAATTGAACTTATTTATAAAAATTGAGAACCAAACTGTTTTTGCAAAAACAGTTTATTAACCAAACTGAATTTTTAAAACTAGAAACGAATCGAACCAGTTTTTAGTTCAAAAAAATTAGAACATAATTTGTTTTTTTAGAAATAATTAGGGGTAATTATGTAAATTTTGGCCTATAGGAACAAAAAAAACTAAGTTAAAACCAGTTCGGTTCAGAGTAATAAATCGGTTCATTGATTTATAGAATAGTTTGATTCGGTTTTTTGAACTGAAACTCGGCTCGGTTTAGTTTTCAAATAGTTCTAATTCAAAACTGAACTTTTCCCACCCCTAGTAATAGGAAGTCGTAGAAGTAAGGACCTAATTATAACACATTCCGTTCATTCTATGAAATGCCACAAAATGTGAGATTAGAAACTTATGATGCAAGCCTACCAAAATAGGTATTTCCTCAAAACTTTACCTTTATATTAGTGGGTAATCTTGTTTGTAGACAAATCTGTTGGTGGACAAATATTAAAGATATTTAGTCTTCATACTTTTAGCTTAAAGGTCATTATGTAAAATTAGAACATCCTAACAGACCCCGTCATATGTAGTAATCGAGTAGTGAAACCAAAGTAAGTGTTAGAGTTTGTAACCGTGGAGGGACTTGAGTAGACCTAGTCACAAAATTAGTGACCTACAAATTTCATCCTTACCCTTAGACTTTAGTCTTAAGATTTAGGTGAAACTTCAAATACTAATGAGTGAACTCGTGCAACCTTAAGGTCGTCTAGAGGCCATATGATCAAAGTGCGCAACAGTAATAGAACAACTTTTAAGTAGGGATTTTGAAAAAAACTCACTTAGAAAATTTATTAGTGAAATATGTGCTTATGTGATCTATTAGGTATTTTAAATTATGGTGCGCTATCTACTGTGTTATACATGTTAGTCATAAGCGCATACTTCATAGGTTTCTAAGTGCATTTATATATGTATACACACTATTTTTTTCCTTGTTGATTAGACAAAACCGATGTTTTAGAAACCTTTCTTGTATGGTATGCTTTTTTTTTTTTTAATGAGAATGCAAGAATGTTGATGAATAATGTGTGGTGTTTGTAATTACGATCCTTAAGACCGAGACTTACTAAAATTTGAGGACAAAATTTTTGTAACGTGGAGAGAATGTAACACCACAAATTACTATTAAAAAAAAGATATATCCCTCACATGATGCACGGTGCAAATAATAAAAGATGAGTTGCATTTTATTAATGAGGCAAATGTTGTTGATCCTTTTGATTGTAACCTTGAATTTTGACCTAGTACCTCCAAATATTTTTGACATTGTTTATTTAATAATATTTATTGTAGTGCTGTAAATGATAAGTGATGGGATGCCATCTCCCTATGTGATGTCTTTACACTTTGGTTTGTTTTTTTTTTTCTTAAAAAAATGTATCACTTTTTCATTTATTTTGAAAGTTCAATTTAAAATTTAAAATTATAATAAGAAAAAAGTTAAAATATTTTTGTAAAAATATAATATGATGGGAATATAAATTTATATCCGTTCATTGAAGAAGTACACAATAAAATTAGTGTTGTGTAAAGAAGTATTTTTTGAAAATTGAAATTATTGATTTTACTTGTTGGAGTTTGAAAAGAAGAAGGTGAATTATCTTCATAGAAAGTTTTTGAAATTGGTAATTATTGTAGGAAATTAATAAATGAGAATTGATTGGTTAGAAGGGCTAAGAAGAAGTTTTAGGCAAGAAAATGATGTATGTAAATCATCTTACTTTCATATATAAAAGAAAAGATTACAAATACTAACAATTACACAATTTTTCTAATGATTCTTAATTTCAAAAAAAAAACCCACATAATAAATTAAAGAGTCCAATCAATACATTATTATTCTTACATAATTGTAGAAATTCACTTCACAACTAAATATGATGATAATAATCGATAATAATCGGTAAAAAAATTCACATAAATTTTGGATTTGAACTAAAATATAGTATTCAACTTAACAATTTTAGCATTTGGCTAAATTTTACTATGGATAGATTTCAATCAAAGACCTTAAACCTAAAATTGGAGTTATCTTATAGTCACTAAAACCTGCTAAGAAAATCAACTTAATCCATTCTTTGTGGTTCCTCTCGTTTCCTGTGAATAGTATCATCATCAACATATCAAAGCACAATTGTGATTCTAGTGATTCATAATTAATGTCTCCCTTCTTAGTATCCAACATCAACCAATGACTCCAATCCATTGAACACTTCCTTGCACTTCTCAATCACAACACTACTCACCAATCGAGCATCACTCGCCATTGCATCATTGAAGATGTTGTTAAATTTGGGCTCGCGCTCTGCATAATCCCAAAACAACATCCCATGCGTCGTTTCAAATGCAGTAGGATCGTCATTTGTTAACCAAGTAGACAATTGATGACACGAGTTCGTCAAAACAGGATCAAGCGTAGAGTGCACGAATGGTGTCACACTCATTGGATTATCCGTAAGTAGCAATAAAGATGCATCAGTTAACATATACTCATTTTCTAACTCATTCTCTGTAACATTTTGCTGTGAGAAAAAACCAGAATGAGTCATAGTTCGCATCAAGCGATAGATGCAGGGGAGTTTTGAAGGGTGGATTGATAGTGAACAAATGAGTTTTGAGAGTGACATTGATTTTTCATAGTTATGTATGATATGAGGTATACCTAAATCAACTACACATTTTGGTGACATGGAATTTATGAAATTGAAAATATGATTCCATATGTGACTTTGTGCTTTGAGCAAATTAGAAGCATGATGTGATTCCATTCTGTTAGGAAGATTTTAAGTATGGATGAAACTTCCAGATTTGGGCTCTATTTACAAGGCTAGCTGGTCTATAATCAAAACTTCTAGAACGCAATTATGTTTTGGACAATACTATTCTAGGTGTAATTTCCTTGGTTGCTATTTTTTTATGATCTGCAATTATAATTTAACACATGACTGCATATTCAATAGTAACTAAAATTCTTTTTTATTCTTTATAAATTATTTATTATAATTTAAAATAAATAAACTAGAAAATAGTATAAATATTTTTTAAATTTTAATTCAATAATTTGTTTATTATAATTTAAAATAAACAAACTAGCTAAAAAAATGAAAAATATATCAGATTAATAAATAATTTATTTATCATAATTTTAAATTATTTATAAATAAATTTCAATTTTAAAAGAATTAATATTTTGAAGGAAATAATTTAAAACAAAATATATATTTTAATTTAAAATAAATAAACTAACTAAATAGATAAAAAAATTATATCTTATTAATAAATTCTAAATTAATAAAAGAATTCAATTACAAATTTAAAGATATTCTAAATATTTATTGATATAAAATTAAAATTAATTGAACAGTTAATTCTACTAAACATTTTAATTAATTTAAAAGCTATCAACTATAATTATAAACTATTATTTAATTTTTACCAGAACAAAGCTTTAAGATATGAAACTTCAAGAGGCAATTCAAATTTCAGGAGATCTAAATGATTAAAAACAAATTTTTCTTGCTTGAGTCTCAATTGGAAAAAGTGGATTCACAAAAATTAACTGAACCAACCAAAGTAACTCCCCTTTTAGAGATGTTCTGCATCGCCTACGTTTGTTAGTGGATTTACACATATGCAATTGCCACCAAATGTACAATATATAGTGAAATGATAGCGATTTTATTTATTCTTTTTAATTTGCAAAAACGAAATTATATTGAACATATTTTGTATAAAAAATTCTCTTTTTTCTTTTTTTTTAAATCTCATATTTTAAATTTTTATTTATTAATCTGTATATAGAGATAAATTATAATTTTAAAACATATCAAATGTTATCAAATCTACTTTTATGTACACTGAGTAGATGAAATATGAAGAAGAATAAAAAAATAACCTAAAATCCTAAAATCCCTTTAACAAAAGTCCCACAACAGAGAAAATAGACAACTAACCTAGATTCAGGAGAAGTATAGTGGCAGAATAGAGGACATTGAACTATTGAGGAGAATTGTGGTTTGCGTTGGCGTCACAATGAAAACAAGGAAATAGATTGTGAGGGGGAAAGAGATTGGGGCGGTAGACATGAGGAGACTGGGTGGCGGCGCCTGCGAGGCTGCCGTCAGTGGTTGGAAGTCACGGTGGTGATGGAGTTGCGGTGAATAATAGAGACTGAGGGAGTCACGATGGTTGAATGGTAAAATGGATAATAAATCTAAATATGTTTTGACTGGTAATTTAAATATGGTTTTTACAAATAAAAATAGTGTTGGTTAAGTTGACACTAATATTTTTAAATTAAAATAGTGATGTAGTGTGGGAAAACCGAAGCTAAACCAACACATTACTCTTAGAGTTAGGGACCAATGTTGGATAAGTTCTTATATGGTTTCAGATTGAGGATAGTAGGAATGGCAGAGGAAGAAAAAGGATTGCTTTAAATTACGATTTTTGATTTAAAAATTATTCATAAACGATAAATAAAGAAAAGTTAATAAAGTGAATGAATTACGTCAATGGTTAGATAGAGTTATATAGTCACTTAGATAATCAATGGTTAGATAGAGTTATATAGTCACTTAGATAATCAACTAATTAGTGTAAAATAACTAACCAACTAGTTTAGATATCTAACCAATTTAACTAACTAATATAATTTTGAAATAATATATTTTTAAAATATTTTAAGACCTATTTCAACTGATAAATATCGATATTGTTACACTGAATATTATGTTCTAGGTTCAAACCCCGAGACATTCCAATTGTATATAAATTTATTTACTATTTAAATAGATATTTAATTCATTAAATTATATAAAATAACAAAACTATACAAATTTTAAATTTTATTTTTTAAAACATCAAATTTTATAGTTTTTTTATTTATAGTTTTATTTTATTAGATTTTAATTTTATTATATAAAAGTGATTGAGTAAATTATTTTTTTAATTAAATTTTATTGATTTATAACTCAACTTATATTTAAAATAAAAAATTTAGTTAAAGAGAATGTATACGATAAAGGTCGGGAACTATTTATATTATATTATATTTCTGTTTCTTATTCTGACAATCGAACAAACTATAACAACTTCTGGAAAAAAAGAAATTAGGCACCTTCAATAAATAAACAGTTGAGTTTTTTTTCGGTAAAGAAAGGGACCTGGGCCAAATAGTTGGTGATAGTTGAAAGTGGATGTGTATAGTATTATCCAAATCATTTTTGGTTTGATAAGAAATTTTTTGTTTTGACAAAGATATGAACCAATTTTTAATTGTGATTGATACGATATTATAATAAATATATTGTTATTTGATAATGGAAGAATGATTATTAAGTTCATTTATGGTGTTAACCGATGATTTTTTTAATTTATATCTTTTTCTTATTTGACCAAAATGCTACTGAACAAAATATAGAGAAATGTCTTATTTTTTGTTTCAGTTGCTGATCGCAATCTGAAGATGCGACGCCGTGAATTTTTTTTTTTTATTCCTAATAGAAGCATCCTGGGGATGCGACCATGTACTAGCTCCTTTTTTTTAATCAATATTAATTATACGGTTAATTATTATTTAATAAATTATAAATAATTAAAATATTTAAAAGCAAAATACTAATAATAAAATAAAATAAATTATTAAATAATAATAATAACAATTTTAATAATATTATTAATTTTAATAATAATATTAATAATAATATTAATATTAATAATAATAAAAAGAAAATTATATTAATGAAATAAAATAAAAATACATTAAATTAAAAGAAAAAAATACATTTAATTCACTTAAATTCTTATTTCCAATTGATTTATTTTAAAATAGGGACACTTATTCCAACCATCACTCTTTTGGTCCAATCAATATATTATAAAAGATATTATAAAATAGGGATACTATTCTTACTTCCCATAACTGATTTAGTCCAATCAAGATATTATAAAATAGGGACACTGTTTCCAACCATGACAAAACAACACGCATCAACTTTAAAATTAATTTTAGAAAATGAGTTAGATTTACGACAATAATTAAAAAGGATATTTTGGTCCATACAACATAAACATTCTAAATAGTTTATTTTATGAAACCTAAATGATTTAATCTATAATAATTCCTATTAATAAATACATTTGTTAAATTAATTTTATCTTAATTAACTCATATACATAATTTTAGTTTAATTATTTGGTTCTCTTAAATGTTTCTGGCTCATACATTTGGCTGTCAAGATTATGTTTCATGATGAGTAAATTCATTCTTAGATGACCTACATACTATGATTGTTAAACAATATATGTTTTTTAATCAAATAAATGGTGTATTGGATTTAGAATCCTTGATAGTAAGGACCAAATTATTATTTTTTAATTATTATTAAGAATTTAACTGTCTCATGTTAAATATTAATGTTAGGGATTTATTAACCGTCCATTTCTAAAAGTGGTTCAAATAGAGAATAAATTGTCCATATTTATTTTTCGCAATAAATAAAAATTATTTTAGTTTTCTAAAACACTAAATTGAGAGCCTCACAGTTTTCCCATAAACTAATATGAATCTTCGCACATCGGTTTTTTACAAAAGAGATCACATGGTATTAATTTGTTGTTAAATTTCAATTTTGAAACTTTATTATATTTTCTATAATTTTAACTGCATACTACTAATTTTCTAAAATTTGTCTATAATAAAATAATAAAAATACAAATCTAATTTTTGATGTTAAAAGCTTTTTAAGCATATCGATACAAAGATATATAAAATTAAGGAGATGTTTTTATATTTTAAATCAGTTGTCACAAGTTGACCTTTGAGTTTTCTATTTCGAATTTTCATAATAATTAATAATTCGTCGCCATATATATATAACTCCAAGACACCCTCTACCTTAAACATATCACCAAAAGTTCGCACTTTCTTCTAAGTGCAAAACCAGAGTACAAGGCAAGATTCCTAATTCTCTATCCCAAACCTTCAGCATGATGATCATGAAGTACTTATCTCTAGTTTACACTAATCTAAAATGGGTGTTAGATATCTTTGTATATTATCCCTTCCATAATTCTCATTTTCCAATAATCGGAGAAGATTATTACAATATATGCAATTATGACTCAACCGCTGGTTCAAAGGAAGATGTAGATTGTGCAGTGTGTCTCAGCAAAATAAAAGAAAGAGATGAGATTAGAGTATTGAGATGTGAACATACGTATCACAAAAATTGTTTGGATAAATGGATTAGTTTAAAGAAAGACACTTGTCCTCTTTGCAGAGAATCATTGAGACCAAGAAGGGCCACCACTGAGCTTGGAGCTGAAGTTCTATCATTTAATTTTTGTGCCATCCGTACAGATAGAGATCGTGATTATTGGTGGCTACGTTGAGTAATTTGCATGGCTTTGTATACAAACAGCAAATTTATACCACATCTCTTGATATATTTGTCATATCAAATTATGTGAGTAAATGAATTTGTTGAGTAATTATCAATTAATTAATTATCAAATTATTATTTTCACATCTATTTATCATTAGAACGTTAATTTTGTTGACTAACTTAAACTTGAAATCATTTAGATTCTTATATGATAAATTGTGGACTTTAAAAATATCTAACAATATCTATAACAAGATTTTCATAAGGGAAGATGTTGAACTACAATAAAACATGATAAGGAATGTGAGTGATATAAGAAAGATGTTGGAGATAACAAAAATAAAACATTTACAAATGTGTTCAATTACGCATATATTTTGATAGAAAAATGCGAAAGTGTGCAAAGGAATTTTTGTTCGACTTCGAAGAATTAGGTGACATATTACTCTCTATCAATTTCTCTCTTTAAAAACGTCTATTGTTATCTTGATTCTATTCTTTTTTTATTTAAAAAAGGTTAGATGAGTTAGTTATGAGACTCATCAGAGTCAGGACAGATCTCAAGGTTCAATGAGCGTTGATAGAAGTACTTAATTATAAGTCTCAAGACTCAAAGAACACTAACAAATGTACTTATAGATTACCCACCAAAGATCAAGTCTTCACGCCAATGGCAACAATTTAACCCACGACCTTGTGGGAGGTGGACTAACTTCTTACCGTCCTTCGTTAGCCCATCCTTATTCTTTGTTTAGGGCTTTAGGCCATGATGCTAATATATTAACATACAAATTGATTAATCTTATTTGTATGGTATTTTATTTTTTAAGCTTAAATGTACTTTTAGTCTCTCTATTTTGTCAAAAATGAACTCTTAATCTCCTTATTTCTAAAATTGGTTTTTCGGTCTTTCATTAACTAATTCTTATGTTTTTTTATGTTCCCACCATTTTTGATAATGTGGCACTTAATTTTTGTTATGAATTTTATTTGTACATTAAAATATTTAAATTTAAATTTATTTAAATTTTTTTGAAGAATTTAAAATTTTAAAATATTTAAAATTGTATTTATTTTATATTAAATATTTAAAGTTGTTACATTTTTAATATTTATTTTTTTTATGTATTAAATTTTTTAAAA
>JBBPBP010009778.1:36679142-36693193 GCA_037974735.1 Cicer chorassanicum | reverse complement strand
TTTCGTTTTTAGTCTCCGTTAAAAAAAATCTATTTTTTAGTCTCTACGAAATTATTCCACTAACAATTTTAGTCTCCATTAACATACACTTTTTTAATAGTTGTTTTGAGGCATGTTTACAAAATTATAAAAAAAATTGTACAAAAAATATCTCAAAATTCGATTTTTATGTGCATATTTTTGTTATTTTTATCTAGAGTTTATAAAATTGAAATTAAATTCAATTTTTATGTTCATATAATGCTCGAGACTTGAGACAAATCGTTAAAAAATTCAAAAGTCGAAAGATGAGTAAATATGTTTTGTTTACAACTACAAGTAGAATAAATTTTTAAGGATTAAAAATGTAATATTAACATACATATTGAGTTTTTTTTATGGTATTTTATTTTTAAAAATTATAGGAATTAAAACATTATTTATACCATACATATATATATACTATTGAAAAAATATATTCTTTTTTTATAAAAACTTTTTAGATGTAGGATAAAGAGAATCTTAAACACATTGACCTTTAAAAAAAAATTTATATTTGTCTCCCTTCAATTATATTAATAGAAATTTAACCTATAATTTACAAATTAAATATTTATCCTTATTGAGTTACTTTAAATTACTCTTAAAAAAGAATTTAACCATGTATTATACGTTTTAAACATTGTGAGGGAAGCAAACTATCCGTGGTCTGCAAGCGCGCTCATGCAAATTCGTAAAGATGGCTTTCGCGCCATATCGTATGGCTGAAATTGATAAAAAGGAAATGAAGTACACATGATATACAAAAAAGTAAAAAAAAATATATGGATTAATAATGTTGTTAGTCTCCATATTATGAATCCGATCTCCTGCCTCCATTTTTGAACCTCCATTTCTTGTCAAATTTTATTTTTGAACCAGCGACATGTGTATCTAAAATTTCAACGGCTAAGATTTAATTAAAAACTGAAAATCAATTTTACTTAATTAAAAAAATATGAAAACATATTTAAACAAAATTCCTTTTCAATACTCGTCTTTCTCTTCGATACTTCATCATTCTCTACTCGCGGCAGTGCCGCTTCGGTGTAGCGCCTCATTGTCGTTGTCTCGTCTTCGCCGCCATGCCGCACCTTTTTGCTGCTAGTGGTAACATTTTCAAAGCCAAATCAATTTTGTCAACGCAAGATATGGAAAAATTGAAAGGATATATTTAAGCAATTAAGTTAGGTGAATTACAATTAAGCGATTGTCTCATATGCAATTGAAAGGATAGTCCTCTTATGGGTTCAAATGCAAATTAGCATTATTTTAGAAGTTGTAGAGTTTTCTAATAGTAGAATGTAGATTTCTATCATAAGGTTTTTTTCCAGCAAGCTTCATAAGCTTTGAAGCATTTTGGTTGATTTTCTACACGGTAGCTGATCTGTACACAAAATGGGAGCAAAAGGAATTTTGATTCAATCAAATTGGTTTTATATTGGAATTTATCAAATTGGTTTTGTACTCCAATTTCGGTCACTCGCAACGTCTTTCTATCTCTTTGTCGCGTCGCCGCCGCTTCACTGCAGCACTGTCGCATTGCTGCTCCATTGCAACACTGCAGCACCGCCGTTCCGGTTATACTGTTTCAGAACTTTGATTAGGTAGTCTCTTCTGTTTTGTACTTACAGGTTCTAGTTGATTTTTGTCAAATGTTTTACGACCTTTTTATTATGTTTTTTTTTTGGCTTAATTGCACTTTTGGTCCCCCTATTTTAGGTGAAAAGCGAAAGTAGTCCCCCCATTTTGTTTGTCCCCAGTTTTAGTCCCCAAACAGATTTTGAGTCCAAATCATGATGAGTTGTCATTTTTTTTTATGACGTGTCAAAAAAACGCTGACGTGGCACATGCATATGTGGATAAAAAATGATTATTATATTAATTCAAATTAAAAAATTCATTTCATCTATTATTATAATTATTTTTATAATTTTAAAAGAAAAGAAAAAAGTAAAAAGTAAAGTTAATTATGTAAACCCTAAAATCAGAAAATCAGCCCCAAATCAGAAAATCATTAACTTGAAAAACAGTGTTAACACAACCAGGATTAAAATCAAGTTTCCTAATACTCTTCTCCAAGAACTGAATCCTCCAACGCAAAAATCTGGTCCTTCTTTCCTCATTAGAAAAAGTCTTATCATAAAGTTCCTTATTCTGAAACTCACCATAAACATTATAACAAACAGGGTGACCTTCTCTTGAATAACCATGCATGAAAACAACTTTGTCTAAATCATCACCTAGATCTTCATCCAAAAGTGATTCTATGTTGAAATCTTTCCTCCATTGAAGTGTATTGTTGATCATTGTGAGTGATTCCTTCACTTTGAACTCTCTGGCTCTTAGGAATTTGAGGAGAATCACATCGGTTCTTTCGTCTTGGAGAAGAGGAACACCCCAAATTGAAACTTGTTGTTCGGCTATGGTTTGTTTTAGGAGTTTTTTTAATTCTTCAAGTGAATCTCTTTCGGAATCAGATAGATCGCTAACTCTGTTGCTTTCTTCTTTGAATGAAACTGAATTCTGTGGAATCTTATTCTGTTGGAGTTGGTTGTGGTTTTCTTGTTCTTCTTCTTTGGGTTGTTCAACCACTAATTTTCTGATTTTAGGGTTTACATAATTAACTTTACTTTTTACTTTTTACTTTTTACTTTTTTCTTTTCTTTTAAAATTATAAAAATAATTATAATAATAGATGAAATGAATTTTTTAATTTGAATTAATATAATAATCATTTTTTATCCACATATGCATGTGCCACGTCAGCGTTTTTTTGACACGTCATAAAAAAATGACAACTCATCATGATTTGAACTCATAATCTGTTTGGGGGACTAAAACTGGGGACAAACAAAATGGGGGGACTACTTTCGCTTTTCACCTAAAATAGGGGGACCAAAAGTGCAATTAAGCCTTTTTTTTATATTGTTATTCTTCTCTAGTTCTTAATATAGTCATATATTTTTTTTCTTTTTATTTTATCGTTTTTCTTTTGTACAAGTTCTTTGTTTCAATCAATTTGAATAGCATTTTGATTCAACCAATTTAGTTATGTGGAATTGGTTCTACACTATGAGTTTATGAGTTTCTTTTAGTTTAATCAAATTGGTTCTGTGGAATAGATTCAACCAAATTAAAAGGCATTTTGATAAATTAAAAGGCATTTTGATAATAATTGTAATTGAAATTTGAAATTAATACCTTTTAATTATGAGATTTCTGAGTTTTGTACTGCATAACACAAATGATTGTACCAATTAATGTTAAGTGATTAAACTGCATAACTTAACAACCTTTTTATTGAATCATTTTAATAAAATAAACTTTGTTGACTGAATTATCATTGAATAAGTAAGCTAATATTGTGGCCCCCACTTTTTGGCAATAATCAATAACATAAAAGTAGCGTCAAAACTATCGATGCAAAGTTGCAAAATAATCAAAACATAGAAAATGATTAAACCAGTAAACATAAACCAAAAAGATGAACACACAAAATTTATCACATTTTTCATGTAAAGAATATACCTCCTAACAAAAGTCTCATAAAAATTGTTTAAAAGAAGTTGTGAAGTCTTAATGTGTTAACTTGACTTAATTGTGTCATTTGAGTTGTAGCTTATGTTGAATTCCATTATCAACTTGGCTTGATTGTGTCATTTGAGTTGTAGTTGATGTTGAATTCTAGTCTCAACTTCACTTAAAATTTGGCTCCTATCTAATGGTTGTTGCACATTATAAGAAAAATTAAATATAGAATATAGTTAAAAAAATTGCATACATTGATGAAAAACTTACCGGTAACAATTGCACTAAATTTTCTTGCGATTTTTTTTGTGAGTATCTATTTCTCTTCCTAGCTAACTTCTCAACCCAAGACTTAGTTCGTTTTTTATTCTGATATGAACAATCTCATCATTTGTAGTTGATATGGATACTTGAACCATTCTACTTGATTCCTCATTCACATAATTTTTGGCCAACATACCATCAATTATTTTGTTGGACTCTTCATAAACTTTGGACAAAATTGTGTAAGTTTCATGAGATTCTGAAGCTCTGTTGTTCAATTTAATCATTCAAGGACATAATTCATTGTATCGCTTCATGAAATGGACTTTTATGTCCAATTCAACATGTTTCACTTTCCAATCTTGATTACTTCCCAACCTTGCATCTCTTGTCAACCGCTTTAATATATAATGTTGGGGAATTAACTTAATATTCATGGTATCTAAAAATTTTGAAGCATGATTACATAAGATGCCATGTGTCTCAAATTTACGATAATCACAAACAACTTTTTGATCCACAGAATTTCCCATTACTATATTCTTTTTTGTGTTATAATTTGTAACAACATACAAAACTTCTTTCATATCCTTTATGCAAGTGCCTTGATATCCCTCATATTCCTCTTGAAATTCCTCAAAAAGTTTTAGAGTATAAACATTTCCGGCTTGTACAAGCATACAAACCTTCTTCATTTTCAATCTAGGTAGTTTATGTCTTGGCTCAAAATCAGCTTCTGACTCATTCTTCCGTTTTCCATTTACAACCCTTTTAAAGTGTGTAAAAAGTGTACTAAATTTAAATCTGATTTCAAATAGTTTTCAAGTTAGCATTAAAGCTCTCACTTAATCAAGTAGATCTCATACCTACAGTGAATGTTCTACGAACATAAGCCCATGCCAATTTTTCCTTCAATTGAAAAATCATATGTAGCCACGACTCTTTTGAAACATTATGCTCAACAAGTAAAGAATTCCATGCATTCAAAAATTCAGCCTCTTTTTCGTGTAGATCTATGCATGCTTCAAAATCTAAGCAAAATTGTGAACTCTTTTGATATAGATGATATACATGCCTTAGAGCATTTTGTCTTATATGCCAAGTACACAATCCATGAAATGTTTCTAGCACAGCTAAAGAAATAGCCTAAGCTATTGCAGCATCTTGATATGTTAGAATGGTTTTTGCCTTTTCTCCACCCATTGTTTTGAGAAAAGTTTCAAATAATCACTGAAAAGAAGGAATTGTTTCATCATATAGCAATGTAGCCCCAAAAATGATTGTTTTCATGTGATTATCAAGTCCAACAAAAACTCCCAATGGTTGATAATCCTTACTTGTCTTGTATGTGGTGTCAAAAGTGATGATATCTCCAAAGTACCCATAGTTATTTATCATGTGTGCATCTACCAAAAATATATTTGTTATTTGCTCTTCAGCATCCATTTGACATTCATAAAAGAATGAAGGATTTTCACTTTCTTGTTTGAAATACATCAATAATGCACCCACGTCACCATACTTTAGTGACTGCTTCCTTTTGGTTCGAAGATGATTCTTAAGGTCTCGTCGTGTAAAACCAACGGTCTCTATTCCACCGACTTGCTCGGACATATATTCATGAAAATCTTTTGGTCTCAATCTAGATTCATCTGCAAATACAATTTGTGATGCTTGTGCCTCATATATGTGTCGATGAAAACGAATCATGTGAACATACTCTTGCGGCCGAAGAGGGTATTTATGTTGAGCTACAAAGTTAACAACTTTACATTTTCCAATCTTCCAATCAAATGAAATAACCATACGCGATTTACATCATGTTCTAGTTTTTGCTCTATGCTCCCATACTGGGTGACCTCGCTTGTCAATACCTCGAATACCCTCTTTGAAGCATGTGAATCTTCTTGAAGTCAAAATCCCATCTTTTTTACTTTTATTTGCATATTCTCGACGAATACCAAATCCAATTCTTTTACTGTATTCATTATAAAATTCGTAAGCCGTCGCCTCAGATTCAAACTTTATTTCCAAGTGTGGTTGACTATTGGCATTACTTTCTTGCACATTTTTTTCATGGATATTGTTCACCAATTTATCTACACAATCAACTAGTGGATTTGATGACGGATTCATTTTATCTGAGGATGAATGGAGATATCATGTGAATATTATTATGCTTGTTAAAAAATAATATTATTATGCAAAAATATAACAAATAACAAGATGTAAGAATACAAAATAAAAAGAGAAAAATATGTAAACATGTTGTAATGAGAACCAAAGGATAAGAACTATATAAATAAAAAAGACTTATTAAATAGGTTGTAAAAGATTTGGAAAAATCAACAAGAATCTGCAAGATCAAAAGAGAATAGATTATTTGAACAAAGACCCGTATTAGTGTTGTAGTGGAGCGTCGGTGCTGCAGCAGTGCAGTGGTGATGTAGTGGTGCGACAATGTTGTAGTGGAGCAGCGGTGTTGCAGTGGAGCGACGACGAGGCGGCGAAGAGAAAGAGAGGCGACGCGAAGAGACGAAATTCCAGTATATAACCAATTTGATTAAATCAAAATTCCTTTCAATTTTCATGGTAGCAACGATATTGGCTTTGAAAACTTTAGCACTAGAAGCAAAAAGAAGGTGAACGTTACCACTAGAAGCAAATAGAAGGTGGGGAGTGATGGCGGAGGCGAGTATTGGAAATGGGTTTTGTTTTCATGTGTTTTCATTTTTTTTAATTAATTAAAATTAATTTTCAGTTTTTAATTAAATCTTAGCCGTTGAAATTTTAGTTGCCATGTGTCGCTCACCCAAAAAGAAAACTTGACAAGAAATGGAGGCTGAAAAATGGAGGAGATCCGAACTCCCATAATGTAAGGCAAATATAGTTTTTGTCGGTATAAAAATAATAATATAAATTTCATTTCTACAAATTTAAACTTTCTTTTTTTAGTCCTTAGCGGCATCTATCCTTTTTAAAAAAAGATGATGCATATTTTTTTTAATATGTAATCTAATAATTTATAGAGTTCAATGATAATTTATTGTCAGTGTAAATAATATTTACTCTAACAAGTAACATCAATCATTGATTATAAACTTATTGATTGATATAAGTGACAATCCTGAAATTAGATGATAAGATCAATGGTTCATATCAACTAACATTGTACATTCCTTTTTCTCTAATTTATAATAGTAGTGCTAAATAATATTTGGACAACATGTATTGTTGTAAATTATGAGGATATTTTGACAACATGTATTGTTGTAAATTATGAGGATATTTCTTATTGGGTACATCTTCATGTGGTCTTTGAAACCACATTATTGAGGCAAAATCCCAAATCAAATATTTTTAGCATACACAAACAATTAATTAATCACTAATTATGATTCTGATTATATTGCTATTTAACTTGTGTTTTCGAGTGATTTATTCAAAGATAGGTGATCAAATATATTCATGCAAAAATAAATGGTCTCTCTATAAAAGAAATCAAGAACATCACATCTTACATGTCAAAATGAACTATAGATTGATCATAAGAACATTCTGGATATTCCATATTAACAAAAAAGTGAAGACATATCATTTTCCACAGTCCAAATCACAAGTTAAAGAGTATCAAGACGACTCAAATCAGTGGTCAAGCCTAGAACTCGAATTGAAGGCCCAAACAAGAAAAAATGCCTCCTGATTAATGAGTTGTGAGCAAAGACAACAAGGACATAAGTTCACTGTGGCTACACCTTTTTGCAGAAAGCTTTACATGCTTTTAAGCTAAATGAGTGAAATTTCGTAGCCCATTCGTTAACTCATTTATGGGTTTATAAGAGAATAGTTTGGAACAATAGCACTGGTGTTTAATAGATTTCAATCAAAATTAACAGCTAACTGAGGTTCAGTAACGACTATATTGAGTCCTTTGAACCTCTCTATTAGAGGAACATCAAGGAGAAGACATATGCAAAGAGTTTGAAAGGAAATCGATCTACACTTAAACATTCATACTAAAGCAATAAAGCTCTTCTCTTAAGTAAAACTTCAGCTCTCTCTCATTATATTCAAGGATCATTTTATTGAGTTCTTGCTGATAATCAATCTCAAACAAGTGTTGAGAAGTTTTTCTATCCTAAATACCTTTATCATTCACATCATTTGTAACTTAAGTCTATCTCTTAAGTTAGTTTGAGTATGTTGAAAAAAATCTTTTTAGTTATTAAAAGGTGCTTGTAAAAACCCTTTCTAGACTACAGGTAACTGTAAAATTCCATTCAAGGTTGAAATGTGAAAGCTGTAACTGATCAAGAGTGATCAAGAAAGATAGTGCGAAAGCAAAACGTTCTGGTGCTAAGCACACTAGTGAAAAATCTCATAGATTGTGAGGACTAATCGTAGCCCACCTTTAGGATACATCTTTGTGTGATCTTCCTATCCTTTTCTTTATTTATTTTTCACTCACTAATAACATATCACCTAGAACTAATTTGTTTTCATTTACTTCTAACATATCCAGAACGTTCTATACTTTCATTTGCAACCAAGATTGATATTGACTTAATTTAAATTAAGTACATGAATTAAGATTTTTAAAAATGGATCACAATTCAAACCCTTCTTCCTTGTGTTTGATATTGCTACTTCAACTGGCATAAAAAATCTGCCTCTAAGGTTGAGCACCTAACAAGTGTTAGAGGAAAAGATTCAGGAAGAAAAAAGCAATGTCAAAAGCTAAGTATATTGTTGAAAGAGGGTCATCAAATAGACCACCTTATTTTGATGGTACAGGTTGCTACTTCTAGAAAGGAAAAATGCAACTATTCCTTCAATAACAAGATACATGAATGTGGCATATCATAACAGGTGGAAACTTTGTACCAAGAGTAGATCAAAGTGATCCAACATCTGCTGAAAAGAAAGAAGCAGACTAGACAATTGAAGACAAAGTTAAGGTACTTCTAATTATTTTTGTCTTGTGCCTGGAGCAGGGAAGAAAATGAAAGAGTTGATGAACAAGCCACATCAAAGAAACAAGAATTGACATTAGTGTACAAAAGTTTGACAATTTGAGATGAATGAAGGATAAACTATTGATGAAATATATTTAAGATTCACAACCATAGTAAATGAAACGCATTCCCTTGGCAAGGTGTACTCAGTCTAAGACAAGGTAAGAAAGATTCTGAGATGTCTCCTTATCAAATCGAGACCAATGATCACAACCATAAGTCAAGCCAAAAATCTTGAGACACTCGAATTAGAAGAACTGATTGGAACTTTAAGAGCACAAGAAGTTTTGCTTCAAGAAGATAAACCAGCAAATAAAGGTAAAATAATAGCCTTAAAAGCTTCACAAAACCTTCAAGAAAGCTCACCCTCACAATAGGATGGAAAAAGAGATTTAGTGGAAAGAGAAATTGGCCAAGAAGAAGTTGATGTAGAGGTAATGCTTCTCACAAGAAAAATTCAAAGAATGACAAAAAGAAGAGATCATATCAAAATAAGTTTTCCAAGGAAAAGGGAAAACTCTAAAACTAAAATAGATAAAAGCCAAATCACATGTTATGGGTGCAACAAATTAGGACATTATAAAAGGGAATGTCCTTTGAACACAAAGGCACCAAAATATTTCCATTTTAGAACAAATCCATGATGGTTACTTGGGATGATTCTAAAGAATCAAACACATAAGATAATGAAGAATGTTAGAATCAAGATAGTTTTGGAGAAAAATTCATTTCTAGTTTTGTTGATAACAAAAGGAAGTTTGTGAGAACAATTTAATGTACTAATGTTCTAAATCAAGTGTGCAGAAAAATAAAACAACCAGGTAATTACAAGAGCCAGGAACAAATAAGAGGAAATGAGTAAAATTAGAGAAAGTGATAAAATCAAAGGAAACAGGTAAAATTAGAGGAAACCAACTGAATCAGAGCTAACAAACAAAATTAGAGGAAACAAGCAGAATCAGAGGATACAATAGAATATGAGGATACAATAGAATCAGAGGATACAACAGAATTAGAGGCTACAACATAATCAGAGAATACAATAAGAATAAAAGGAAACACATTGATCAGAGGAAACAACAAGAATCAAAGGAAACACACTGATTAGAGGAAACGCACAAAATCGAACAATCAGAGGAAACGGATAAAACACAAACGTAAGAGGAAACGAAACAAAGTGCTTCCATTGATGCGTTCACACTAAAGGCAACATACTTCTCTCTAAAATGGTTTTTCATGGTGACTCTGAGGATTGCCTCTGTTTTTGAAAACTCTTTCAACACAAGCACATTATTGACTCTACCTCTTATATTCACACATTAACATCATACTCTACTTCTGGTATTGACACACTCCAATCTAAATCAGATACATCTGGCTTAGCTTATGGTACTTACACATTAACTCTGACTTTCATACTTCTGACTCTGAGAAAAGTCAACGCCTTTGACAAAAATCAATGACTCTGACAAAGTCAATGCCTTTAAAAAAAGTCAACGACTATGAAAAAAGTCAACGCATAAATTTTATGAAATCAGAAATACGTAAATCCAATAATCATAGAGTCAATAGTTTTGATCGAAGCAACCATACTTTCATGGTCCACAAGACGGTAAATCCAAGAGAAGGGCGACCAATTAGTCATTTTAGTGTAAATCTTCTTAACAATTGGTGCGACTGTAGGAAATATCAAGCTAAACATATGCCTTGTTCACATGTGATAACATGTTTTAGCATCAAATATGATTATTGGTGCCTTATACCTGATGTGTACAAAGTGGAAATGGTACTAAAAGTGTACGACGAAACGTTCAAACCTATACCAAACGAAGGATATTGGCTAGAGTATGAAGGTGTTAAGGTGTGTCACAATCCACTAATGCGGAGAGTCAAGAAAGGTCGCCCAAAAAGCAAACGCATTAGAACAGAAATGGACACTACAGAAAGAGTCCCAAGAAAATGCATATTATGTCGGATCTCTAGTCATACTAGGAAACATTGTCCAAACGCTGCTGGCATATCTACTCAAAATTAATTTATTTTTTTTCTTTTAATTTAATGTATTTTTATTTTATTTTATTAAAAAAAATTAGCCACGATATAAATTAGATTAATACAATTCTCTTATGATGATTATGATTCATTCTAATTTAAATGAAATGTTTAATAGTATCTTACTTAAAAATAATATTTAAAATTTTTAAACTAAAGTTAAAGTTTATTACAACTAAAAGTCTGGGAATAATAGGTCGGTTAGAGGGGTCGGACTATTACAAACAAGGCACAACTCAATTGGTAGTGAGAAGGATTGAACATTGATATTTATCTTCTAGGTACTGGGTTCGATTCCCACGAAAGACAGACTCATTAATTTATGACTAGGAGAAAAAGAGGAGTGATTTATAACTAGGAGAAAAGGAGGAGTGAGAAGTCCGTGAATCACAATGTCAGTTAGAGGGACTGGGCTAAACCTACACTAATAGATAGTGGTGTTCAAAAAAACCAAAAATTGAACCAAACTTCAGAACTGAACCGAACTGTTTATGAACTGGATTGATTTATAAAAATTGAAAAACAAACTTTTTTTTCAAAAACAGTTTATTAACCGAACTGATTTTTAAAAACTGATTTTTAAAAACAGTTCGAAAAAATTGAAGCAAACTGATTTTTAGTTCAAAAAAACTAGAACTGAATTTTTTTTAGAAGTAATTAGGGGTAATTATGTAAAATTTGGTCTATAGGAACAAAAAAGTTAAGTTAAAACCAGTTTGGTTTTGTTCAGAGTAATAAACCGATTTACCGATTTATAGAACAGTTTGGTTCGGTTTTTTGAACTGTAAACTGGTTATCAAAAAGTTCAAATTCAAAACTGAACTTTGTCCACCCCTAGTAATAGGAAGCCGTAGAAGTAAGGACTTAATTATAACACATATTTCGTTCATTCTATGAAATACCACGGAATGAGAGATTAGAAACTTATTATGCAAGCCTTGCAAAATAGATCTTTCCTCAAAACGTTTCCTTTATATTAGTGGGTAATCTTGTTTATGGACAAATATGTTGGTGGACAAATACTAAAGATGTTTTGTCTTCCTAATTTTAGCTTAAAGGTTGATAACTCTTCATCATATGCATATTTTTCATTGTTTTTAGTCTTATTTATCTTTAATCATTAGTTAATTTAAGGAGTTATTTGATATATTTGTTGATTTTAGTTCTTGGATTTAATGAAATGTTTATGTTCTTATTTCTTTGATAAGTAGAGATTTTTCATAGTTTTGCGTTGTTTCTTTGTTTTAGTGCAGTGTTGTATTTTGGTGAGAAATCAACATGACCTATGTGGTGTATTTCAGCCATATTTGGAGTAGGGATGAGAATATGCTAGACCGATCGACAGGGGACTACGGCCTAGCCTTCGTCAGGCCCAGGCCAGGCTAGACCTTTTTTTTTAAATATATTCAACTTTTAGTAATTTACGCATATTAACCTTATTTAGTTTTTGACATATTTAAATGTATTATTATAAATATAATTTAAGTAGAATGTATATAAAGTCATATTCTTCAAAATGTGATGTTAAATACCAAAATAGAACTTAATCTAGAGTTGTAGATGTCCAATTGGAGTCAAACTAAGTGTAAATGAAAGCTAAGATCCATAGCTCCAACTTTCATGAAGACACCGGAACCAAATTCGGACTCGAAAGAGGAGAAAAATGCAGTCAATGTCAGACAACAGATGTTGTGCGCCTGAAGCGCAAAACCCGCGCCTGGGGCGCATTTCGGCCTTCCTGACTCTGTCCAATTGTGAATGAAGCGCAAATTTCGCGCCTGTGGAGCATGGCACGCTGCTGAATCTATTAAAACGTGTTTTCTCACTTTCAAGGGATTTTTTTGGCTATTGGGAAGTTGGGAGACTTGTGTCTTAGCAGAAAAACTCAAAGACGGCTGTTTCTAACATCATTGGAGGAGTTTTATCAAGAATCATTCATGAATCTTTCTTGTAATTCTCCTTTAATATCTATCTTTTGTATCTTTGTCATGAGTAACTAAACCCTATTTGTTAGGGATGAGTGAAACAAGATGAAACTCTTATTTGTCTGATTTGATTTCAAGTTATATGAATAAGTTTATTGGATTATTTTTTTCATCTCTGTGCTTAATGATTTTTATTGCTTGATAAACTTTGAAATGTTTTACGATTCATATTTTGAAACGAAAGTGGACTTTACGAATGCTTGAGATGAGAAATTCATGATATTGTAATCTAGGGATAGATGCAGGTCATGAAACCAATTGAATTAGTTGCAGAGACAGTAGTTTAATAAGATAATTCTTGAACTGTAAAGCTTAATTCTAATCTTAAATTCACTAAGGAATTAGGGGTTACTTTGGAATTAAAGGTTCTGTCACTAAGGCATTAGGGCAAGAATAATAAAGAGAATTCTGTAATAATTCAATAAAGTAATTTAGTAACTAGGATCAAATTAGAAACCAAGGTTGGACTCAAAGCGAAACTCATCCCTGATATTTTTCTTATTATAAAAGTTCAATTCCATTACTCTTGTTAGTTTCAAATATTATTTCAATCAATTCGATAACTTTTTGTTCAATTTTAGTAATTAAACATAATTCGATAGTAAAACGCAATCCTTGAGTTCGACACTCGGTACTACCGTTTTAATTATTACTTGCAACGATTCAGTACACTTGCTGAAACGCTATCAAAGGTCATTGCGTAAAATTAGGACACCCTAACAGACCCCGTAAGTGTTAGAGTTTGTAACCATGGAGGGACGCAAAATTAGTGACCTACAAAATTTCATCCTTAGCCTTAGACTTTAGTCTTAAGATTTAGGTGAAACCCCAAATACTGATGAGTGAACTCGTGCAACCTTAAGGTCGTCTAGAGGCCATATGATCAAAGTGCGCAACAGGAATAGAACAACTTTTAAGTAGGGATTTTGAAAAAACTCATTTAGAAAATTTATTAGTGAAATATGTGCACCTGCGTTATTTTCTTTTAAATATATTTGTGATTATGTGATCTATTAGGTATTTTAAATTATGGTGCACTATCTATTGTGTTATACATGTTAGTCATAAGCGCATACTTCATAAGTTTCTAAGCGCACTTATATATGTAAACACACTATGTTTTTCCTTAACCGATGTTTTGAAAAAACCTTTCTTGTATGGTATGCTTTTTTTTTTTTTTTTTAAT
>JBBPBP010009778.1:36648970-36670104 GCA_037974735.1 Cicer chorassanicum | reverse complement strand
TCCCATATCTCACTGTATATTATTATATCTAAATACTATCTCAATTAATAAAAATAGAAACGAACTAGTATTTCTTGAATATCTTTAATATAAAAATTTTAAAGAAAATTATAATTTACTAATTATAATTTTTCTGTATAAATTTTATATGTGGTTAATTAAGTGTACCTCTTAAATATTTTCTATACAAATTTTTTAAATCATATATTAATTATAATTTATTGTATACATTATACACTTTCATCCTTCTCTTTAATCATTCTTTTTTGTAAAAATACGTTTTTGATTATACACAAAAACCAATGGTGCCACAGCAACAAAAAGAAGAATTCCTCCAAATAATTCCTCAAACATCCCTTGATGAAATTACAAATAAATAGATTATATAAAGGTAAAATAATTCAAGTCATAATTCAAATACAAGAGAACCTTAATTACTTTGCATATGCATAAATAATATCTTCAAATTATTAAAATCTTTATTTTTGACAAAAATTAATATCGTAATCGAATACAACAATCTTGTAGTCGAATACAAGATAAAATCATGGCTAAGTCAGAGAGTTGGCCATCTCATCTGTATTCGACTACACAGTGAAAATTTTGAATAATTTTTAACGTTGCAGCAAGCCGTATTCGAATACAAATATCTTGTAGTCGAATACAAGATAAAACATGGCTAAGTCAGAGAGTTGGCCATCTCATCTGTATTCGACTACACAGTGAAATGTTTGAAAAATTTTAACGTTGCAGCAAGCTGTATTCGAATACAGAAATATGGTAGTCGAATACAACTGCAACCAATGCAATTTTTCAGCTTTGAATTCAATTTAAAACATTGCAATTCGTTCTCAAATCTCTTGGATCAAAGGCCACGAATCTAAAGAGTTGTTTGAGGACTATAAATAGGTTATAACTTCATTTTCAAATTACCAATTCAAATTATACAATTTCAAAGACTTTGAACTAAATTTTCTAAATTTTTCTAAGTCTTTTTCAGTAATTCAAGTACTTGCATATTATTTTCATATCCTTAAGGTTCTCAAAAGTACTTGAATAAATCTTGAATTATACTACCTTCATTCTATTCCTATATCCTTATCAAAAACAACAAAGTGATTGTAAAAGAAAGTTGAGCTTTCTTTAAAGTGTTGTATCTAAGATAGTAGTGTTCTATCTTTGAAAGTTTGTTAGAAGATTGTAGCCAAGGTCCCAGGGTGAGGACTTGTACATATTCTGACAGATAGTGAAGAAAATCTCTTGTGGTGAGCAAGAGGACTGGACGTACCCTTGGTGATTAGGGGAACCAGGATAAATCTGTTGTGTTCTTTACATTACTGCCATTTACATTATCTTTTACTATTCATAAGCGCAAAAATCAATCACTATAATTCTAAAAACAATCAAAATAACTAAACACCTAATTCACCCCCCCCCCTCTTAGGTGCACATCTGATCTTACATTTTTTTTCTCTCACGTTCTCTATTTTTCCTTTACTCTTCTTAATTTATTCTTTTTATTTTTTACTTTCATATACTATCTAATATATTAATATTGTATTTATATATAAAGATCAAGTTCTCTAAGACTAATTATGTTTAGAGTAACTCTGATTAATAAGTCATTCTAAACATTGAACTATATCAATTCATCTATGAAATTAAAAGTTTGTATTCTAAATTGTAGGATGCTATTGTAATGATAGATTAGTTAGGTCAATAAGTTGGTCATGAATTTAAAAAGTTAGTAAGCACAATTAGCTCTATAACGATTATTGATTGTATAACTCACATACTATCAAATACAATGTTATCTTTCGAGGTTTATGTTCTATACCTTTTAATATGCATATGATTGAAAACTTTGAAATCCTATGATTACTAATACGGTATTAGAGTAATCTTTGACTACTTTTGTATTCAATTCATACAATGATGAAGAGGAGAAATTTGATAGCGATGATTTTACACCAGTGTAGAACAACTCCATTGATTAGAGTTGAAGAACAGTGATACTTATCTCCTAGATATCGGGTTAAATCTCAAATAAGACAAAAATTTGCTAATTTGCAATGGGATAAAGGAGTGATAAAATCATGAATAATAGTGTTGGTCGTTGGTGTTGGGTTGTTACATTCTTCTTCTCTATAGGAAGAATTCTCATGTGTTTAGAACAATTAATCCATTTCCCCTATGCCAAATTTCTCAACCTTGCCCACCAATTCTTCCATTTGTACCCATTTTTTTTTTCTGTGGTGGCTTAGAGTTTGTACAAACAATGGAAACACTTTCATTTTCTTTTTCAGAAACCCCTTCATAGAATTTGCATAAGATGATATTTTCTCGAGAGCTTCTAGAAAAGGAATTTGAAGTTGCTTGAAGACATCAAGAAACTTTTCTCTTTAAATTTCCTCTTCTTTCTTCTTCTTCACAACAGGGCAAGGCAACTCGTGATAAGATGGTGGGACTTGATTTGGTTCCATTTTTTGATTCTTTGTTCTTGGGAACCATCTGTCACCCACTAATTTATGTTTTCTTCCCTTTAACCTCTTTTTCTTAAATAATTTTGTCCTTATTCTCTTCACTATTGGGGGGAATTTTCATCACGTGTTCTAACATTCCACTCCTTAAATTAATAGCATTACAAGACTCATTCTTGGGGGCACCATGATTTGCTTTTTCGGCTAATTGCTTTGAGAGTTGCCTAATTTGGTGCTCCAAGTTCTTCATTAAAGTTTCCCTGCCATACACACATGTCACACATTCTCAAGAATATCAATCACATGAATTCCACTCACCATTTTCTTTGTACCAAGTTATTGTAGGCTTCTAAAGTTAAGATGACCCAACCTTGAATACCACAACCGAATTTCATCCACTTAACTTATTGCCTTCAAGCACTGATTTTTGCAGCTTGCATTTGATGATAAACGTTCTATTCTTTGAAAAATGAGCATTCACAATCAACCTTTTATGTCTATCAATCATCTCCAGTGCACCATTCTTCATTATCACTTGAAAAACTTTTTGAATCAATTGACCTATGCGATTACTCTTCATGCGTCGCACATAGAGTACATTTTCAGTCACCACTGGTTTTCCATTTATTCTTTTAATCACCATATTTCCAGCACCTTCAGCCTCTAATGTTCTATCATCAATAAATCTGATCATACTCTTCCTTGATGTGTCAATGCCCACCAACCACTCTTTGTGACTGGTCATATAATTGGAGCAACCGGTGTCAAGAAACCAAAATTGAGAATGAGGGGGTTCCTCATTTGTAGTAGTCATTAAAAGAACTGTGTTTGAATCTAAATCTGAATCATCTTCTTGTGTAGTACATGTCTCATCTTCACTCTTCTTTTATTTTGTTTGCCCATTCCAGACCAACATTCATCAGCAAAGTGGCCAAATTTCTCACAATTATAGCATTGCACATTTTTCTTGTTAAAGTTTTTTTTTATTTTCCTTTGGGTTTAACATTTCCACCTCCTCCTTTTGATGAGGAATCAGATTTTTCATCACTTTTCTTTAGCTTATCCTTAATCTTCTTCTTCCATATCCTTTTTTTGATCACATTTCTTGTTGATTTGAGTTGATAGTGCTTAATCCCCAGTTTTCCCTCCACTTCTTTAACTCATTCTCAATTCTCTTGCTTCTAAAGTTCCTGGTAGTTCTTCAAGTCTCAAAGTTAAGATGTCTTTATATTCTTTAATGGCACACACGATGTAATCAAACCTGGGATGCAAAGACCTTAGAATCTTCTCAAACATCTTTTGTTCTAACAACCTTTCACCACAAGCAGCCATCTAATTGGTAAAGCTTCTCAATCTTGTAATCAAATTTGAAACCTTATCTTTTTCCTCCATTTGCAGCAGTTCATATTGTTTTTGAAGGGTTTGTAATTGCACTTTCCTGAGTTTTGCACCACCCTAATAGAACTTCTCAAGAATATCTTAGGCTTCTTTTGCACTATTTGCTTCAGAAATTTTGTCAAAGTTTGTTATGTCAAGGCATTGATGAAGAATAAATGCGGTCTTACAATCTTTCTTTTTGTTATCTTTATAAGTTGTTTTTGCACCTCTGTTGGATTTACTCCTAATTCATTATAACCTTTCTCTATGATCTCTAACATTTCTAGAAATTCAAATACGCACAATTTTGAATTCTCCATCGATCCCAGTCTTTTCCATCAAATTGTGGAAAATGTGTTGGAAAATTGTCGCTGATTTCATTGGAATTCATCATCACTTCACTCGTGTTTCTTCCTCCCACTTCACTCGTGTTTTTCTCTATTGGATCGAACCAAATGCTATGGATACCGATTTGTTAGCTTACCAAGTTGAACTTGCACTCAAAGCAATTGTTAAAGGTAACATAAGAGAATGATAAAAGACTCATTTATTTCATTGATTGGCAATCCAATTTACACATTAGTCAATCTAGCTAACTAACAACATATGCTAACTCATCTGCAACAACTAACTAACTGATTAATTAGTTAAGTTTGTTACAACATGTATTTATTATATTACTTGAATTATAAATCATCTAATAATTTTTCTCTCATCTCCTCTCAAAATCTCCCCAAAATGGAGAGAGAGAGAGAGAGACTTGAAAATATATTTGCTCCTTTTCTCCCCTTCATCTACTTCCAACCAAACAAACCTGCATAAATTATGATTGCGTAAATATTATGTGAAAATCAAAATTACATAGATTCAATGAAGATCAAAAGAAATTAACTACTCATATTTTAAAAAATAAAACGGCATGATAAAAAAATGAACCGGAAATTTTTCGGCTACCATAGTTCCTTCATTCCTTTATCTTTTTATTTAACTACTCATACGTGGCTTCGTTCCTTTTTATTTCTGTGTTACCTTCTTTTCTGATTGGGCCTACTCCTTGGGCACAAGGCCATCATGTCCTTTACGCTCATGTTCTTTTTTTTTTTTTCTTAATTAAGCAAACTCTTTCTTTTTCAACCCAACGTGAATTAACCTATTATATTATATATAAAGAATATACCAAACGAGAAAAATTTTATAATAAGGGGGTGAGAGGTTAAATCTTAACCACACAATATTACATGAATGATCAAGATTAGAAGAAAAAGTCATGTGACTTTTTTAAGTGATCATGTGTCACTTAAATAACTCTTAATCATGACCTCTTATAACTCTCATAGTTAAATGTCACTTACTCCATTATGTTAGTACACCTAATAGTAGACTTTTAGTATATTTGTAAGTTACAAAAATAATGTTCCGTAAATAGGACTCATGTGATCTTATAAGTATGCACCTTAACGAATACAATACAATAATCTCATATTCTCTCTTATTTATTCTCCCTTGTGTTCATTCTTTTATATTTTATTTACCTTTAGTTTGGATTAATTTTATAACATGTTATCGGCACGAAACTCTACCGTATAAGGAATAATATAATTAACTTGGTGATTATATTTCAAGAATATTTCTACTTCCCTTATTATCTTCTTCTTATTATTATATTCTTTCTTAAATATTTTATTTCTTTTACTTTATGTCAATTTTTATTTTTTTGCTTATAAATTTTGTTGATAAATTTTGTTGACTTGTATAATTATCAAATATTTCTTTATTTATTCTTGTTAAATTGCTGAAGAAAAAAATTTAACATTAAAAGCATCTCTAAAGAATTGTTCAAAGAATGAATTGTTCTTGACAGTTGTTTATGAAAATCATC
This sequence comes from Cicer chorassanicum, assembly GCA_037974735.1. Lineage (NCBI taxonomy): Eukaryota > Viridiplantae > Streptophyta > Magnoliopsida > Fabales > Fabaceae > Cicer > Cicer chorassanicum. The sequence goes on along the minus strand of JBBPBP010009778.1, from coordinate 36,664,368 downwards.
TATGATATAGTTCTGGAAGAACTAATATTCAAAAATTCATGTAGAATTGCACAAGATATGTTTTTTTTCTTAGCTATAGGTGAGAATTTTGTTATAGTTCCTAAAAAACTAATATTCAAGCATCCTTGTAGAATTGCTCAAAATATACATTTTCTCAACTATCATAGAAAATCATGTTATAGTCCTTGAAGAACTAAATTATTAGACTATAATTAAAGTTTACAATATGTATTTGATCTTAATATTTCTTTACCACTCTAAAATATATACTCTTGAAGTAGAAAAATTGAAAACATACTTTTAAGAATATTTTGAAAGATTAGTCACATTTGCGAGTGAATAAAAGAGTAGTGGTAGATTAAATGTGTGAAAGATCAATTTTGAGAAATTGAACTCCATTTCTAGAAGTGAATGGTTTGATAATTCATGTAGTAACATCATTTCACGGGATTAAATTATTAAAAAAATGGTATAATTGGCTAATTCTTAAAAAAAAAACATATAATTTTATGTTCTTATTTTCTTGAATATTTTTTTTATGAATATAACGCCTCAATAATTTTATGTTCTGTTTTGTAAACAAGGTGAAGTAAAAGCACAAAGGGGAGACATAAAAAATTGGACGAAACATCATTTTTAGTTCTGATAATGTGAATCGTTGGCACTTCGATACTCTCCTTAATAATGATTTCAAATTAATTTTCGAATGATCAAAACCATTTCAATTTAGTCTCTGAATTTAACTTGACTTTTTGTTTAAAAATTTAAATTCATATTCATAATTTTATAATTTTGAAATAATATTTTTTTAAAATATTTTAATTTGTATAACCTAGTTCAACTGACAAATATCGATATTGTTAGGCTAGATCTCATGTTTCGGGTTCAATACTCGAGACATCACAATTCTATATAAATTTCTTTTACATTCAAGTAGAAATTTAATTTATTAAATTATATAAAATAAAATAAAAACTATCATTATAATGAAACCATACAAATTTTTAAAAATTTATATTTATAGTTTAAACCATCAAATTTTATTGTTTTTTAATTTAAAATTATATTTTATTAGATTTTAATTTTATTTTATAAAAGTAATTGAGTAAATTATTTTTTTATCATATTTTATTAATTTATAACTCAACTCATATTTAAAATAAAAATTTTAATTAAAGAGGATGTATACGATAAAGGTCGGAAACTATTTATATTATATTATATTTTTGTTTCTTATTCTGACAATCGAACAAACTATAACAACTTCTGGAAAAAAAAAAAGTAAATTAGGGACCTTCAATAAATATCTGGTCACTCTTCAAATAACCTTTGAGTTTTTTATCTGTAAAGAAATTGACCTAGGCCAAATAGTTGGGGATAGTGGAAAGTGGATGTGTATAGTATTTATCCAAATCATTTTTGGTGTGATATTTTTGTTTTGACAAAGATATGAACCAATTTTTAATTGTGATTGATACCATATTATAATAAATATATTATTATTTGATATTGGAAGAATGATTATGAAGTTCATTTACGATGTAAACCGAAGGTCATTTTTATAAGAAAAACAGTTTTTTTATATAAAATTGTTTTTGATTTTTTTACTAAGAAAATAGTTTTTAATCTTACTTAATATGTGTGATAATGATACTTGTATCTTTTTATTAATAGAGATCAAAAGTATATCCTATCACTGTAATTTTACACTCTCAATGAAAAATTATACAATTGTTGGATATGTTGACAAGTTGTGGTTAGTTGTTGGTGTATAATCTTTAATTTCTTATTATTATTATATACTGATATTAATACCTTTATTTAATATGTGTAAAATATTAAACAAATATGTCACTTATTGCTCGATGAAGAGCGAGCGTATTATGATTACTTTTTTCTAGGGTTGGAGTTTGAACCCACTATCTAAGGGCCAATTCAATTTTTTGCTTTTGTTCTCAAAGTTTATTTTAAAAATAAAATATATTTAAGTAAAATGAAGTTAAGTTGGTTTCTCATTTATTTTACTAATAATTCTTTTTCTTATAAAATTGAATCATAAAATTTGATTTTATAATTTTTATTTTTGTTTTAACTCTAACATGCCGCGGCGGAAAAGACATAGGATGACCACCAAAGTTTTGAATAATTTTTTAAAAAATACTACTATTTTTCTTTTATTTATATGAGATATTTTATTTGTCCTTCTTAAAGTTTCCAATAATTTTTAGAAACTTACGGCTACTCTTACCTTATTTATAGGAGACATTTGACTTATAATTTTACCCATAAAAATTTATCTATTTGATATATTTTATGAAACAAATCAGGGTTGGACTTTAGTTATGTGCAATACAGGATGATCCAAAAGTTTATATTTCTACTTTTATATTCAAATTCTAAAATTACTCTTCTAATTTCGTTAGACATTTCTCTTTATCTTCTCTATATTTGTAGGGATGAGTATAAAATGGTGTCCTCAAAGTCAAATGTATATAATTGTGATCTGGCATATAATTTGGAAGAAAATTTTACATATGAATTTGATTGAATGTATGAAAGTAGTTAAATTTTATTAAAAAAAATATATTTATGTTAACAAAATTGAAAAATGAATAATTATTAATTGTGTTAAAGTTGTGAAAACTAAATTATATAAGTCTATAACATAACTGTGGTTTAACATATGCTAATCGGTGATGAATTTTTACTAGACATGACATATGTTAATAAATATGCTAATTAATATAGATATGGTGGTGTATGTTGTTGTAATTTTGGGATCTATAATCGGTGTACTTTATGAGTAGAATTGTTTTTATGAGTTAAATTGTGGTTGTTGATTATCGTTGTCGTGTATATTTGAATCTAATATGTGAAGGTGACATGTTATATGTGCTTCTTTTCTTATTGCACGAATTAACCTAATCAAATGACATGCATCATGTAGATTGTATCATATAGATTGATATGCGTAGATCCTCATTGCATGATGTAGATTAGTATGTGTATATGGACTAAAATTTATTTTACCATTTTTTTTAATTATTAAAATTGTATTTTTTAATAGGCTCAATTTTTAAGATTAGAACAGAGTCTTCAAAATCTTTAAGACAACTATGGACCAAATACATAAATTTTTGTAGATCAAATTATAGTTCAGATGTCTATTATAAAAAAACCTAAGAGAATAATTTATAAAAAAATTACAAAAACGACTACTATAATTATAAAATAAAATAAATTTTCCAATCTAAATTCCAACTAATTTTTAATTATTAAAAATGTAAACCAAAATTTGATCTACTATCTCTCTCCAATATATTTTTGTAAATTTACAACTTAAAATTCTTATATGCAATATAATATTATACTTTTTATTTATCTATTAAAATTTTAAAATTTCTTTCACTCTAATGTTTCAGTTCAAGATCCGCCACTGCTAACACGTTACCAGTAGTGACCGTCAACCACCATTTTGGCCATAGTTGACAACTACTCTAATTCTCCACTACTTTGACCACGTCAACTACCACTTTGATTAATACCGACCACCATTATAGCCTCTCTAACCGTCGCGCATCACCACTCTGACCGTCGCCGACCAATACTCTTTTCACCACTCTGACCATCAATGACAACCACCGATCACTACTCTAGCCATCAATTTGACCACCACTCTAACCACCATCGATCATCATTCTAACCAATGCCAACCACCACTCGAACCACCAACGACCACCTCTTTGACCACCGTTGTGGCCCTGCTAACCACCATCTACCACACAAAAAATAAAAATGAATGAGTGTATAATATTAAAAAGAAACACCTTTTAAATGTATGTTCTATTACAACTAAGGTCATGCCAACGTCTTTCTAAAAAAAAAGTCATGACAATTGATTAAGAAAAATAATTCAACAAACATTAAAAAAATTATTAACCATAATATAAATTAGATTAATACAATTGGCTTCTGATGATTATGGTTCATTCTAATTTAAATGAAATTTTTAATAGTATCTTAATAATAATATTTAAATTTTTTAAACTAAAGTTAAAGTTTATTGCAACTAAAGGTATGTGAATAACAGTGTTGGTCAGAGGGGTCGAACTGTTACAAACAAGGTGCAACTTAATTGATACTACGAAAGATTGAACAGTGATATTTATCTTCTAGGTATAAGATTCGATTCCCACAAAAGAAAAACTCATTAATTTCTAACTGGGGGAAAAGGAGGAGTGAGAAGTTTGTGAATCACAATGTCGGTTAGAGGGTTTGGGTTGTTACATCAACTGCCTAAACCTTGTGAATTGTTGTGTATGTAAGGATAATAGGAAGCCGATTAGAGAGGTTGGGCTGTTACACCAACCACCTAAACTTCGTGAGTTGTTGTGTATGTAACGGTAATAGGCAGGGGTGTTAAAAAAACCAAAAATTGAACCAAACTGCATAACTGAACCAAACTATTTTTGAATTTAACTGATTTATAAAAATTGAGAACCAAACTGTTTTTTCAAAAACAATTTATTAACCGAACTGATTTTTTAAAACTTGAAACGAATCCAACTAGTTTTTAGTTCAAAATAACTAGAACCAAATTTGTTTTTTTAGAAGTAATTAGGGCTAATTATGTAAAATGTGGCTTACATGAACAAAAAAACTAACTTAAAACCAGTTCGGTTCAGAGTAATAATCGGTTCATCGATTTATAGAACAGTTTGGTTTGGTTTTTTGAACTGAAAATCGGCTCGGTTTAGTTTTCAAACAATTCTAATTCAAAACTAAACCTTGCCCACCCCTAGTAATAGGTAACCGTAGAAGTAAGGACCTAATTATAACACATTCTGTTCATTCTATGAAATGCCACGAAATGCGAGATTAGAAACTTATGATGCAAGCCTACCAAAATAGGTCTTTCCTCAAAACGTTTCCTTTATATTAGTGGGTAATCTTGTTTGTGGACAAATACTAAAGATATTTAGTCTTCATAATTTTATATTCAAGGTCATAATGTAAAATTAGGACACCCTAAGAGACCCCGTCATATGTAGTAATCGAGTAGTGAAACCAAAGTAAGTGTTAGAGTTTGTAACCGTGGAGGGACTTGAGTAGACCTAGTCACAAAATTAGTGACCTACAACATTTCATCCTTACTCTTAGACTTTAGTCTTAAGATTTAGGTGAAACTCCAAATACTGATGAGTGAACTCGTGCAACCATAAGGTTGCTAGAGGCCCTATGATCAAAGTGTGCAACAGTAATAGAACAACTTTTAAGTAGAGATTTTGAAAAAACTCACTTAGAAAATTTATTAGTGAAATATGTGCACCTGTGATCTTTTCTTTTAAATACATTTGTGTTTATGTGATCTATTAGATATTTTAAATTATGGTGCGCTATCTATTGTGTTATACATTTTAGTGATAAGCGCATACTTCATAGGTTTCTAAACGCACTTATAAATGTATACACACTACTTTTTTCCTTGTTGATTAGACAAAATCGATGTTTTAGAAACCTTTCTTGTATGGTATACTTTTTTTTAATGAGAATGCAAGAATGTTGATGAATAATGTGTGGTGTTTGTAATTACGCACCTTAAGACCAAGACTTACTAAATTTTGAGGACAAAATTTTTATAACGTGAGGAGAATGTAACACCACAAATTACTATTAAAAAAAAAAGATATATCCCTCGCATGATGCACGGTACAAATTATAAAAGATGAGTTGCATTTTATTAATGAGGCAAATGTTGTTGATCCTTTTGATTGTAACCTTGAATTTTGGCCTAGTACCTCCAAATATTTTTGACCTTGTTTATTTAATAATATTTATTGTAGTACTCTAAATGATAAGTGATGGGGTGCCATCTCCCTATGTGATGTCTTTGCAATGTGATGTCTTTATACTTTGGTTTGTTTTTTTTTTCTTAAAAAAAAGTAACACTTTTTTATTTATTTTGAAAGTTGAATTTAAAATTTAAAATTATAATAAGAAAAAAGTTAAAATACTTTTGTAAAAATATAATATGATGGGAATATAAATTTATATCTGTTTGTGATAGAAGTACACAATAAAGTTAGTGTTGTGTAAAGAAGTATTTTTTGAAAATTGAAATTATTGATTTTATTTTTTGGAGTTTGAAAAGAAGATGAATTATCTTCATAGAAAGTTTTTGAAATCGGTAATTATTGTAGGAAATTAATAAATGAGAATTGATTGGATAGAAGGGCTGAAAGGAAGTTTTAGGCAAGATGTATGTAAATCATCTTACTTTCATACATAAAAGAAAAGATTAACAAATACTAACAATTACACAATTTTTCTAATGATTCTTAATTTCAAAAAACAGCCACATAATAAATTAAAGAGTCCAATCAATAAATTATTATTCTTTTGTAGAAATTCACTTTACAACTAAAGATGATGATAACAATCGGTAAAGAAATTCGCATAAAATTTTATATGTGAACTTGAAATATAGTATTTAACTTAACAATTTTAGCATTTAGCTAAATTTTATTATGGGTAGATCTCAATCAAAGACCTTAAACCTAAAATTGGAGTTATCTTATAGTCACTAAAACCTGCTAAGGAAATCAACTTAATCCATTCTTTGTGATTCCTCTCTTTTCCTGTGAGTAGTACCATCATCAACATATCAAAGAACAATTGTGTTTCTAGTGATTCATAATTAATGTCTCCTTTCTTAGTATCCAACACCATGTCAATGACTATCACTTTCCCTTCTTTACCTTTCTTCGCAAGTGATTCCTTACATTTTTTCAAAATCTTCACACATTCCTCGTCATTCCAGTCATGCAATATCCACTACAATTTCATTGACACTTTTATTTGGGTTATTAAACAAAGACGGATAAAAAAAAAAAAAGAACCGAAAATAAGAAGAAAATTATACTTGATCATTATCACTTTTATTTGGGTCTTTAAAGAAAGACAAAAAACAAAAATAAAGTGAGAAGAAGAGAAAGCCAGAAGAAAATTATATTGATAATTAACAGTTAAATAGATGAAATTCAATGTTTGTAATGCATTATTAAATGGAGTATTTCTTATAGTTGAATCACTCTACCTAATAATAGATTATAAACATTGAAATTCATTAATCCAACCGTCAAATAAAAAATTCTTATTTAATAAATTTAATCTACAAATACTCATAAATTTTTTAAATTATTTGATGCTTCATTAAATAACTACAAATGAACGTCTAATAACCTTTTAAAAATAAATAAAATTGAACTGTCAAATTTCATAGCTATGAGTTTTGAATTAATATGATATTTTGTGTGTTAGACCATTAATATAGTGTGATAGTAATTAACGGTTGGATTAATAAAATTTAATATTTATATATAAATGATACATCAAATAATTTTATATTAGTATAAATTTTATACCTTAAAGACATGATAGGATAGTAGTTATTCGCCAAATGGTGGGTTTCATAATATAGACATACAATTAATAATAATCAGATGTGTCATAATATTATATATGTTTGAGATTGAGGTATTTGTAACATTCTACCTTCAATAAAATGGCATCTGCAGAGGGAGTTTCTTTAAACATGTCCCCGCCAACATATTTTAGATTCTCAGTTCCTTGCAAACCCACAACAACATGTGGTAGATCAAATACTGTGCACTCCAATTGTGGGAATGATTTGGCAAGAGCCTTTGCCATGGTCCCTGTGCCTCCTCCAACATCAACCAATGACTTCAATCCATTGAACACTTCCTTGCACTTCTCAATCACAACACTACTCACCAATCGAGCATCCCTCGCCATTGCATCATTGAACATGTTGTTAAATTTGGGCTCGCGCTCCGCATAATCCCAACACAACATCCCATGCGCCGTTTCAAACGCAGTAGGATCGTCATTTTTTAATCAAGTAGACAATTTATGCCACGGATTCGTCAAAACAGGATCAAGTATCGCGTGCACGAATGGTGTCACACTCATTGGATTATCCGTAAGTAGCAATAAAGATGCATCAGTTAACATATACTCAATTTCTAACTCATTCTCTGTAACATTTTGTTGAGAGAAAAAACCAGAATGAGTCATTGTTGGCATCAAGCGATAGATGTAGGGGGTTTTTGAAGGGTGGATTGACAGTGTAGAAATGAGTTTTGAGAGTGACATTGGTTTTCCATAGTTGTGTATAATATCAGGTATACTTAAATCAACTACACATTTCAGTGACATGGAATTTATGAAGTTAAAAATATGATTCCACATGTGGCTTTGAGCTTTGAGCAAATTGGAAGCAACATGCTCTTCATTTTGGGATTCCATACTTGCTACTTCAATTCTATTAGCAGGATTTAGAGTAGATGGATTAATTGGAAACCTCACACTTTTTGGGTCTATATATATGATAGCTAGTATATATGTGATCAACACTACTCAATAATTCAATATCAAATTTCCTCCACATTAAATTATTGGATTACACATAAGCAGCCACCGTAAACTTTATTTTATATATATTTACTATTATGGAATCATAGTTGTTGGGATTCTATAATATAATTGACCTTGTGTTATCATATATATGCATGCTTCTATTATTGCGCTGGCTTTTATTGATCAGTGTTTTTATACTTGGAATTATTAGTATTTCTTGTTATAGTTTATATCAAAGCATATGTAATATTGTGGATTTTGAAAGTCTTCATAATTGTATCTCAACGATAAGTTCGACAAAATCAACCACATTAATTAGTTGGTTATAATTTTTTGTTTTAGTGATGGAGGGAGATCCTGCACATATATATGTGTATTAGACATGGTAGGTTTATAGCATCTCCCTTTGATTGCAAAGAGCATACTTTGAAACGGAGAAACAAAAGAGGTGAAAGTTAGCAACACATGTAGAATAAGTGCAATTGGAGATGCCGCCACCACCTATTTTATTATTTTTGGGGGACAAGTAGAATAAGTGCAAGTGGATATCTCTGTGGCGACCAACATAGGAGTCAGAGAGGTAACTATTCATTTACTGTTAAACTTTAATTTATACCATATATTTTATCTATAAATTTGAATTTTTCAGCATTACGATGCATTGAAGTACATCAATTAATGTCAAAAATCGCTATGATCGCAAATATTAATTAAAGAATTTTGAAATGCCGAAAAATAAATCAGTTTAAAGATTTTGAATGTCAAAAGTATATTGGCTAAGATTTTTAGATGTCAAAAATACATTGATTAAAAGAAATGTATTTTTTTTTTGAAGATTTATTCTTCTCTTAAAATAAGAACAAGAAAGATTTTAATTCAATATTGCTTCTTTTATTTTTTTTCAATTGGTGTTGAATTAAATCTACAGGAAGATCTTCTCTTGTCTTTTTTTTTTTTTATTTTGAACGAAATTTTAGGATTTTTGACCCATATATTCCTTTTTTATTTTTATTTTTTTCTCAAAATGCCACACTCCCAGCGACCTCCAACTGAACCCAAAAAATCCAGCCTTCAGCTGGTCGCACCCCTCCAAAACGACCTCCCACTCGGCCCAAAAAGTAGGGCAGACAGGGAATTAAATTTGGGAATGTAGCATTTTAGAAAGAAAAAAATAAAAAAGGGATATATGGGTCAAAAATCCGAAATTTTATGTGCAGCTTCTTGGTAATTTAGCTTGGACTTCTAATTGGGTATCCAATTATGATTTCTTTTTTCTAGAAACAAAGAACAATCTTACTTCTTTTTTTTTTTTTGGTAAGTGTTGAATCTAAAGTCTACACTTTCATGGAAGATATTTGCTTGCATTTTTTTTAAAATGCTAATTTGACTAGAAAGAAATAATTTTGTCACCAAATGTTGTTGGTGTTCTTGAAAAATCTTCAACAAACACACTTAACTTCATCTTCTTACTTGATGAAAATTGTTGTTGCTAAAACAAGGTTGATATCAAAACTTTGATGAGGGAAAAAGAAGAAAATGAAGAAAGGAATAATGAGAAAGAACTAGTTTTGAATAGATAAATAAGAGAGAAATGAATAACTTGTCCGAGAATCAAATGGAAAATAAAAGATAAATCAATTAAGTTTCTATGAAAATTTTCAAAAATATTTTGAGACAGAAAATACCGAAATAATTAGCACTCTAATATCATATTACGATTATTGATTTAAGTCATTGATAAAAGAGAAATTGATAAAAGTAAATTAAGTAATATTATTATACATAATGGAGAGTTAATTATATCAAAAGTTACAAATATTTATAATCAATTAAATAAATAACTAACTAATGTAAAATAATTAAGTGATTAGTGCAAATTCATAAGCTTGCGAGATGCATTATGAAAATTGGTTTACCATTCAAATCAGAGTCTACATTTTCATTTTCATCTTAGAGGTGGGAAGTAATTTGTAAACGTTGGTTTTGTATTTTTTCAAATCATTATATAGGTTCGAATATTATCATCGACTATGTCTGATTAATTTCTCCTATAAATATAAAAAGCCGACCACTTTTAATAGATCTCTCATTCAAATTTCATTTTTTTGCTACCTATCAAAATAGAATAGACATTGCTTTAAAAAATTACTCTCTCTATTTCAAATATAATGATTGTCACAATTGTAACATAAATTATTTTACAAAAATGTTTCAATTTTTAATATAATTTTAATTATTTTTTAAAATTTATATCGTTTAATTAATATTATGTACATTATTTTTAAATTATTTTTTTTATAAATAGAATACATCAATAATAAATAACAAAAATTCAATAAAGATTATTGATCAGACAAACAATATCGTTAATTGTTAATCGAATTAGATTTTAAGGATGATTTATTATTTTTTAATTTATATAAAATTTATATGGAATAATATATTATTGTGAATGGAGGGATTGTTTGGTCTTACACCTGCTCCAAGTGATAAAAGACATGCAAGAAAACGTTAAACTGATAAACAAAAAGTGTTTCTTTTTTATGGACATTGGATGAGAAATAGATTTCTTAATTGGGGTCATTCAAGTAAGGGTGTTTAGATCCAATTTAATTTATCGTAAATCGCAACAATCGAAAAAAAAATACATTTTTAAATGTATTAGATTGGTTTTAAGTTCCTACAATGAAACTGATCCAATCCCTCCAATCAAAATTGAAAATATATCGATATGTATATATATATAGTATATTGAATGTACATTTTCATATTTTTTAAAAATCTATTAAATGCTTAAATAGTGTACCTTTGTTTTTTTTTTTACTAAACATTTTTTTTCTTCTTAACTATATATTAAATAACCAATCCAATTCAATCGATAAAAATTAGATCAAATTTAATTTCAAAACTAAACTAGATAGATGGTTAAATAATTAAACTAAAGATATTAGATTAATAATTTTTTTTCTCAAAAGAGAACTAAACTAATCCGCGAACATCCCTGATACAAAGATACATGCAACTTGATCATCTATCACATTCTTAAAGGGCAAGATCCATGTTGTCATGTTAATTGTGCCGGATGAATGACATTTGTATGTGTCATTTATCTTACAAGGAAAGTTGCTTTAAATTTGAAGTAAGATTATAACAAAACAAAAAAAAAAATACAAAAGAAGGTACAATGAAAAGTTCTCTAATTATTAAATTACAATATTGATTCTTAGCTTGAGTGGGTTGAAGAGTGAAAACATATTATATTGATGCTGAGCTAATTAAAAGCAACTTTAAGATCAAATTGTCACTCAAAATTAAAATAAAGGACCACATCAAGAAAAAACAAATATAAAAGACCAAACGTTAACTAAAATTAAGTTAAGGGACCACGGATGTAATTAAGTCTAAAAAATATAAATATATCAATTATATCTTCCATCTAATTTTTTTTTCTTAACGTCCATCTACTTCTAATAAATATAAGAATACAATAAACTACTACTAACATAAGGATCTTTAATCCAAATTTTCCATACTTTTATTAAAGTAAAGTTTGTTATTTTATCTTTTTCTTTCTTCTATCATCTTCTATGTAATTTTGATTTCCACATATTATTAATGCAATCATAATTTATGCGGGTTTGTTTGGTTGGAAGTAGATGAAAGGGAGAAGATGAGCAGAGATATTTTCAAGTCTCTTATAGCTTAATTTTGCTCTCTCTCTCTCTCTCTCTCTCTCTCTCTCTCTCTCTCTCTCTCCATTTTGGGGAGATTTTGAGGGGAAATAAGAGAACCAAAATTATTAGATGATTTGTAATTCAAGTAATGTAATAAATAGATGTTGTAACAAACTTAACTAATTAATCACTTAGTTAGTTGTTGCAGATTAGTTAGCATATGTTGTTAGTTAGCTTGATTGACTAATGTATAAATTGGATTCTCAATCAATGAAATAATGAGTCTTTTATCATTCTCTTATGTTACCTTTAACAATTGCTATGAGTGCAAGTTCAAAATGGTAAGCTAACAAATTGGTATCCAGAGCGTTTGGTTCGATCCAATAGAGAAAAACACGAGTGAAGTGTGAGGAAGAAACACGAGTGAAGTGCTGATGAATTCCAATGGAAACAGTGGCAATTTCCAGCACACTTGCCACAATTTGATGGAAAAGACTAGGATCTATGGAGAATTCAGATTCGTGCGCTATTTAGATTTCAAGAAGTGTTGGAGATCATATAGAAAGGTTATGATGAACTGAGAGTAAATCCAATAGCGGTGCAAAGAACAACTTATAAAGATAACAAAAAGAAAGATTGTAAGGCCACATTTATTCTTCATCAATGCCTTGCATAACAAATTTTGACAAATTTTGAAACAAAAAGTGCAAAAAAAGCCTGTGATATTCTTGAGAAGTGTTATTAAGGTGATGCAGAAGTCAAGAAAGTGAAATTACAAATCATTCAAAAACAATATGAACTGCTGCAAATGGAGTAAAAAGATAAGGTTTCAAATTTGATTACAAGATTGATAAGCTTTACCAATCAGATGGCTGCTTGTGGTGAATGGTTGTTAGAACAAAAGATATGTGAGAAGATTCTAAGGTCTTTGCATCCCAGGTTTGATTATATCGTGTGTGCCATTGAATAATATAAAAACATCTCAACTTTGAGTCTTGAAGAACTGCCAAGAACTTTAGAAGCAAGAGAATTGAGAATGAGTTGAAGAAGTGGAGGGAAAACTAGGGATCAAGCACTATCAACTCAAATAACAAGAAATGTGATAAAAAAAAATGATTTGGAAGAAGAACATTAAGAATAAACTCAAGAAAAGTGATGAAAAATCTAAATCTTTATCAAAAAGAGAAAGTGGAAATGTTAAACCCAAACAAAACAAAACTTTGACAAGAAAAAGGTGCAATGCTATAATTGTGAGAAATTTGGCCACTTTATTGATGGATGCTAGTCTGGAATGGGCAAACAAAAAAAAGAAGAGTGAAGATGAGACATGTACTGCAAAAGAAGATGATTCAGATTTATATTCAGACACAGTTCTTTTGACGACTACTATAAATTAGGAGCCCTCTCAATCTTAATTTTGGTTTCTTGACACCAGTTGCTCGAATTATATGACCAATCACAAAGAATGGTTGGTGGACATTGATACGTCAAGGAAGAGTAAAATCAGATTTGTTGATGATAGAACATTGGATGCTAAAAGTGCTAGAAATATGGCGATTAAAAGAAAGCATGGAAAATCAGTGGTGATTGAAAATGTACTCTATGTGTCACCCATGAAGAGTAATCTTTTAAGCATAGGTCAATTGATTCAAAAAGTTTTTCAAGTGGTAATGAAGAATGGTGCACTGGAGATGTATGATAGCATAAAAGGTTGATTGTGAAGACTCCTTTTTCAAAGAATAGAACATTTATCATCAAATGCAAGCTGCAAATGTTCAGTAGTTAAAGGCAATAAGTTCAGTGGATGAGAGTTGGTTGTGGCATTCAAGGTTGGGTCATCTAAACTTTAGAAGTCTACAACAACTTGGTACAAAGAAGATGGTGAATCGAATTCATGTAATTAATATTCCTGAGAATGTGTGAGATGTGTGTATGGCAAGAAAACTTTATTGAAGAACTTGGAGCACCAAATTAGACAACTCTCAAAGCAATTAGCTGAAAAAGCAAATCATGGTGCCCTCAAGAATGAGTCTTATAATGCTATTAATTTGAGGAATGGAATGTTGGAACACGTTGTGATGAAGAAAATTTCCCCCAAAAGTGAAGAGAACAAGGACAAAATTGTTTAAGAAAAAGAGGTTAAAGGGAAGAAAACATAAATTATTGGGTGACAGATGGTTCCCAAGAACAAAGAATCAAAAAATGGAACCAAATCAAGTTCCACCATCTTATCTCGAGTTGCATTGCCTTGTTGTGAAGAAGAAGAAGAAAAAAGAGGAAATTCAAAGAGAAAAGTATGTTGATATCTTCAAACAACTTCGAATTAATATTCCTTTTCTAGAAGCTCTTTGAGAAAATATCATCTTATGCAAATTCTATTAAGGGGTTTCTGAAAAAGAGAGAGAAAATTAAAGTGTTTCAATTGTTTATACAAACTCTAAAGCCACCACGGAAAAAAAATGGGTACAAATGGAAGAATATGTGGGAAAAGTTGAGAAATTTGGCACAGGGGAAATGGATAAATTGTTCTAAGCACATTGGAATTCTTCCTATAAAGAAGAAGAATGTAACAACCCAACACCAACGACCAACACTATTATTCATGATTTCCTCACCCCCTTTATCCCATTGCAAATTAGCAAATTTTTGTTTTATGTGGGATTGAACTCGATACATAGGAGATAAGTATCACTGTTCTTCAACTCTAATCAATGGAGTTGTTCTGCACTGGTGTGAAATCATCGATATCAAATTTCTCCTCTTCATCATTGTATGAATTGAATACAAAAGTAGTTGGAGGTTACTCTGATGCCATATTAGTAATCAAAGGATTTCAAGGTTTTCAATCATATGCATATTAAATGATATAGAACATAAGCCTCTAAAGAGCTAATTATACAATGAATGATTCTATTTATAGAGCTAATTGTGCTTACTAACTTTTTAAATTCATGGCCAACTTATTGACCTAACTAATCTATCCTAACAATAGCATCATACGATAAATTTAGTCAATACAAACTTTTAATTTAGTAATTTAATAGATGAATTGATAAAGTTCAATGTTTAGAATAACTTATTAAGCAGACTTAATCTAAACATAGTTAGTCTTAGAGTGACTTGATCTTTTTATATATATAAATACAATATTAATATATTAGATAGTATATGAAAGTAAAATTAAAAAGAATAAAATAAGAAGAGTAAAAGAAAAAGAGAGAAAGTGAGAGAAAAAAAAATGATTGAAGAGAAACATGAAAGTGTACCGTCTATACAATAAATTAT
>JBBPBP010009778.1:36590015-36639131 GCA_037974735.1 Cicer chorassanicum | reverse complement strand
ATTAACATTAAAAGCATCTCTAAAGAATTGTTCAAAGAATGAATTGTTCTTGACATATGTTTATGAAAATCATCTGTGATATAGTTCCGGAAGAACTAATATTCAAGAATCCATGTAGAATTGCACAAAATATGTTTTTTCTTAGCTATAGTTGAGAATTTTGTTATAGTTCCTAAAAAACTAATATTCAAACATCCTTGTAGAATTGCTCAAAATATACATTTTCTCAACTATCGTAGATAATTATGTTATAGTCCTTGAAGGAATAAATTATTAGACCATAATTAAAATTTACAATATGTATTTGATCTTAGTATTTCTATACCACTCTAATATATATACCTTTGAAGTAGAAAAATTGAAAACATACTTTTAAGAATATTTTGAAAGATTAGTCACATTTGCGAGTGAATAAAAGAGTAGTGGTAGATTAAATGGGTGAAAGATCAATTTTGAGAAATTGAACTCCATTTCTAGAAGTGAATGGTTTGATAATTCATGTAGTAACATCATTTCATGGGATTAAATTATTAAAAAAATGGTATAATTGGTTAATTCTTAAAAAAAATCCATATAATTTTATGTTCTTATTTTCTTGAATATTTTTTTTTATGAATATAACGACTCAATAACTTATTTACATTATTGAGAAGTTTAACTTCTCTTCCTACTTAAACTTAGAATCTTAAGATAATATTTTGTACGAAGAAATAGTAAGAAGACTTGTACCATTTTTTTAAGTAAGAAGATTTATACAATTTTCTTTTGTTCTTATTTCTCTTGTTGTCTTATACCAAGTACAAAATGATATTGCTAATACTTGCAAGTTTTATGTCATGTTTTTACCAAGAATTACAAGCAAGATAATTGTCTCACAAGTTCTACATGTGAGAACTAAGAAGTAATGTATGAGCAATTTCTTTAAGTCTTGTTAATTTAATTATTTTAAACTATCATTCTAATTAAGATGAATGAATATGATTTAATATTCAAATTTTCATTATTAAAGTTATTTAATTAATTTTGATTTTATATATGCATTGTTAACATATATATTTGGGGATAAGTTTTATTGATAATTTGCGTTGCTAAATTATTATGTTTAACTTCTCACGTTTTATTTTATGTGTATTTTATTTTGAACAAATTTTTATGAGTAAATAAATAATTTATCTCAATTTATTTAATTTTATAGTTATATTGAAAAAACGCGTACGTGTGGTTTATAGAGTTTTATTTGTTCAAGGGAATTTGGTGTTCTCATTTACTAATATGTAAAATGTTGTCTTTGATATATGCATATAATAATATAAAAGGTAAATCAAATCTTTAGAATATTTATTATATAGTTTTATTTGGATGAATTTCTTTACAAATTATGATTGTTAATTATTGATTTAAATGGATTAGAACAATTGAAATCCATATTATTGTAAACCTAAAGTTTACATATCTTATTAAATTTGTTGTTGGCAAGACCGGTTGGGCCATCCCGAACCTATTATGAAGCGAAAAATTATTACAGATATATGTGAACATATGTTGAAGAACCAAAATATTCTTCACTTAAATAGTTTTTATGTATTATTAGTTCTATAAAAAATCTGACAATTTGAAGGAATGAGTATCTCCCATTTCTAGAATGTATATGAGGTGGTATTTGTGGATCAATACACCGAATTATGTTTGTTGTCAACACGCAACCAAAAGTTTGTGAGATTGTTGTGTCAACTAATTTGACCAAGAGGTCATTTTTCTCATAAGTATTGTATAGGAATTGATATTGAGCTTCATATAGCATATGTTCATACACAAAAATGGTATTGAAGAACCATTAATTAGATGTCTAATGTTGATTTTAAAATCAATATTTATGAGATTGTACCTTACAATTTTAACTTGGGAACATGCAATGTATGTTGAGATATTGATTCGTATAAAGCCAATGAGTTACTACATGTCGAGATATTGATTCGTATAAAGCCAACGTGATATTGATTCGTATGGCGCTATATGTGATAAATAAAGATCATGAACTAAAGTCTATTAAATATTATAGACAAAGAAATTCTTTGAAAATAGAAAAAAGCAATTAAAGTGAAATTAAACTCGTTTTGCAAAGTGAAAGGTTTTTGTACATGTAGTCTGCACACACGAAGATGTGAAGCTAATTAGTTACTACTGATTTTTCGCGCTAAAAGAATTGAGAATGATGAAATACATATATATAAAATTTGACATGTTATTCAAGAGTATGATAAAAGTCTACTATTGATTTTGAAGAGACATATTCACCTGAAATAAATTCAAGAACTTTTTCATACCTAATTAAGTTTAATAACACATGAAATATTGAATTTATATAAAAGATGTGTTACAACATATTTTCGTGAGACATAAAATTCATATTCTTGAAGATATGACTTAATGAAAATGAATAAGTCTCTTTATCTACTCAAACAATCTATGCATGTTGTGTAATATTCTTAGTGAATATTTTCAAACGAGAGATGTAAGAATGACATCATTTGTCAATTTTTAAGAAAATATTTGAAAATAAGTTTGTTATGATTGTTGTTTATGTTGATGATATAAAATCAAAACTCCCAAATAGCTTATGAAATATTTTGATTAAAGAAAAGTGTAACATGAAATATGTAGGATGGGAAAATATTTGTTTTGAGATTACAAATTGAGTATTTGAAGAATAATATTTTTATAAAATCATAAAGCTTATATAGCACAAGTGCTATTATTGTTCTACATGGACAAATAACATTTGTTCTGTAATTCAATGAAAACTAATTGGTTATTGAAGGTGCGAACACGAGAAGGGGGGTTGAATTGTGTTTGCACAAAGTTGATACCTTTTTGATAATTTATAAATAACTAAAAATTAGTTTGGATTTGGTTACTTACTTGGAGTAGAAGCAATCGAATTTAGAGGCAGCAATCAACGAAAGCATAAATAATTTGACGCGTAGAATTATCCTGGTTCACCACTAACTTGGCTACATCCAGTCCCCTCATTCAGAAGGCTTTAATCCACTAATTCAAAAACCTTGAATTACAAAGCACCTGACCCTCCAAGCCAGTCTTCCCAAACAGCCTGACAACCCAGACTTTTGAGGAACTAACCACCTTGACCCTACAAGCCAAGTCTTCTCCTAACAACCTGACGACCCCAGATTGAAGAAGGAGCTAAACCACTAACGGGTTGGATACAAGAGATTGAAACTTGAGTAGTTGCTTCTAACAAAGCTGATAATAATAATAACTCTCACACTTTAAGAAAAGAACACTCAAGAAATATTTCTCATTCAAACAAGTGTTTCTCTCTTTGAACTCAAAGATGATTTTGGAATCTTGAGCTTGAGTTCTTCTACTCTTTTCTGTTTTTTGATGATTTTCTCCTTTAGCCTTGAGTGTCTATTTATAGTGAAAATTTGGGCTTCAATTTAGTCCTTATTTAATTCTGAATTGTATCTTGTTTAGATTTAGTTTGTAAATTCTTCAAATTGATTATGTTCCTATTTTGTGTAGATTGACTTTGTAAATTCTTCAGAATGATTCTGTTCCTATTTTGTGTAGATTGACTTTGTAAATTCTTCAAATCAAATATTCTTCAAATCTTCATTAAATGTTGATCAAATATTCTTCAAATCTTCAATTAAATGTTGATCAAATATTCTTCAAATATTTTTCAAATCTTCTTCAAATATTCTTCAAATCTTCTTCAAATATTCTTCAAATCTTCTTCAAATATTTTTCAAATCTTCTTCAAATCTTGACCATATTTTGTTTTCAACTTGGTCAAAGATTTTCTTCAATTATAAATTTGAATCAAATCTTATTTTAGATTTTTCATCCATTATAAATTTGAATCAAATCTTATTTTAGATTTTCTTCAATTATAAATTTGAATCAAATCTTATTTTAGATTTTCATCAATTATAATTTGGAATCAAATCTTATTTTAGATTTTCTTCAAAAACATGAATCTTCTTTCATACTCTTTGAAGTCAAATATATTATTCTCATAAAATACTTTTGTTAACATCAAAACTCTAACTGTAAAATCAACTTGGTTCCAACAGTCTTGTCTTTCAATATTTTTTGCATAGGACAAGTTCTTTTATAGTGACATTTCTTTAAGCAATATAAGCAACCAATATTAGGTAAGTTAACTTTAGGAGTTTCCTTTGGTTCTTCAAAACCAATACCACATTTATTATTTTCGCTAACACCATAGATCATAGAGGCTTGTTTGCTTTTGTCTATGCCATTTGCAAGAAATTATAGAAAGGCTTATTCATACTTAATAGAATTACACAAACACGAGAAGGGGGGTTGAATTGTGTTTGCACAAAGTTGATAACTTTTTGATAATTTATAAATAATTAAAAATTAGTTTGGTTTTGGTGACTTACTTGGAGTAGAAGCAATCGAATTTAGAGGCAGCAAGCAATGGAAGCATAAATAATTTGACGCGTAGAATTATCCTGGTTCACCATTAACTTGGCTACATCCAGTCCCCTCATTCAGAAGGCTTTAATCCACTAATTCAAAAACCTTGAATTACAAAGTACCTGACCCTCCAAGCCAGTCTTCCCAAACAGCCTGACAACCTCAGACTTTTGAGGAACTAACCACCTTGACCCTACAAGCCAAGTCTTCTCCTAACAACCTGACAACCTCAGATTGAAGAAGGAACTAAACCACTATCGGGTTGGATACAAGAGATTGAAACTTGAGTAGTTGCTTCTAACAAAGCTGATAATAACAATAACTCTCACACTTTAAGAAAAGAACACTCAAAAGATATTTCTAACTTGAACAAGTGTTTCTCTCTTTGAACTCTAAGATGAATTGAGAACTTTGAGCTAGAGTTACTCTTTTCTGCTTTTCGATGTTTTTCTCCTTCAGCCTTGAGTGTCTATTTATAGTGAAAATTTGGGCTTCAATTTAGTCCTTATTTAATTCTGAATTGTATCTTGTTTAGATTGAGTTTGTAAATTCTTCAAATTGATTATGTTCCTATTTTGTGTAGATTGACTTTGTAAATTCTTCAAATCAAATATTCTTCAAATCTTCATTAAATGTTGATCAAATATTCTTCAAATCTTCAATTAAATGTTGATCAAATATTCTTCAAATCTTCTTCAAATATTCTTCAAATCTTCTTCAAATCTTCTTCAAATCTTGACCATATTTTGTTTTCAACTTGGTCAAAGATTTTCTTCAATTATAAATATGAATCAAATCTTATTTTAGATTTTTCATCCATTATAAATTTGAATCAAATCTTATTTTAGATTTTCTTCAATTATAAATTTGAATCAAATCTTATTTTAGATTTTCATCAATTATAATTTGGAATCAAATCTTATTTTAGATTTTCTTCAAAAACATGAATCTTCTTTCATACTCTTTGAAGTCAAATATATTATTCTCATAAAATACTTTTGTTAACATCAAAACTCTAAATGTAAAACCAACTTGGTTCCAACATGAAGTACCATATTTTAGTTCAATTGAAGAAACTAATGTATCTTACTAATTATACATATTTCGATATATTATTTGTTGTCAATTTATTGTCAAATAGTTAATTTGTTATATGAGATATGCAAATTGTTTGTCAAATCCTCACAATGAAATTTTAGCACTACATAGAGAAGTTGGAATGTATTTTAGTTGAGGTGTATGGTTCAACACATGCAAGAGACTTATATATTCTTCAAAAGTCATCGTCAAGTGAAAATTTTAAACAACAATTATAGAAGAATGATATTTTTTGTCGTAGAGATTGTTGTCTGCATGAGGAAGAGAATTATAATATGAACTATTTTTCCCTTAACCATGGTTTTGTCCCATTGCATTTTCCTGGTAAGATTTTTGATGATGCGGTTCCTACAAAAATGATGCTGTACTCTTTTTCCTTCACTAGTATTTTTTCCCACGAGTTTTTTTTTTCTTAGTAAAGTTTTAATAAGGAATATCCTTAATGAATATCCAAGGCGGAGTGTTGTAAATAGTTACAAGGTGGATGTCCATTTGCCTACCTCTTATAACTTTCATAGTTAAAAGTTACTCACTCCCCTATTTTAAAGGTCACTCAGTCCATTATGTTAGTGCACCTAATAATAGACTTTTAATATATTTGTAAGTTACAAAAATTGTGTCCTATAAATAGGAGTCATGATCTTGTAATTATGCACCTTGATGAATACAATACAATACTTTTATATTCTCTCTTCTTTATTATTTCTTCTTCCTTGTGTTCATTTTTCTATTCTTTAGTTAACTTTAGTCTTAGAAATAAAAATGTTATATGCAATCCTTTGATCACTATGCACCTGCTTCAAAAATAACTTGACAACTTCAATAGTAATGTTTCACTCAACCGATCAAACTGCTTAGTTGAATCAATAAAAGAAAGCAAAAATGACACAAAATGTTTAATTGATGGAGAAATTAAAAACATAAAAACCTAATTGATTCAAGAATTACAAGACAACAATTTATTCTAATAACTCCTAAAATTAACTAAAAACAGCGATAACTATAATAAATATATACTCAAAAGAAACTAAAAACCTACATATGATGAAGAGTTACAACAAACTAGACCTGCTTTGATTAGTGACACTCCATAAAGAGATGTGAAATTATCTCATTATGTTGCCCACGAAAAACACACAATGATTCACATCTAATTCCCTTTTTTGAAAAGATACTACTCCCTCTGCCCCACATTAAATGACCCTTTCAATTTGCAATACCCTATCTTCTATTGTACTATTTAATTAATACTACTTACATCATTTTCAATGCAATGTCGTTTACTATGGATTTATGATATTGATAATGCACCAATATTTGACAATGATAATTTAGTAAAAGTAATACTCTTTCTTTCATTTATACATTTTATTGATATGCATGAAATCTTCAAATGACTCACTCATTGCGTGACAGATATAGTAGTATTTTTCATGTAGAATCCTCCAAGAAAAATATGTGTGCCTTTGAATTTGTTTTCTATTTTTCACAATATTTTTCACACTTGTTGATCAATATCCTACAATGAATTACGAAAAGTAGATACTTCACGCATTTCCTTTAAGAAATGATACAAACTCTTCACAGAAAAAACAGTAGACCATGAAGTTCCCCACACAAACTCATCTTGCAGTTGAGATAAAGAAAGTAGCAATTCAAGAAGTTGCTAAGCTTCAAAAGGGAGAAAAACTTCATTAATTGAAGAAACATTCCAACACTAAATCGTGATGTATGAGATTCAAGACAACCATAATATCACATTTAGGAGGTTTAGGAGATCAAATCTTGTGACCATTTTGACAAGGAAGCCAACTATCCTTCCATAGATGAATTAGATGGTCAACCCTTACTCTCCAAATATCATATTTCTCAATAACATCCAAAGAGCTTGCAAAATACTTCTCCAAGAATAACTTGGACAATAACCAATTGAAACTCTCAAGAAATTGCTCTTAGAAAAATACATTGTTTATAGACATTGTGAGATCAATAAATTGTCATTAAATATCACAACATCAAATACCACTATTCCAATATTATTTTATTAGATTTTTATCCTCTAAAATTCATATTAGAAAATAAAATGACTAATATCAATCATTAATAATTAAATTAATAGTTGATATTATATGTACATAAATAATAATAATAAATAGTTATAATATTAAGGATTAATTTTATCACTTTACAAATTTCTCAATTTTTTTTTATGAATAAACAAATTTCTCAATTCTGAGGAACCTGTTCTATTTAACTCTCAATCAAAGAAAAAAGTCTAATGATTCACACTTCAATGAAAGAATAATTTTTTCAGCTAAGCTTCAAATTGAAATCTCCCGAATAATTGGTCCTAACTCATTAACCACTTGACTTTCAGAGGAATCTAATTCTATTTTGTTGTATTTTATGTTATTATTTTATTATTACTACTGCTATGCTACAATTTACAAAGTTTGATTGGATTTGGGGATGAAAAGAGTAGTTAGTCAGCAAAGATGGAATTGGAAACCTCAGATTGGGCGTATGCAGCCTCCGATGATCTCCACATCCCAATTGATCTCTTCGGTTCCAAAAAACACGCCGGACTCCCACGTGGCACCCTAGCCTTCGCCGATTCATCGGGTAACATAGTCTTCAAGGTGCACCGCCAACCACACAATCCCAATCCCAATTCCAATTCCAATTCCAACTCCCTTCCAAAGGATACAAAACTCTTGCTCGATGCCAACGACAATCCTCTTTTCTCCATCCACCGGCACCATGTTAGTCTCTTTAATTCCTTTCTTTATTAACAAAAAAGAAAAAGAAAATTCAGTAATATTTTTTTAACTTTTTTTTTGTGGATATTTTTTGGTAGAATGGGTGTTGGAAATGTTACAAGGGAAGTAGCGAGCTTGTGTTTGAAGTGAAGAGGAGTCTGAAAACACTTACGAGAGTTGAGTTAGAGGTAATTTTCGCTGGTGGTGAGAGATCAAATTCAAACGAGGACGTTTTGGAATTAAAAATAATAGGGTCCCCTTTCAAGAGATCATGTAATATCTATAAAGACGCTGATTTAGTTGCACAGGTACATAAATTCAAGTTTCTGTTTATGCTTCACCAGCTTCTAACTATATTATTTATAATCACAGTTACCAGTTCATTTATAATTGAAATTATCTTGAATGGTATGTTACAAATATAAAACTATATCATTGAAACAATTTTGCTAGTTACACCCTTTTATTTCCTGTCTTCCAGTCACCCAAAAAATAACCTTTTGTACGTGAACTGAATTCACTTATGTTTTTAACTAAGTTCACGTAGGTTCGGTGAATTTAGTTTACGTAAACTATATGAGCGTAATTGGAATTAAAAGAGATGTAACTAACAAAATTGTTATTGACATTATTTATGATTTTATTATGTAAGGAATTTTGATGGAGTTATAGAGGGAAACTAAGCAATTGCAGTCATTGTTAAAATTTTGGTTGTTGATTTTTCAAATTAATGAATATAGCTGACAATTTTTTCCTTATAAAGTTCTGTTGTCAGTTTAGATGAGTTAAGTTCGTTATATAGTATAGTTAGAACATGAAGAAGAGAGGAAACAACTTTGGAGTTTATAAACATGTGTATCTCATGAAACATGATTGGATATACTCTACATTAATGTGCATTATATATTTACATTCCATTGGATCACAAAGATTGATTATGATTTATTCTTCTTTGCAGAGTAGCTTGATGTACAAGCTTAACCAAATATATGTCAGTAGGGGTAAATTTCGCCTGACAATCTTTCCGGGTATCATAGACCATGCTCTTATTGTAGCTTTGTTTGTAATATTTTTGAATGGAAGAAAGTAGTATCATTGACAACAACATTCAATTGCAATTTACTTATACCGGTTGTTATGTATTTGTAATTTAAAGCTGCAAGAAAAGGTTTTGATGTGTGATATTTCTGACTACCATTCCCATAGATATAAGTTCTAACTTCTAACATGGATCATAGTTCATAATGAATTTTTATTTTTACTAGAGGAAGAGGAAGAGGGAGAGGGAGATTTTCCATTAAATCTTTCCGACGGCTATTCAGTAAGTTTAACTGGTCATTCTCGATGGACAAGCCTATTTGAAAGCTTACAGGAGTGTTACCAACGATCAAATCTTTCAGAAATGAAAAATTTACCAAAGTAGCCGGGTCCTTCAGTAAAAGACAGTAAAAACTCTACCGATGTAGTGCTCATTTATATAACTAGGATCTGGATTAAATTGACTCTCTTCATTTTTCTCCAGGTTCATCTCCCATTCTTTATTCATCACCAAACTCATTAATTATTGTTTAAGAGATCTCTCAAAGGACTTTACATCATCATACTCCCTTTGTCCTAAAATATAAGCAAAAATTGGTCAAAGAAAATTGATGCGTTTGGTTCAAAATTTAGACTAAATACATTAATTTTCTTTGATCTATTTTTACTTATATTTTGTAACATAGTAGTATTTGGGACAATAAACATGGATACAAATACCCTTGCTATTTAGCTTGGGCATGTATTGAACATCAAAAGTGGTGTTAATAGGGTTCCATGAGTTTCAACATTAAATAATGGTATGATTCTTTCTCCACCGAAATGTACCAATATATGCACAAACTTGCACACAAAAAATATCAGAGAAGGAGTTCAAGGCTATATATAATAGAAGAAACAAATAGGCGTGAAAATAGGCTAGGCCGAACTAGGTTTTGCAAGGATTGAGTCTGGCCTACAATAAAAATGATATGTCTGAGTCTGACTTATTACCTGTCAAAGGTTCATTGTTATGGTCTGACCTGACCTTTTTCAAAGTTTGACAAGGCTTGAAAGCCTACATAAAACATGTTTGTTTCAAAATTTATGGCTCCTCTAGCTTGTGTCTGTTTAGCTGAAAGTAGTGCAA
The DNA here is from genome assembly GCA_037974735.1 of Cicer chorassanicum. Taxonomy (NCBI): domain Eukaryota; kingdom Viridiplantae; phylum Streptophyta; class Magnoliopsida; order Fabales; family Fabaceae; genus Cicer; species Cicer chorassanicum. The sequence goes on along the minus strand of JBBPBP010009778.1, from coordinate 36,628,640 downwards.
TGATATTTCAAAAGCATGATAAACAAGATTTGAGATTTTTTTCCTTCTAACAAATGGATAACCGAGTGAATTTGAGGGGAGGTTAGTGTCTTTGAACTAATACCATTACACAAGACAAGTTCAAGATTCATATTTTTAGATAAGGTACAACTCACTTGTGTGTGTTTTTAAATCACTAGGCTATGCTTTTGTGTTTGTTTGAATTAAAATGTTAGGCCAACATTGTTTAAAAATCAAAAGTCAAAAGGCAAAAGTAAGATTTGAGATATTTTTCCCAATTACATCACCATGTCACATTTATGAATAAAAGCTAATTTATTCTCGTGTAAACAAGTATCGTGAAATGTTGAATCGTCTCAATTTTCGTGTTCATGAGAGGTGAATTAAGTAGTAATTCATTTTTAAATATCTTTCGAACAAGATGAGTTTAAGGTTCACTTTTAAATAAACATAAATTTTATTTTAATAATCAATGGAATGATTAAGGTAATCTAAGATATAACTATTCATAAATTTCACGAAGAAAATTATCATATTTCTTTGTTGCACGTTTTTCGTGAGTTAAATTAGGTTGTTGATTTATCTGCGAGACATAGTTTATATTTGGATTAGAACCTTAAGGTTTTTGAAGTATCTTCATTCCTTTATTTCCAACGCCTTATTTGTGGATGATGTTTGTATTTTTTTTTAAAGGTGTCTAGTTTTGTTCTTTTTAAGGCTTATATCCCATTTTGTTTATAGAAAACACAAAACTATGAAGAAGAACAAGAAATATTTTGCAAGCTCAATGGAATAAATAAATTACGACTATTATTCTGGTAAACCATGTAAGAATTAAGCAAAACTCAGTAATTTCCAAGTATTTATCCAATCAAGGGTGAGATTACAAATTAGAAGATGTGATTTTATTGAGTTTAATAACTGGATATAAAACTCATGAGGCTCCCAATGTCAAGGAAGCTAAAAGAGTGCTAGTATTTATGTAGGTACTTAGATTTTACCCACTATGATGTTCTCATATTGATAGCGAGATTCGAATTTACACTTCTGTGAGATATAAATTGAATCTTACAACATGAACTTGACCAACCTTTGTTGACTAAGTAAATATCAATTGAAATATTATTTTATTGTAATATTTTGAGAAATTATATAAGGTAACATTATACTAAAATTTTGTTGGAGGATGTTAATCTTAACCTCTTTTTATGCAAACAAAGGAAGTTGGAATAATGCATATTATAAATTTATCCATGCAAATATACAACTTTTTAGTTTTAATCTCAGTAATTTTGTTTTGTTTTTTACATAACAAATATACCACGTTGCTTTATTCTTATTATTTGGTTTTAGTCTTTAAAAAATTTGTTCACGTTGAATTAGTTCAAGTAATATGTAGAATATTTTATTAAATTGTTTCAATATGGACTGCATAAAAGCTAAAATGAATATTACATAATTTAGAATTATATTCTTGTTGCCATTAAGTCGCAAAGAACTTGTTGTATTTGGAACTCTATTGTCAAAACAAGGGAAGTTTGATTTTAAAATTGGGACAAATGTGAAATGTCTTTGTGGTATGATGACAATTGGCTAGAGGATTGTCTTTATAATTTGGCGCTCTATGTTCGTATTAGTGAGTCTTTTATGCGGCTTCAAGATGTTTATAGTCAAGATTTTTAGTTGTTTAACTTTTTAAAGATTGCGATTTTTGTGCACATTCAATTTTAAAACCAAAGTTTTTTTATTGAATCGGCTCTCTTGTCTATCATCATTTGGGGCCACTCTAATGATGATATTTATTCAAAAAAATATGATTATTATTGGATCACCATGTTATTTTGACTTCTATCACCTCTCACACTTTAGTTAGAATTGGCTTTGGAAATAAATTATTAGAGAATATTAAACACTTTTGTCGATTGGTTCTTCATGAAAGTCTTCTTACTAATTCTTTCTGACTTAGGCAACACTTGACTTCAGATTCATCTTGTAAAAGGTGTACTTCTTCTGATGAGAATCTTTTTCATTTCTTTAGGGATTGTACTGATTCCACTTCTATTTGTGATGCTCTTCTCTTTTTTTGGGCCACCTTTTATTCTTCAACTATTTTTCACAATTTGGTTTATCGTGTTTGTCACTTCTTTTAAAAGGTATTTGTTTATTGTTATCTGTTGGTTTATTTGGATGTCTATGACTGATTTGGCGTCTAATAATAACAAACAGACTAACTGACAATGTCTTAGCCAAATACATTGCTCTATTTATTTATTTTCCAGGTTTTCACAACCTCTACTTTTTAGAAGCATTTATGCTTGTAGCTTGGGTCTCCCGTTGATAACATTATCAAAGTCAATTTGGATGACAACTCCTTTAACAATCTTGGTAGAACTGAGTTTGGTGGAATTATGTGTCACGGTTTTCTGGCTCTTGTTCCTTGGCTTCTCAGACTTCATTATGATTGCTTCTAGCTTGCTAACTGAGTTCCATGCCATTTTTAATGGTCTTCTCTTAGCTATGACTTGAGGGACCAACAATAATCTTATTAAGTCACACTCCACAACTGCGATTGACTTGGTGTTCAAGGAACTTATCCTCATCATTCTTATGCTCCTCTCATTAAACAGATTCAACAATTTTTAATGGCATTCTCTTAGCTATGACTTAAGGTATCAACAATGTCCTTACTGAGTCACACTCCACAATTGCGATTGAATTGGTTGTTCAAGGAACTTGTCCTCATCATTCTTATGTTCCTCTCATCAAGCAAATGAGTATCAATTTGCCAATCGACTAGGCAAGACAAGTGCTACCCTAATATATCTCTCTAAAGATTTGACATAGTTGTCATCCTAAGCTCAATCATGTTTTGATATTTGATGCCTCGAGAGCATTATTCACCCTCGATTATGTTTGTTATTTTCTCATTGTCTTTGCTTTTCCCTTGCATAAAAAAATGAACTTACACACATATTATTATAAGACTAATTTCAACATGAACAAATTTTACAAAATCCAATTTTTTTAATAAAAGAAGTAATATAAGAAAGACAATTTTCAATTTAAACAAGAGTGAAAAGAAAAATTGGTCATTCAAATTGTAAGCGTTAGTCATATTAATCCTTGAATTTTGTAAATTGACAAATACATACCTGAAATTGTAATACTAATCAAAATAGTCCATATTTAAATTTTTATAGTTAGAGACTATAATGTGACGTATTAATTGAATATATGATCCTCCTGCGTTGATTTCATCATATACATGAACTAATTTGTCAATAATTAATTTATGCAAAATTACAATTACTCACAAATTTGTCTTCGACATAACAATTTTATTGACAAATTTATCTTCGAAAAGATGACATTATAAGCCAATATTCAGTTACAGTGCACATCAAAATATCTAACGATAAAAATTTACATAGAAGCAATACTAATTGATATTTTACAATTTCAAAGATCTATTGTCAATGTACATAATTCAAAGACAAATTTAACCGATATTTATAAATTTAATGACCAATTTACCTATTTAGTAGTTGAAATAGTGTCATTTAATGACAAATCAAATTTAGTTAAAAGATGAATAAAATATTTGTGTTTCTTTTTAATATGAACAACTAAACAATAAAAAAAATAAATGCCAATATCACGCCACATTGAAACAAAAAACTTAAAAATAATAAAAAAGTTTGTAAGAATAAAAAAATTCCACCAACTCAAAATCAAAATATATTTTAGATTTAATTAGATTTAATTTATATAAATTATCGGTAAAATATATATTTTTATAGGATTAAAATATAAAAGTAACATATTTATCGAAATTAAAAATATATTTAAACCCATAAATTATGTTCTTTACTTGTTGATCGTTGTTTGTTACTTACTACCAAATATTTTGGTTGTATGAATGGTTAGTCGCAATTGTTTGCTCTAAGAATTGTAACCCAAACGGCCGTCGTCGACTGGAAGTAGAAGGAAAAAGTCATTGAAGGTATTTCCCTAGAATAAGCGCGACGAAGCTCGCACAGTCACGCGCGCATCGAATAGTTTCCCTACGCACCACCACAGAAGAAAAATGGGGAGACAAAAAGGTGAAGGTGCAAGAAGCAAAGCACGTCCTTCAAGCAGCAGGTAACAACAACACTCTCATCTCCTCAATCCCTAATCATCATTCATCTCATCACTTTTTCTCCCTCGCAGTCTCGCCGCATCGCTCTTATCCTCCGCTCCGGCCTCCGCCGCCGCCGCCTCTGTTGGATTCGGTGGTTTTGTCGGTAGTTCGCGTCTCGATCCTTCTCCTTCAACCGAAGACTCTCTCCCTTTTGCCGTATGTTTTTTCGATTCCATTTCTTTTATTTTATTTATTTTCTTTTTTTCTTTTTTAGTGTAATTTGGTATGGTTTTGTTTTTGTAAGTTTGTTTTTAATTAGGTGCAGTTTATTTTTCACAAATAACTTACTAGAATAGTGACGAGAGCCATAGTTTCATTGAGAATAAGCTTAAATTTACTGTGTTTGTGTCTTTGTCTTGAGGTTTTATGCTATGAAACTTTGTTTCCAGCTTTGAGTTGTTAGAGTTAGGTAGAATGCAAGGTTTAAAAATAAATAAAGGAACACGACAGAGAAAGTGATATCGATAGCCTCCGTTACTGTTATTCTCTGTTCCGGGCGCAACAACCTTGACGAAACCTCATTCTTGAAAAATATATTTGAGAATCCCCTATTTTTCAATCCAGAAGGTTTAAAAGCATTTTTCAAAATAGATTTGAACAGTGCCTTACCTCCTTCTCTAGTTCCAACCTTCTCTCATCACTCAACTAGTATTGTACATTATATGATAATACAAATAATTTGAATTGCAAGCTTTGTGCAATGTTGTGATTAACTCACACCGTGATGAATGCAATCCGGATTGCAACACCTTTAATGGCCGAAATCGCAAAATCCTTAACATGACCGCGACCGTTTCCAAAACCACTATTTGAAACCTTGGTAGAATGTTAATATTTCTTTCTGATCAGTTTTTTTCATGCCTCGCCCTAATGTGTGGTATTGCTTTGTTATTTTTGGGCACATGCAGGATGTTGATAGTGAAATTGCGGTGCACTTGAAGAGGCTAGGAAGGAAGGATTCCACCACTAAGGTAATTTTTTATCAATCTCTATAAGAATTTGATAAAAAGTGGGGTACATGGGACAAGCTCAAGTGCAACTTGTTATGATGCTTTGTATATATGCCTCTTTTGATATATCGTGTTGTGTTCAACTCCGCTTTGAGTTTGCAGATTTGTCTTTAACTGTTAGTAATCATAGATGATAAGTGTTGAATTTACACATGCTTAAGTTGAATCGTGCCTTTAACTGTTAGTAGTCATCTGATGGGCGGGATTGGCAATCCTGTTCTCTTCTTACGAGTGTGTTTGGTCATGCTAATGCACCTGTATTGTCATGTACTTAGCTGTTGAAGTCTGGACATGATCCAGTAGGTCGATAACAAGTTTCTGGCTGTTTGATCGAATTGTCACCTTTGCCCAAATTTTGGGGCAGAGTTTTTAACACTAAAATATGTTGTGCAATTTGTTTTCTATTTTGTATTTTTTTACATGTCTTCTTATTACTTTTTCTAAATTATAATTTTTATTTTTATATGATTTTACACTCCTGGTCGTGTTTTAATTGAGTTTCTAAATATAATGTGGTCATCTATGTGATTAGCAACTTTTTTATCATATATTGATGTATTAAATACTAGTGTTTTTTGTATTCTTACAACTCTCAGAACAATTCTCACCCTCCCATGGCATTTACATGAGAATAGTTGAGGTGAATTGTTGGTAACAGGATTCTCCTGCTCGTCTTGATGAGTCTTTCAAAGTGCATATCTTTTGACAGTAAAAAGATGAATATGGGCCATTGATTTTTGGAATGAGTTGGGGAACCGATATTTCAGGCTTTACAAGAACACAAAGAACCCTAAATTGATCCGTTCTTTTTCTTCAGTTTTCACTTTTCACACGACTGCTTGAGTTGGACTATGATTATGATTGCATTCGCCAACTGTTTTTTTTTGGGTTAGATAGGTTTTTCGTCCCTATAAATGTACCCAATACCTTTTGTGAAATTGGTAACAACATATTTGAGGGATGAAAGTTTGAAATTTATAGGAACAAAACTTTTTAACCGTTTGTTTTTTTGGCACTCTTCCAATTTTTAGTTCTCTTCACTGCAATAGCAATGTTCTGTTGCTGGCCCATAAGTTAATGGAGTCCCCAAGGCAGTTATGTTTTGGAGAATAATGATTGGTTAAGGTTGTTAAGTTTTTCTTATGATAGCTATACCAGTTGTCTCATAGGTTGGTTGGATGATATTTGGTGAAATGCACTTTTTATATGAACAGTTCTGTTAATGTTCAGTAAACTTTATTTTTCATCACATTTTTCTTCGATTTAAGTACTTCTAAGCTGTACATTTTGTCCAGACATTTCATTTATATTTATATAAATTATCATTAGGGCATCATAGCTGAGCTTCTCAGTTCTCAATATGTAGTTGATTTTTTTTTTCAAAAGATATATAGTTGATTTCTTTCTCTTTTTCCTTATATTTTTAGTCTGTGACTGTCATGAGCCATGACTCCATTCATTTACCATTTCTACTACTACTTTGTCATCCATAGTCGATTTTATTCTGATTCGGTGGCAATAAATTAATCAATGATTTCAACTGGTGATGAATCTGTTCTCTTATATATTTCATAATCTCATTATGTACCCGTCTTTTGTTTAACAGCTGAAGGCGTTGTCAACTTTATCTACGCTGCTTCAGGAAAGGTCAGCAAAAGAAATTGTTCCAATTATTCCCCAATGGGTATGTGTTTTTCACATATAGGTATTTATATGTATTTCCTGTATTAGGTCTCTTTCCCTTCATATGAGGAACATCTATGTGTTGACTGTTGAATGTTGAACAGGTTTTCTTTTCATTGGCAATTTTCATTTTTCCCATATGAAACAGAAGAGTTTTATTCCCCCTCTAATGGCCTAATAGTTCATAAATGCTCTTGTCTCATGCTATGATTATACTTATTTAATATACTTGATCATGTAAATTGTTCTTGTGTAGGCATTTGAATACAAAAAACTGTTGCTAGACTACAATAGGGAGGTTAGGCGGGCTACTCATGATACCATGGCCGCACTTGTTACTTCTGCTGGGTTAGAACTTAGACCTATTCTAATGGACATCTATTCATGCTTCTTTCTTGCTTGTTCAACTGTATAATTTGAAGTATTTGAACACTTAGAAATTTGAGAAGTTGTTGTTGCTTTATTTTATGAAAAAATTTATGCATGCTTACCCCACCATGGAAGTTTTGCAGATTCATTCATGCCTTTGGTTCTCTATCATAGCTTGTTCACCAGTCATAGTATTTGAATTCCGCCCTTTCAATTTTCTGAATGGTACTTATAACTTAAAAGTTACTTGTGTCAATAGCGTATGAAGAAGCCAAGTATCTTTTGGAAATTAATGTGCACATTTTATAGTCCACCCAATAATAAACAAAAGCCGTATCCCAGTTTCCACCAGGCGTGGACGTCTACCTAATACACATTAAAGAGGTTGTGAAAAATAAGAAGACGATTTTTCTGAATGTGCTTGAGTTACTTTGCACTCAGCAGCATGCTTAATTTATAAACATGGTAATTACAATGATAGTAAATGATCAAATGCAATTTACAAGGAAGTAATAAAGCTAACACTATTTCCTAAGATACGTTGAACTTAATCTTCTTGCTGTACAATGAACCTTAGCTACTTGGAAAGTGGAGTATTAATATGTTTTAGTTTTCCAATACTTATGTTTTAATTTCCAACAGAGGTTCTATTCAGCTGGTTTCTAGCATATAAGTTTTCTTGAACTAAGATTAGTTATTTTATTTATTGGTTAAATTACTAAATATGCTTTTAGTCCCTATAGTTCATAACTTTTCAAGTTTAGTCCCTATAAATTTTTTATTCATTTTTAATCGTTGCCTTTTACAAAAACTACTTTTTTTAGTCCCTTTGCAGAAACTAAAAGCACTCAGTTTTCGTAAAAGGTGTGGGCCTAAAAATGAATAAATTTTTTATAAGGACTAAATTTGAATGAAGGGTATTTTATAGGGACTAAACCTAAAACCCTTTATTTATTTACTTGCATAATTGGTCTGAAATCTGAACCCTCTGAAATTTTATGTCATGAATGAATGAACTTAATTCACATAGTTAGAGACTTATAGTTGACTCCGCTTACCACCCTCTTCTCAGGAGAGATTTAGCTCCACATTTAAAGATTTTGATGGGACCATGGTGGTTTGCACAATTTGATCCAGCTTACGAAGTTTCTCAGGCAGCAAAAAGGTCTTTGCAGGTTTGCTATATATGTATTCAATTGTGTTTTTGTGTACGATAACATGTATTCTCTAAGTATACATGACTGCGTCAGTATCTGACAGAAGCTTTTTATGCTTGTACCTGCTTACCTTTGTTACCAAATTTGTGCCTCATGTTTTAATCCTTTGTTTGATTTTATTAGGCTGTCTTTCCAGCACAGGAAAAAAGACTGGATGCTTTGATTTTATGCACAACAGAGATATTCACATATTTAGAGGAAAATCTAAAGCTCACACCACAAAGTTTGTCCGACAAAGCTGTAGCCATGGATGAGTTGGAAGAGATGTACCAGCAGGTATACAATGAAAATCACTTTAATATACTTTTTAAATCAAATTGTTGAATTTATTGGTTTGCAATGTTTCTCCTTTTTAGCTGGCTATGAAATGTTTTCTGTACGGTAAATCGATATGGTTCGATGTCTTATATTGATATAAAAGGATTTTAAAATAGGGATAGAGTTCTTGTTTAGGGTTTGAATTGATTTTGCTTTATGGTAGGACTGGATAAATAACTAGAAATTAATTCTGTGCAGATAGCTATTTTGAAGTATTTGATATTATCTTTTTCTCAAATGTGTCATATTATCCTAGTGCCGTAGAAGAAGAACAAGATTACCTAGAAACAGAAAGAAATTACTTGACTTTATTTTCATTGGACTCCTCTGGCATAAACTAAAATTACTACTACTCTGGAATGAAATATAAGCAAAAAAGGGAACTGAAAAATCGATGTATCTAGTCTTAATTTTTAACTAGATACATCAACTTTTCAACTACAATTTTTGCTTATACTTCATTCCGGAGGGAGTATGTAGTTGTATTCAGCTTGTAAGCTTGTTAAATAGAGTTCTCTTGTATCCATGAGAGATTCAAGCATAACCTAATTTAGTTACTAGTTTTTGTCCTCTTGTACTATACTTTTTTTAATTTCATTGGCACATAAATAAATAGTAATATGGATGGTGGCTGGTCTGTTTTCTGCCCATTGTCTTGGCTGGCTAAGTAGTACCTGGTTTGATTTGCTCTTATGTTAATGCAAGTATGCAACACAGAACCCAAGATATTCTGTCACACACTCGCTGCAGTATAACAATGAAATTCACTGTCAAACAATGCATAAATTACTTTGTGTAGAGAGAACTGTCATGTGAGCAATATCAGAGCTAAGGGGTACCAAGCCTGTGGCTAAATTTGCTCACAAACTTCCCCTTCCATTCCAGCCTGTATATTCCAATTCTTCCATTGCCCTTAATAGTATAGCCATTCAGCATAGTAGACTCCCTTTCCTTTAGCTTGCCACGACTGCCAGTCTTCCGTCATATTACACTCTTTATAGTTTATACTTTTGGACCTTGGTTGATTTGACCCAAGATTTTCCCCAACCAAACTCTCCTGGGCTCTATCACATGTAGAATTTTTAATTGTCTCCTTTTTAATCTTGTCCACCTTCAACCCAGATGGCTTTCTCTTGGTTACAGTTTAATGATTCAGTGTTTGACGTATTTCACGTGTTCAAATTTTCCATTTCATGAAGTTTATTCTCTATTTTGATCTATCAGGTGATATCATCAACACTGTTAGCATTGGCCACTCTTCTTGATGTTTTAATTTGCCCACAACAAGAGCAACCTGCTTTTGAGAATATAACTACTGAACCTAAACATGCTACAAAGGCCAGGGTGGCTGCTGTTTCTTTTGGTGAAAAGCTTTTAACAGATCATAGGAACTTCCTAGATTTCTTGAAGTCCCAAAGACCTGCTATCCGATCTGCTACTTATAGTGTTTTGAAGAGCTTCATAAAAAATATGCCACAGGCTATTACTGAAGCAAATATAAAAAGTATTGCAGGTGCAATTCTTGGTGCTTTTAACGAGAAGGATCCAACTTGTCATTCCTCAATGTGGGATGTAATATTAATTTTCTCTAGAAGATTCCCTGGGGGTTGGACTTCCTTAAATGTTCAGAAAAACATCCTGAATCCTTTTTGGAATTTTCTTAGGAACGGGTGCTTTGGTTCCCCACAGGTCTCATACCCAGCTTTGGTTTTATTTTTAGACAATGTTCCTCCTAAAGCTGTAGCAGGGGATAAGTTTTTTCTTGAATTTTTCAAAAACTTGTGGGTGGGAAGGAAAACTTCTCTATCAGCAGATAGACTAGCATTTTTCCAGGCATTCAGAGAATGTTTTCTTTGGTCCTTGAATAATGCTTCAAGGTACACATTTTTTCTTTTAATAGTGGTTGTCTGGATTTGAATTCATTTACTCAATGCCTGTGTTTGCCCCTATATTCAAGGTTCTTTTCCTTTCTGTAACCAAAGTGTTTTCTGTTTGTATCAGATATAATGATGGAGAGGGCTCAATCAGCCATTTCCGAGTCACTCTCATTGATAATATCCTAGTAAAGCTTATATGGCAGGATTTCCTTGCAACTGGAAGTTCCAAAGGTTATGATAAAGAATCAGTTTCATCTGAGAAAAACATTTCTCATAGCAAGAAAGTGGATATGCTAAATATGTATTACCCAATGCCCTATTTGCAAGAGTTGGGAAAGTGTCTTGTTGAAATCCTTTTAGGCATTCATTTATTAAATAGCAATCTTCTATCTGCTTTTACTTTGGAACTTCAAGATAGTTGCATGAGCGTTCTTCAGCAAGCTGGAAATGTGGAGATTGTTGAACGAATCATTTTATTCATGTTATTGCTGGAGCAACATGCAGTGGTGAAAGGTGCAACTTGGCCCTTGGCCTTTATTGTTGGACCAGTGTTGGCGAAGTCTTTCTCGGTCATTAGGTCTTCTGTAAGTTGATAATACAACAAACTTGTTTGCCATTTTGTCTTTAACTTAATTATTATGTGATATTAATCATTGGGGTTGATCATAAATTATTTGGTATTGACATCTGTATAATGGAGCATATTCTTCAATATATTCATCTTGATCAAATTAGAGTTTCTGTTCCACTTGCTTACATTGTTATTATCTTCTGCTATACCCATTTATATTTCAATTATGCATATAGAGTGGGAAAAGGTTTGGTTGTTGTAGAATCGGTTTCTTTTTCTCACTTGTGGATTATGTTTTAGGTTTTTCAACATAAAAATTTACAATATAATTTTTTGTATGGGACGTAATTTACAATATCTCGACACAGGTGGTATGCTAAAAGGATTTTATTTTTGGTCTTTAAGAAGAGACTGATTCTATGCATATTTAGAGTATAAATAAGTATATCAGCAATTTGAGGGAATCAGTTATGATGTCACTCTGAAGTTTATTTAGCCTGTTAATAAAAAGGTGTTTAATGTTGCATAGGCTTATGGTATATTTTAATTTAGTATTATTTGGATGATTATTTTAAAAGAACAAATGGATGTTTTCTACTAAATTCTTCCATACTGACTCTGTTTTTAAATATCAGGATTCGCCAGATACTGTGAAACTTCTATCTATCGCTGTTTCAATATTTGGACCACAGAAAATTGTACAAGAAGTTTTTAATCATAACAGAGGGCATTGTACTAGTCAGCTTTCATATGATGGGGATGATGTATCGGAAGCTGAAGACTTTCTGCAAATCTTCAAGAATATTTTTGTCCCTTGGTGTCTGCAGTCAAACAATGGCTCGACCAATGCCCGTTTAGATTTGTTGTTAACATTGCTGGATGATGAGTATTTCTCTGAACAATGGTCTTTCATTATCAATTATGTGATTGGCCAAAGTTATTCTGGTTGCCCAGCAGGTTTGATAGATTCTGACCAAGCTGCAATGTTAGCCATGCTCCTGGAAAAAGCAAGGGATGAGAGTACGAAGAGGAAGGCGGGAGATGATTCCAATTATAGACCAGGCACTAATGCTGAAGATTGGCATCATGAATGTCTGGAATCATATGCTATTGCTGCTTCTCGTTCTCTGCCTCCATATAGCACAGCTCATGTGCAGTTTATTTGGTATGTCAATAGTCAATAAAGATTTTTCAGAGGCATCATGCAGAAAATACATTTTGAATTATGAATTCACCTGTTGAAAACTCAATGTCAACAATGTAATGTTTTCAGTTGTCTTCACATATATATTAGTCTGTAGTCCACAGGCCTTGCATGGGGCAGTTTGAATAAGGATACAGCAAGAAAAGAAAATAAAAAAATGTAATTGAAAAAGTCGGCTAGAAATTGAAAGCATCAGTTGGTAACAACTTACACACACATATTGTTGCATTATAGGGAAATCTTGTTCTGTTTTAGGGGTTGTTTTGTCCTAATATAGGTTCTTTTTAGGCTATTAGAATGCCCCAACTCCTCATATTTGAGCTTGATGGGTCTGTTGTTTTTTGGGGGGTTTCTTCTGTCTCAACCTTTTTTTGTGTTTATTTGAAACTATAGCATGTTCAACCTTCTGTTGGTAAGCTCTCTAACACTCATTCTCTAACCATGGCTGCTAACTTGTAGGGGTTCTTCTTTCTCATCCTTTAGTGTTTTTTGATAGTGTTAAGGATATCTGGAATATTGACTCATCAGGTGCAACTTTTAGTGATCATAGGACTCCATTTCCCTCATTTTTCACCCTACTTCGCATTGTCCTATTAAACATCAAAATATTGTTGCTAATTCATCCCATACCCCAGTCATTGACTGCGGTAACATTCAATTCCAACCATCACTTGAATAATATGCTTCATGTTTTCCTATCATCATCAATAATATATTTCTACCTACAAACTTACCCAATATTTGAAGTGCACTTGTTGAATAATTTAGAATGAATGACTTGTATTACATGATCAGGCTGTACAAAATATTTATACATGAGACTCTCAAAATACGGAAAAGTAGGAAACTATGTCAAGTATCAACAATAATAAATATAGAGAATAATCTTAATTATGACTATAATGAACACTCCCCTCAAGTTGGAGCTCACTGGAGAGGTTTTAATCATGTCCAAAAGGATCTTTTTTGTATTAGTGACAATCAATTTATATATGTTTAGTCCTCTCATGAAAGAAAGACTAAGTTTGAAGAAAGATACAATGCCTACTTATTATAACACACAAGTTCTATAGGACCTAGTTCGCATAAGTTCAACACTTGGAGTAAGTGTTTCAACCACAAAAGTTCACAAGTAGTGTGGGACATATCACAATATTCTGCCTATGTGCTTGACCTCGCAACAAAAAATTGCTCTTTGCTTTGCCATGGAATTTATTTCCCCCCTATCAAAACACAATAGCTAATGGTTCATTGGACCAATTTAAGGCAAGACTAGTTGCAAGGAGATACACCCAAACCTATAGGACCAATTAGGAGGAGACATTTGCTTTAGTGGCAAAAATGATTATGGTAAGGATGATTTTCTTCTCCTTGGAACCACACGTTGATTGCGAGACGCATCAATTCAATGTTAAAAATGCTTTCTTGCATGGAAATTTGAAAGCGGAAGTGCATATGGAGTTCCCATCAGGATATGGCCCCACTAATGGTGGGAATAAGGCTTGCAGATTCATGGTCTTGTATGTTTTTATGTAGTCTCTCTGTGCTTGGTTTGGAAGGTTTTCTTGGAGTATGGTATCTTTGGGGTATAAGGAAAGGCAAAGTGACCGCTTTATAACATTCTCAAGATTGTAAACTTACTTTGCTTTTAGTCTATGAGCTTCAAAAAGAGTGTAAGGGGGAGAGGTTGGCTGCTTAGATTGAGATCAAGGGCCTCATAAAATTAAAGTATATTCTAGGGGTAGAGGTTACCTGATAGGAACCCAAATAAAGATGAAATAGAAAAATTGTATAATTGATTGAAAATAAAGAAAATGTATTACAAGAGGATCACTCCTGTAACCCTAGAGCAATGCTCCTCAGAGGAATTAAGAATTCTCTTTGCCCAAGCTCAAAGCTGAAAAACTCCCCCAAAGACTAACTACTCTCATTTCCTTCTCATAGACTACATATACTCCGTCTCACGTGTGTTTCTTCTCTCTCTTTATCTCTAACTTACTTGCCAGCTCAGCTCTCACCTCGTCATTTGGGCCTTTTCTCTTCATGGATCCTATTATTACCTAGTCAAAGCAACATATCTTTATTACTCAAAATAAGTATATCCTTGATCTACTTAAAGAGACTAGTAAGTTGGACTATAACACTAATAGAGCACTGGGGCAAAACATGATAGGGTGAGGAACCACATACTCTAAGAGTATCTCTTGACATAATTACTCCCTTAATATCTCGTTGTGTGTATTGATTTTAACCAATTTGTCTGTCAAATTAAGAGTTCTTGTTATGCACATCAACAGCAACAACAATCGAGCCTTATCCCACTGAGTAGGGTCGACTACATGAATCAAACGACATCATTACATTCTATCATATAGCATATCTCTTTGCAGCTAATTAAGCTCTAGGTATTTCCTAATAGTTTCTCTTGTAGTTTTCCTAGGTCTTCCCCTGCCTCTAGTTATTTGACTACCCTCCATTTAATCCACTATCCTCACTATAGAATATAAAGGTCTCATCTCCACACGCCCAAACCACTTAAGCCAAGTTTCTACAATCTTGTTATGCACATCAAGTCCATCAATTTTCATAACTAAAAACTTCAATTGATTTAGTTTGAAGCTGCTAAGGGTTATTGAAAAAAGGCATATGTAGCTGTAAAGTAGAGCTCTATGTAAAGTTGTATTTATCATGTACTTAATATTATGTTGAACCCAATCCAGAGAAATATAAGATTAATTGGCTTTACGTGGTCTTCACTCTGATCTTATACTTTTTACATGCAGCTCTCTTCTTGGTGGTTTAAGAGAAGAAAGATCTATGACTTTTCTGTCCAGAAACACATTGATCGTTTTCTACGAGGAGATTTTCAGAAAATTAGTTAGTTTTATACATGATTCTTCTTTTTCTTGGGTACAGAATGCGGCTTCTATGTTAAACAATGATGAAGAGATGTCTGTAGAACATGATAATTCTCTCAACATTGTTGAGACGGCTCAATTCTCTCTTGAGATACTTGATGGCAGTTTCTATTGCCTGAAGACACTTGATGGGGAAGGTGGTCTTGTATCAGGAATTTTATCAGCAATATTTGTCATTGAATGGGAGTGCAATATAAGTAAAGCTTTGGATGATTCACTTGATGACAAATCAATGACCAAAATTAAAGCCAGGCTATCATTTGTGGAATATGTGTGCGCTTTCCTTAACAAGATAAATGTCCACTTTTTTAAAAGCTTATGTGTAGATAATCGCAGGAGGCTGTTGAATATCTTAATTCAGTCAGTCAAGTCTGCAATATTTGTAGAAGATAGATGTGTCAATGGGAGAATCACATCATTATGCTGTACATGGGTGCTTGAAGTTCTTGAGCGTGTCTGTGTGGACGAAAATGATGAACTGAATCTTCTGCATCAGCTGCTGAGCAAAGATGAAAGGTGGCCTGTGTTTGTAGTGCAAAAATTCAGCTCAACAAAGGTATTCATTCATACATTTGGTTATTTGTCTCTATAATAATTTTCTTTTGGTAGTATGCACTCTTGTTTACATGATATTACGGAAAGTATACTGTATTGGTCTTTGTTTTTATTTTTATATCGGGATGTCGATTTTGATATTGGTGAGTGAGAGAGATATGGTAGGCCTTACCAGCAAGACAACCCACATTTTAATGCTTTATCCAATTTCAGATGGTATGTTACTGATGAAACTAGTCATGACTTGCTTATAGGAAATATGTAGTTCAGATGTGTTAATGTAGTTGAAGTTCCTGCGTTATATAAAGAAAACAAGGTAGTACTTTTAATCTCCAATTTTTACTGTCTGCAGGATTCAGGACACCAGAAATTCGTAGCTCTAATTGACAAGTTAATCCAAAAAATTGGAATAGCTAGAGTTTTTGCTGGGTGTGCAATGCCTAATTCATCTATGCTTGAAAGAAGTCAAGAGATTGCATCATCTGCTTGGCTAGCTGCTGAAATCCTGTGCACATGGAGATGGCCAGAAAACAGTGCGATTTCTTCTTTCTTACCTTCACTGAGTGCATATGCCAAAAGAAGTAATTCTCCCCAGGAAAGCCTGTTAGATGACATATTGAGCATCTTGCTCAACGGTTCTCTTATTTATGGAGGTGATAGCACAAAAACTTCTGTGAGTATGTGGCCATTTCCAACTGATGAAATGGAAGGAATTGAAGAACCGTTCTTAAGAGCGCTTGTTTCCTTTCTGTCTACTTTGTTCAAAGAGAACATATGGGGGACTGAGAAGGCATCGTATCTTATTGAACTTCTTGCGAATAAACTCTTTCTTGGTGAAGATGTAAATACAAATTGTCTTAAGATTCTTCCTTTGCTTATTACTGTACTTCTAGAACCATTTTATGGATATGTGGAGCCTGGTAGAGGTGTTCAACCTTGTTCTTTAGAAGACAAATTTGTTCAAAATACCGTGATTGACTGGCTTGAGAGGGCTCTAAGGCTCCCACCTTTGGTCACATGGAAAACAGGACAAGGTAAATTCCTCTTTCTGTGAAAATGGAACATGTGCTAGTTCAGCTAAAATTATGTGTTTTGTATGTTTGTGGTTGCATTTATGGCTTGTGCTTTTTTGCAATAATGCTACTAGTTCAGTTTGTTTTAAAAAAAAATTGTTAAATTTTTAATGCAAGAATATTTTTGCCATCAATTGTGGATACTGGTTGGTATTAATGAACTTGTTCACGATTCTTGCAGATATGGAAGGTTGGCTTCAGTTGGTAATTGCCTGTTATCCTTTCAGTGCAATGGGTGGTCCACAAGCATTAAAGCCAGCAAGAAGTATCAGCCCTGATGAGATGAAACTTTTATATGAGTTATTCCTGAAGCAGAGGCTTGTTGCTGGAGGATCTGCAGTGACCAACCAGCTTCCAGTAGTGCAGATGCTGTTATCAAGACTGATGGTTGTTTCAGTAGGTTACTGCTGGAATGAATTTAGTGAAGAAGACTGGGACTTTCTGTTGTTTAACCTAAGGTGTTGGATTCAATCAGTAGTTGTTATGATGGAGGATATAGCGGAAAATGTAAATGGTTTAGTTGATAATTCATGTGGTAGTTTAATGTATAAGAAAATTCAGGAAATTATTTCAATTTCAGATCCGTTTCCCTTAAAGATTTCTGAAAATGCCCTTTTATCCTTTTCACTTTTCCTTAAGCATTGTAAATATCAACAAGCAGAAGACAGGGATAGTTTAAATACAATGAAAGCAGAAAAATTGGATTCTGCTAAAGATCGGATTATAGAAGGTATACTACGGTTACTATTTTGTACCGGCATATCCGAGGCTATTGCAAATGCATACTGCAAAGAAGCTGCACCAGTTATTGCGTCATCACGGGTTGCACATACATCTTTTTGGGAATTCATAGCTTCTGCTGTCCTTAATTCCTCTTCACTGGCTAGAGATAGAGCAGTGAAATCAATTGCATTTTGGGGACTAAGCAAGGGGTCTATTAGCTCATTGTATGCTATACTGTTTACTTCCAAGCCAATTCCTTTGTTGCAGTTTGCGGCATATTTTGTTCTTTCAAATGAGCCTGTTTTAAGCATGGCTGTTGTTGAAGATAGTGCTTGCAACTCAGGCATATATGCTGCTAGTGACCAGGATTCCAGCCGTTTTGACTCATCAATAGAAGAAAAGATCCGTTTGAAAGAAGAAATATCTTACATAGTCGAAAGGGCACCTTATGAGGTTCTTGAAATGGACTTGCTTGCGCATCAACGAGTAAGAATACTTTATTTGGAAACATAGCTAGACTTAATATATTATAGTGATAGGTAATCTCTTAGTTAACTAGTGAGCTAGATAGTAAGTCAATTAGTTAGGGTGTGAGATGATATGCCATGAATAATCGGATGGATTAGAAAGAATGTCTTTGGTTTTTTAAGGAAATGGCTCTGATACCATTTTCAGGAGAGACCTGATTCATTTCCGCTCTAATTTCCTTACAAAACTGAAGTTACGCAAATCCCTCTTTCTTTTATTTATAGCCTCTCTTATCACACCCCCAAGCTAACTAACTGACTAACAAATTAGTTTACTAATAGATTACCTACCTATATGTCCTACATTTTTATGTTTATTTATTCACTTTATTTTTAGGGGCACTAACTAAAAAAACTATTGCAGGTAAGTCTCTTCCTTGCTTGGTCTTTGTTGATATCACATTTATGGTCGTTACCTTCATCATCATCTGAAAGGGAGAGGCTGATCCAGTACATTCAAGATTCTGCTACTCCAGTTATTTTAGATTGCCTTTTTCAGCATATTCCTGTAGAGGTTTCCATGACTCAGAGTCTGAAGAAGAAAGACGCAGAGCTTTCTGGTGGCTTATCAAAAGCTGCAAGTGCTGCAACCCAAGCCACCAACACTGGTTCACTCTTATTCACTGTGGAATCTCTTTGGCCTATTGAATCAGAGAAAATTTCATCACTTGCTGGAGCAATATATGGCTTGACGCTTCATGTTCTTCCTGCATATGTCCGTGGCTGGTTTAATGATTTGCGCGATCGTAATGCATCAACTGCCATTGAATCCTTTACAAGGACTTGCTGCAGCCCTCCTCTCATTGCAAATGAATTGTCTCAGGTATGGTGTAGTTTAATACGCACATAAAATAATTCATCAGTACATATTTGATGGAAGGAAGAGGGAAATGAGAGATACAGCAGAAACTAATGAAACATTTTAGTGCAATAGTCTGATCACTATTGCCATACTATGTTATATTGTGATAAATACAAATCTTTGCATATTTTAAACATCAATACATGATTGAAGTAGTTCCCTGACGCTACTTTCATACTGATTGTCAGTTATATTTATTAATTTGTTTACTGTGCACATCTAACATCCTATGATTTTACTGCCTCATTTGCATCAACTGTGCCATTTGCAAGAATTGTGAATGAGTTGTGCCACTTGGTTTTTGCTCAGACAGTTGACGTTATTTAATCCATGTAACTGTTCTCACATTGTGAGGAAAAAGCTGTAGTTGTTTAGCATGCAGTTAATTTATTCACAGTCCAACCATTATATGGATGTATGTGATGTCTCCAATGCAGATTAAGAAAGCCAACTTTCGTGATGAGAACTTCTCAGTTAGTGTAAGCAAATCAGCAAATGAGGTTGTTGCTACTTACACTAAAGATGAAACAGGAATGGATCTTGTCATTCGTCTCCCGGCATCTTATCCACTAAGGCCTGTAGATGTTGATTGCACAAGGAGCCTTGGAATTAGTGAGATCAAGCAAAGGAAATGGTTGATGTCAATGATGCTATTTGTACGAAATCAGGTAATTTGTTATAGCTAAGTTTTACTTTTACATTTTGCTATTGGCTTCTGCTGCCCACTTTTGTACAGTGCCTAGAAAATATTAATGTCAGAATAGATTACTATTAGATCAGATTCGTGAATAAGTTAACAATTTCTCTTCCATTCCTGCAGAATGGTGCTTTAGCAGAAGCTATTGGAATTTGGAAGCGCAATTTTGATAAAGAATTTGAAGGTGTTGAGGAGTGTCCGATCTGTTACAGTGTCATCCACACCACAAACCACAGCCTTCCTCGTCTTGCTTGCAAGACATGCAAACACAAATTTCATTCTGCTTGCCTTTATAAATGGTTTTCAACATCTCACAAATCATCTTGCCCACTGTGTCAATCTCCGTTCTAAGGTTACACCTGGAATGTTGAAATTTACCAATTTTGCTCGCTGGAGTCATCTTCCACCGAAATTATCAGTGCATGATGAGAATGTGTTGATACATGAGAATCAATACATTGTTTGGGAATCAGCGCTGATCAAGGCAATGCTGACTTATAAACAGCTCTACTACTTGAAATTAAAACGGAAGCCATGCAACGATTTTGTGACAATGACATGATGGGTATGCCATATTTTCTTTTGAGGCGAAAGAATGGTATCCAATTTAATTATCAAATTTCTCCTCTCTATTTATAGATCCCCCTGGGTGGTTGTAGCAGTTAATTATGCAGATTTATGTTTGTGCTTAGAAAAGGTTAGTTCTGATGATAAGAGGTTGTCTGAGTAAGAGTGTTTGTTGTATATCTGCATTATTTATGTTGACCATGTAATCACTAGAGTAAGAATTGCCCTAGTCAGAATAGTTCTTATACATCTGTATTGGAAGTATCAACATTAAGCTAAGCGAGGAGCATATTTTCTTGACGAATAGAAATGTCTTACCAAATTTTGTGAGATTCATTTGATTTATTGAAACAGATGAATTCCATCGTATTTTAAAAGTGTGTTGGCATTTTCCTGTGCCAAAAGCGTATGCATTGCTCATACATTTGAGCTTTAGCGAAACTTATATATTGTCCACATAAGAACTTGCACGTGATGCTTATATTGGCCATTGACTTGTATTTTACGATGTTTTCTTTATTCATGAAAGAGTTTTAGCGGTGACTCGTTATGTTTGGCTGTAACATTCCTTAACATCCCACATGTAGCGCAGCAAACATAATCTGTCCATTTACCAGCACCTCATCATCTAACCTTGTACTAAATTAACACCAATTGAAGATACCATGTTCACAATTGAGTCAGGGAGTCCTTTAACATGTTCTAGATATTCGATCCAACAGGACCTCAATATTTTAGGGACACCTAGATCTCCTTTACCCCTTTGTTAAGTATTGAATGACTTAGATCCTTTTATGAATAATAAAGAGTGGACATTACATTGGAGAGATCTTAAATTTATTTAAAATATGATAATTCTATACTCGACTCTAATATAGTATAAAATTAAATTTATATACACAATCAGTGTAAACAAAATTTACATTGTCAATCAATCACAACTGTTAGATTATTAATAATATTTAATTTTTATTATAACTATTTATAAAATCGCTCAAATAATTGATCATATTTATCGAATGTGTACAATTTTTTACACTAACAGTACAAAAATTAAACATTGGAATATGTTATTATTATTTTAAAATGTTGAAAATATATTTATATTTATTACATACCATGTAAATAGAGATAATATTTTCCATTTTATTTTTGTATTTATTGCCTTGAGCCTATATAAAACTCACTCCGTTGTGTAGTTCAGACACACGGTTTTACCATATGTCTCTCATTTTCTCTTATTCAACATGATATCTAGTGCCTATTAAGAGAGACAACCTTATACCGTGATTACCCCGGGACCTACTGTCTTTCAGTGATTTTCTTTTTTCCGGTAAACCGTGTTCCAATTCTGGTTTACCCCTTCTTTGTCGCTTTTCGTTTATTTTTCAGCAGATCAGTTGCGACACTGTTCATCGCGCCGACACTGTTCACCGTCAGCACTGTTCATCACAATATTTTTTTTTGCTTCTTCCGCCACTGTTTCGCTACTGCTTTTAGGTAATTGCTTATTGATTATGGCTACTTATGAAGATTTTCTTCGGTGGGTAGAGTATTGTCAAAACTCGAGTTCCGCTGTTTCGGCTGGACAAATTGGTAATTCACCTGTTTGCATCTCACATTCTCATAGTCCATGGATTCTCGATTCTAATGCATCTGACCACATTATTGGTAATAAGGTTCTTTTCTCCTCTCTCACAACTTCTGGTTATTTACCTAGGATAGTCTCAGCCAATGGTTCCAAAACACAGTCTCAAGTGATTGGCATTGTCCAAATTCTTCCTACTCTATTAGTTACATCTGTGCTTTATGTGTCTGGATGTCCATTAAATATAATTTCTATCAGTCGATTGACTCGTTCTCATAATTATGTTGTCACATTTACTAATTGCAATGTTACTTTGCAAGATTGAATATCAAGACAACAAATTGGTGTCGGATGTGAGTCTAAATGGCCTTTATTATCTCTCAAACACATCAACGACATGCCTTACTACATATTCTCCTCTTACTATACATGCTCAGTTAGGTCATCCAAGTCTTCCCAAACTTCAACAGTTAGTACCTAATCTAACCAAATTATCTAGCTTAAATTGTGAGTCGTGTCAGTTAGGAAAACACACTCGTAGTCATTTCCCTGATCGAGCTAATAAACGAGCTTCGTCCCCGTTTGCTTTAGTTCACTCAGATGTTTGGGGTCCTTCTCGTACTATTTTCACTCAGATATTTTGTTACCTTTATCGATGATTTTTCCTGTTGTACGTGATTATTTTTAATGAAAAATAGGTCTGAATTATTTTCTATTTTTGAACAATTTTATAAGGAAATTAAAACTCAATTTGGTGTATCCATTCGCACTTTGCGCAATGATAATGCCCGTGAATATTTGTCCCATCAATTTCAAAATTTTATGACCTCTAACGGCATTCTTCATCAAACATCTTGTGCTCATACACCTCAACAAAATGGGGTAGCCGAACGCAAAAATCGGCATCTTATTGAAACCACTCGTACTCTCCTTCTTCATGGTAATGTACCATCTCGCTTTTGAGGCGATGTTGTTCTAACGACGTGTTATCTTATAAATCACATGCCTTCGTCTGTTCTTGATAACAAAGTCCCTCACTCGATCATCTTCCCTCGTACCCCTCTTCACTCACTTCCTCCTCAAGTCTTTGGGTCTACATGTTTTGTCCACAATCTCACTCCTGGTCTTAACAAACTTTCAGCTCGATCACTAAAATGTGTCTTTCTTAGTTATCATCGGTCCCAAAAAGGTTATCGTTGTTATTCTCCTACTCTTCGACGATATCTCATATCGGCTGATGTAACATTTTTTGAGTCTGTACATACTATGAGTCGCTTTTTGATCCTTTGTTTGCAACTATTCGTGTGGACCTACCAGAGTCTGTTTCACCTTCTCTTTTACCACTAGAGCCTATTACGTATGTCCCACCTCAGACACCTCCGGTGGCCCCTCCCATTGTCCCACTTGAGACTCCTCTTGTGGATCCTCCAACTGTACAACCTCTTCAGACATACCGTCGTCGTCAACCACCATCGGTTGTACATGTTCTTACACCTGTTCTTGATACCGAGGTCATTCCAGACGCTCCTTCGCCGCCACCTCCTTCTTTATTGGATTCGACCTTTGATATTCCTATTGCTATTCATAAAGGTATACGTCCTACTCGTAACCCATCCCTTCATTACATTGGTTTGAGTTACCATCGTCTTTCTCCTTTGCATTATACTTGTTTGTCTTCCCTGTCTTCTGTTTCTATTCCTAAATCTCCAAGTGAAGCTTTATCCCACTCAGAGTGGAGACTTCAAAGTAGTGGTACTTGAGAATTGGTTCCTTTACTATCTGGAAAGTCTTTAGTAGGATGTCGTTGGCTTTATACGGTGAAAGTTGGTCCTGATGGTAAGATTGATCGTTTTAAAGCTCGTTTGGTGGAAAAAGGGTACACTCAAATTTTTGGCCTCGATTATAGTGATACTTTCTCCCCTGTGGCTAAGATGGCCTCTGTTAGATTACTCCTCTCTATTGCAATCATCATACATTGGTCTCTACACCAACTTGACATTAAAAATGCTTTTTTGCATGGTAACCTTGAAGAATAAGTGTATATCGAGCAACCACCTGGTTTTGTTGCTCAAGGGGAGTCTTCTACCATAGTTTGTCGACTTTAGAGGTCTCTTTATGGTCTTAAACAGTCTCCTCGAGCTTGGTTTGGCAGATTTAACATAGTAGTGCAACAATTTGGTATGATTCGAAATGAAGCTGATCATTCTCTTTTCTATCACCACTCAACCCAAGGTGCATTTACTTGATTGTCTATGTAGATGATATTGTCATAACTGGTAGTGATCAGCAGGGCATACTCCAGTTGAAACAACATTTATCTCATCAATTTCAAACTAAAGATCTTGGCAAGCTCCACTACTTCTTGGGTATTGAGGTAGCCCAATCTAAGGACGGCTTAGTAATTTCACAAAGGAAATATGCCATGGATATTCTTGAAGAGACAAGTTTATTTAATGCCAAGCCGGTTGACACTTCTATGGATCCGAATGTCAAACTTCTACCTAATCATGGGGAGCCATTTTTAGATTTAGGGAGATACAGAAGATTGGTTGGTAAATTAAACTACCTCACAGTCACCTGTCCAGACATTTCTTTTGCAGTCAGTGTGGTAAGCCAATTCTTAAACTCTCCTTGTCAAGAACAGTGGGATGCTGTGATACGAATCTTGAAATACACTAAAGGTGCTCCAGGAAAAAGTCTAATTTATGAAAACAGAGGACATACTCAGATAGTTGGTTATTTAGATGCCGATTGAGCAGACTCACCCATTGATAGGCGATCCACTTATGGGTATTGTATACTCGTTGGAGGAAACTTAATATCTTGGAAGAGTAAGAAACAAAGTGTAGTTGCAAGATCTAGCGTTGAAGCTATGGCATTAGTGACCAGTGAGCTCATTTGGTTGAAACAGTTACTCAAAGAGCTTCAATTTGAAGAGGCAACACAAATGACATTAATATGTGATAATCAAGCAGCATTGCACATTGCCTCTAATCCGGTTTTTCATGAGAGGACCAAGCATATTGAGATAGATTATCACTTTGTAAGGGAGAAGATCGAATCAGGCGACATCACCACTAGCTTTGTTAATTCAATGATCAATTGACAGATGTATTCACTAAGTCCCTGAGAGGTCCTCAAATCAATTATATATGTAACAAGCTTGGTGCATATGATTTATATGCTCCAGCTTGAAGTGGAGTGTTGAAAATATATTTATATTTATTACATACCATGTAAATAGGAATAATATCTCCCATTTTTATTTTTGTATTTATTGTCTCGAGCCTATATAAAACCGACTCCGTTGTGTAGTTCAGACACACGTTTTCACCATATGTCTCTTATTTTCTCTTATTCAACAATATAATAGCCTATATTAAAGGAAAACAAATAAAAACGACGGCATTTTAGACTTAGTGGACAGAGTAACATAAACAATTAACAAGCAATGTTTGGCATTCATGAAGTGGAATGACAAGATATTCACTAGGACTCAAGAATTATGGACTTTTGCCTATAACAGCATAAAAACATGGAGCAACATTCATACCTAACTTCCATTAAATTTGGCTCAATACTATAAAACCAGAGCCACACATCCATGCAATGTGACGTGCAAGGCATTACGCGTAATTCTCCGGGCAATGTTTTGGTAAGAAGCCTGAAATAAATTTTAAAATGAAGATATTTTTTTTTGTAAAAGAGAGATAATAATATAAAAGTAAAAGTGGTATAAAAATGAATAATTTATTAGTTACACATATACGTTAAAATAACTAATATGGGCATTATCTATGATTTTTTAAAATATAATAAAGTTATTTTTAATTGTAGTCATAACTTTTTTAATTTATATCATTGAAAAGTATAGCTTGGATTTGAACCATGGACAATAAACTCAAAATTTTGACACTTTCAAAGTTCATATTTAATTAATCTAATATTAAAAAAATATTAATTTTGTAAAGGAAATATTTATGATGTCTAAAATATAAATGCAAAATATTACACAATTATTCAAAAAGATATACACTAATTGATGACTTAAAAGTAGAGACAAATAATAAAGTAGACATTAAAATTTTATATGATTAAAAATTTATCTAATAAAAAAAGAATATTGGCAGTAATAGCTCACAAATGTAATGATTAAATAAGCATTAGACATGAATAATGTACACCAATTTTTTTTTTCTATTAAAAATTTAGGATGAGGGAATGACACATATAATATATATTAAGATTTTTCTATTATTTAAAGCTAAATAATGTGTCCAATCATTGCTTCTCTTGGTTGATTCTTGTTTAAGTCGGTGTATATATATCTATTAAGTCAGACATCAACCACATTATCATAATCCCCTAAAGCTTCTTTAATAAAAATTATATGTAATATGTGTGAATTTATTGTACTAATACAAAATTTTAAATTTAATTCGTAGTAAGGTTTTCTAGTAGCATCTACGATAAAGGTGATACTCTCCCATAAGTATAATTCAGATAGTTAAAAGTTGATGAAACATTTAATTTATTGGATCGCAGATTCAAAATTGTAATATTTTTTCTCCATACTTAGTGTAAACGAGTTTCACCGTTATACTTTTTGGAAAAAAAAAATGAAAGTGATGTTAATTTGATGATCTTCGAATTTATACCAATAAAAGAGTCAAACCAAATTTGTTTAGTCCAAGCACAATTCTTGAAAGTATGGTATATATCTTCTAATTTTTGATTGCACAGAGGATATGAGAGAGAAAAAAGATAAATCTAGTTGGCGAAGTTATCTCTAATAGAAGAGAGTTATTGCAAACTCTCCAAATAAGATGGATGTATATTTTTTTTTTTTGTGGGGGTGGGAGGAAGAGGACATGCACCTTAATAGTCCACAATCTGGTCTAGAGCCTTTAAAAAATATTTCTATTGGTGCCATTAGGTAAATCGTGATTCTTTACGTTATACAATATATTGTCCAATGTTCTCCTTAGGATTGAAAAAGTGTCTTTAGTCGTGCCTTGAGAAAAAGGAATTCTTCCAATTAAGTCATCTTCAAAAGTAATAAATATGTTATTCATAACATTCTAGTTCTACTCTCTAGTATCTTTGTGAATTAGAAAGCTCACATAAAGTTATTCTAAGCAGCTAAAACTCTTTCTAGTTAAATGAACTATGAAGTATGAAGTTATTAATGAAGTTTATAGGTTAATATGATATAGTATGTTCAACTTCCTTTTAAATAAGTTGTTTAATTTAATCTTTAAAACTTAAATTGATCACTTAGGTTTTAGGTTAAATTACACTTTTGGTCTTCTAAGTTATTTTTAGGTTTCACTTTGGTCACTGAAGTTTTATTTGTTTCATTTTGGTCCCTTAAATTATAAACCTAAGACACTTTGGTCCTTCAAGTTATTTTCATTTTGTTTTAGTCTCTTAAATTATAAATATTAAACATTTTTGTCCCTTAATTTACAAAAAATAGACATTTTGGTCACTAACGTTATACTGTTAGATACTATTAGAAATGATTAAAGTGTATAATATTTGTAGTTTAAGGGACCAAAATGTTTAATATTTGTAACTCAATGGATTAAAATGGAACAAAAATAACTTGATGGACCAAAATGTCAAATCTTTATAACTTAAGGGATCAAAATGAAACAAATAAAATTTAAGGGACCAAAGTGAAAACTATAAATAACTTAAAAGACCAAAAGAGCAATTTAGCTTAGGTTTTATTACAGTTCTTTTGAGCTTGAAAAATGATAAAGATAAAAAATGATCGATTTAATATGAATTAAGTTAATATGGTTAAAAAAGATATTAATGTTAAATAGTTAAGAATAACATTAAAGTCAATAAGAAAGCTGATTTACTAAAATAAAGTACAACATGATATGACGTGTAGTGTGTGAACCTAGAAATGGTAATAGTCCATTGATTATTATTATGACTGAGTTGGAAAACCCTTAAGGTCAATCTAGTCTCATGAATGTTATAGGATATTGTAGCATCGTGAAACATATAAACATATTTTATAACTGATTTGTATCCTTTACTCTTTATCATCTGAATCTTAGGCAAACTTTATCTTATTATTTATTGCATGTTAACTTTTAAGTTTACTTTTTATTGTCAACAAAAAATGATTATCTCTGTTATTTATTACTTTGAATATTGACTAATTGAACTTATAAATTTGGGAATATTTAGAATTTAGCCACATCAATCCTCATATGAACGATACTCTACTTTCACTTTATTACTTGTCCTGATTGTGTATATTTGCACACTTGCATATACACGCAACAATTTTTTGGCGCCGTGTCAGGGATGTTGAAGAAAGACCAAGAGTTATGTCACCTATTTTTAGTTCTAATTTGTGACATTCTTGAGTTGATGTAATGAGTTATTTCCACAATTAGATGTAGTTTGCTAATTAATTAATTAATTAATTGTTAGTGTCTTTTTTTTTTATTAAATTAGGATAATTTTAAGTTGAATTGATGTTGGGTTGTATTTATTTGTGTAGGGAAAAATTAATAGAGAAATCTAAGAAATATGCTACAAGTTGCTACAACACTATAGTCCTCAATTGTAGAGCGAATTTGTTCCTAAAATTGAAGGCTTTTCAGCTAAAGATAGGGACAAAAAATTCCCAAAAAATGAAAGACAATGTATTAGACTTGTCTTATATAAGGATAAAAGTTAGAAAAAAAAGCAAGGATAGAGACGGCTAACCTGATTTCTAGCGCCTCCATCAACCCTAATTCTCATATTCCATTGTCTCTCACTACAATCCATCATTATCTTCCATTACCAACTCATTTTGGAGTCATTCACATTAATTCTTGAAAATTTGGAGCTTAAAGAATGTTGTACTATTGCTGATGTTGGTTTTTCTTGATGCAAAAAATATTGTATCTCGTATTTCCTCTCTGTAAATTTAATTTCTACATTGATTTGTATTGTAATGAACTCCTTAGTGTTTTACCATTTTTTTTAATGTTTAAGCTTAATATGAGCTAAAACTATTTGTAGTTGAGGACTAATGGAGTTTTTTTAATGAAGTTTGTATTTTAATATGTTGTAGTGTGACTAGCTTCTTTTAAAACAAGCTGCTTTTAATCTAATCTAAAACTTAAATTGATCACTTAGGTTTTATTGTTAGTCTTTTGTGCTTAAAAAATGATAAAAACAGAAAATGTTTGATCTAATATGAATTAAGTTAATATGTTTCGAAAAGATATTAATGTTAAATGATTAGGAATAACATTTAAGTACATAAGAAAGCTGATTTGCTAAAATAAAGTGTAGCATGATATGATATGTAGTGCATGACTCCAAGGATGGAAATAATCCACTTGTTTTCATGATGAGTGAGTTGAAAAATCCTTGAGGTCAATCTAGTCCCAGGAATGTTATATCATGGTACAACATACTAGCGCATGTAAACATATTTATAACTAAGTTAAATCCTTAATTACCTTATATCATCTTAAATTAGAACTAATTTCTCTTACTTAACTTTATACTTAACTACCTTATATCATTTCAAAATTGTTATTAAAAAAATGTGTTCTTTTTATTTCTATAACAAACAAATTAATAATGACTTGATGAAATTTAGTGTGGATAAGAATGCATTAGATCTATCTAACTATATTGTTGAAAACAATGCTGAAGTTGATATATATGTGGAGTATAATGTTAGTATAAATGTAGAGAAGTTTGGTTGTCCTATTTGTGTTGACAATGCAGGTGAAGTAGGTGATTCACTCAAGGGGAATGAGAAAGGTAAAATGTGTTACTTATGACTTGAATGATGAAGGGGACGATGATAGTCATTCTTAGTTGCAAGTAAACATTATTGTGTTCCCTCCTATTGGGCTAAATGTGGAAGGACACTTGTAACTATATTGTGTTCATGAGGATGATAGTTAGGAGTCACACTTAGGATTAAAATTCTTATTTCAAGGCACACATGTGGAACGATTTTTGCTAATAAGAGTGCAAATGTTGATTGAGTTGCTAATAGTAATGTAAAATTCAACATGGTGGTATCTAAACTTACTTTTTTTTTTTGTGTGACAAAGTATAGTTCAAACATTTGAAGAGTTACTTGGAGAGTGAGAGTGAAAATAAATTTAATTTGTCTTAGGCATTTGTATGCCAATTTCAAGAAACAGTTTGGAGGGGAACATTGATTAGGGACTTGATGAGAAAACAAAGGCTACATATATTTAGAAGCATGAGAGGAGAAGATGACACAATAATAAAAAGTGGATGAAGACATATGTTTTTCCTTTTGATATATAGAAGTTTAAATTTGATTTTATCACTTTAAAATCGTTATTCTCTATTTATATAAGTGTTTCATTTGTAATATTTATTCGTATGATATTATTTGTCTCTTTATATAACAATAAAACACTAATTTTTTTTTTATTAATATAACTTTATTTATTATATAAAATATTTTAATAAATAATATTCATTTTATTAAAGAAATCAACACAACTATTATTATTTTTCAAAATATTCGCAATTCAAATGAGAGGATGTCGTTTTTGTTTGAATCATGATTTGATCACAATTAGACCGTTACACATATTGAAACATTGTTAAAATTAAAAACATTACAATTGTCTCTTTTAATTTCTTTGAAAGTGTTGTTTGTTTAATTCGGCACGCAATCAACCCTTGTTGGTATTTGTGAAACGTTATATTCTTCCAAAACAATTTAAAACTTTTCTTTAAGTCAGTCTTCAGTGAGCTAAGTATCTCAATTTGATTCCCACCTCTTTATTATTTTTTTCCAACTCAAATTCAATGTTACATTCTTAAACAATTTAGGGGTTGTAAAAATATTTTATTTTTAATTTTTTAAAAATATATTAATTTTATTTATTAATAAAGAGTAAAATTTTTATGAAGTAAACAACAGTTTATATTTCTAAAAACAATAAAAATTATTTTTATTGTTTTTGAAAATATATGTTCGTTAAGTAGTATTTTATCTTATTTTTTTTGATAATGACTTATCTCAAGACTATGTTATCAAACTAAAACAAACACATATTTATATAAAAATGAGACCTTAATTTGTACAAAAAGCAATCATACGTGTATAAACCTTACCAAATATTTAAAATGGTGGGAAAATTTACATAAAGAAAGAGGTGTAATAAACTAATTAATTAATTCATATCTTAGTATATATGTCCCTATCACTCATTTCATCTCATCTTAAAAGCAATATATAAGAACACCCCTCACCCCACCATTCATTTGCATTCTCATTCTCCTCATATTCTCATTTCCCCCTAAATTTCATCTATCACCATACATCAATTAATACAATATCTTTTGATATTCCAAAATTTTTGAAACTCAAATTAAGACATGGTGATGCCTATAGAAAAAGAGGAGCACAACAAAAAAATAGTCACAGATTTATACAAAGCCTTAGTCACAAAAGACACAAACACAATGCAAAATATTCTTGCCTCTGATTTAGAATGGTGGTTCCATGGTCCACCATGTCATAGTCACTATTTAGTCTCTTACCTCACATGCTCATCATCATCATCTAAAAAATCTTTGGTTCCTAACATCATAATTGGATTTGGATCAGTTATTGTTGCTGAAGGGTTTGATGAAAAACACAAGGTTTGGTGGGTCCATGCTTGGTCTATTTGTAATGGAATCATTACTGAGGTTAGAGAATATGTTAACACTTCCTTGACTGTTACTAAACTTGGTAATTTGCATTTTCCAATGTCACAAAGTGTGGTTTCTAAAGAAGATGTTGTTGGTTCCACTTATCGGTGTATTTGGCAGAGTAAGCTTTGTGATGAGTCTGTACCTGGACTCATTCTCACTATCTAGCTCAAAATCTTTCCTATCTTTTAAATTGTAGGGAAATATAGACAAATAAATTGTGGTTGTAACGTCGTTTTAGAAACTTCAAAATTTGCAATATTACAATAATTATAGTTGTCGACCACAATTTAAAATTAAGTCTCAAAGTGATGTTACATAATTTACAAGAACCAGAATTCCTTAAAGTTGAGATTTTATTAAGAATTTACATAAAAATTATGCATTAGATATTTACATAAAATATTATTAAGAATTTAATTAAAATTATTCATTAGATATTTACATATATATTTTTTTAAATAAATATTAACATATATAAGATCGTCACTTACTATTATGCATAACCAACCCAAAACAACAAAATCATGAGTATCAAAAAACATAAATCCATTTAATCCAAATAACACTTATTAGAAAAAACCCAAAAACAAAATCCTAATTTCAATATTCGATCGGAAGGTTGGGGATCACGAGAACAACAACATATTACATGGATCATCTTTTTTATATATCGAACATTTATTACATTTATAATCGAGAGATAGATAAATAGACATATCCCATTGTACTGATTGGAGTTGAAGATCAAGAAGTTTTTAAAGTCAAGCATTCTATTCTTCTTATGGCTAGATCTAATTTCCAAGTCACTGCGAATAAAGAAAAATAATTTTACAACTTTCGCGAAAGAAGAATTAGGAAAATCCTATTGATTGCAATTTTCTCCAAACTCCTTGCAATTTTCTCCAAACTCCTGATAAAAGTATGAAATGAAAAAAGTTCAAATATACGATCTCTCCATCACCCCATAATAAAAAGGGTGATCTTGTAGTTGTTGGTATGTGAAGATACGTTCTCGGGAACTTAATTACAACCCAACAATGGAAGACCCTTGCCACCAACATTCGAATCCTTCCACCATTTGTTCTTCTCATGCAGATTTCTTTAAAGGCTTCATATGCAAATTATATAACTCCAGATTCGAGCTAATATTTTTCAAAATTGTTTGAGAGGTTTATTGATTCATGAGGTGCTAACAATATACTGAAAACCCAAGTGTTTTTATTTGTTTTGATTCACGAAAGGAACCCTATGATTTTGATATGGGATTTCTCCCTAGTCAAAACAATTCTTGAAATTGACTTTTGCTTTCTATTTGTTTTTTAATCACGATTAAACGAGTGATAAAATCATTGTGCGGCGTTAAACATTATTTTTTTTGCAAAGCCCACTTACGGACCTCGCGCGTGAGGATACTTGATATGCAAAAAAATAATCCATTTTTTTTTTCTTCAAATGCAGCTCCTGAATAGGTGACAATGACCATTAGTATCGACATGATGAAGATTTATGTGAACGAAGTAATTAGGCCAAACCAACATTGTTTGAGAGTGTGTTAATATTTAACGTATTAGTGTTGCAGTCTATTCAATAAAAATAATTGTCAGAGCAATTACATGGGTTATAAAACTCACCCCTAAATCAAAAATCGTCGACCTAATATTTACTAAGACTTAAAACAAACTCTAAAG
This sequence comes from Cicer chorassanicum, assembly GCA_037974735.1. Lineage (NCBI taxonomy): Eukaryota > Viridiplantae > Streptophyta > Magnoliopsida > Fabales > Fabaceae > Cicer > Cicer chorassanicum. Next base: position 36,595,287 of record JBBPBP010009778.1, on the reverse strand, counting down.
TAAAGTTTTGATAAATAAAAAATAGAGGCCGGTCTTTTAAATACTAACAGCAGTATTTTATTATTAAATTTTACATTTTTTATTTTATGAGATATAAAATATTTTAATTAAATAAGTCAGTGGTTGTATCATTTTATAATTGTAAGTTCTTTTACTTGTTATATTACTTAAGATTTTTATTTTTTTAGGCTTAAATATACATAAAAAAATTAATTATTTTTGGGAGGTCTAAAACTCTAACTTTATTAACTTTGACCTTGGACCAGCCCTATTCATGCTTGAAAGATACTACTAGGTTTGTCGTCGACTGTCTTTAAATTCTTTTAAAGTTTTTGTAAAACTTTAATATTTCGGCCATTTATTTTCTTGTCTACCTTTGAATTCATGTTGTTTCCTTTCAATGCAATTTTCATAAATCATTTTCAAAGCTTCATTTTACATTGTCATGATTTACCTATTTTCATTTACTTTTACGTAATTTTCCTGGTTTAATATTTTAATTTTGTTAAACTTTATGTCATTTAAATTAAAAACATTTAATTCTTCAAGTCATTTACACCCAAAGTCTTTTCATCTCCAACATTTAAATTTCTTACAATCTTTTCAATTATTATCTCTTTACATTTTCTGCAATTTAAATTTTCAAAAGTCATTTTCATTTCAATTGAACTTATTTATATGCGAATTTACCTTTCATTGATTTTCATGTCTTAGGTTATATATATTTAAATACAAAACAGAAAAATAATTTGATATGTCCATGCTACTAGAAGTGGACTAACGATCGGATTCAGTGTGAAAATATCTTAATGCAGAAACCGCGGTTGAGAATGTTTGACCCATCTCCGACCATTTGAGGCCGCAGTTATGGCGAGTGGCAGTTTCAGCGAGTGGTGGGGTAAACCGTGTCGGTTTTGGACTAAACAAAAAATGACACTAAAATCTCATAAAAAATCTCAGAAAAGTTGATCATAAAAGTTATCTCATGATAAAAAAACAAACTCCAAATTAATTTGAGTACATAAGAATTTTAAATTTAGACTCAAGTACGAAAACTAAAACCAAGAAAAAGCAAACCCAAAAAACAAAACTAAAACACTCATTTTCTAACGTGAAGGCCCAGTCTTGATCAATGGAGTGCAGAGTGAAAATACGTAGAAATTTGGTCAACTTTGGTGTTGAAGAAGATAAGAGATACATTTCTAGTCAAATATGTGTAGAGACTGACAAAAGAAGAGAGATTGAGATGAGGTTGCAAAATATCTGGAACTTACAACAATTTTGTCCATGATCTGTGTTGGGAAAATCTGGTTAGAATTGGGACCTACCCTATGTTGCTAGTCATGGATAGTAGCACAGAACGTCCAACCCCGAAAATGGGATAGTGGGATCACGAATAGTGGGATGACTGCTATTGTGAAAACCAAAAAACAATATATAGACTAAACATAAATACTTCATATTTCATAACTAAAATGTAACATCAAAATCAAGATCTAATAGTAATCGAAAATAAGTTCTAAAAGTAATCAAGTTCTACTGAAACTAAAAAACAATCAAAATCATGCAAAATTATCTTCCTCATCTTCACTTGTAATTTCAACCACATCAACATTATCTTGTTCGTCACTTGATTCAAACTCTTCATCTTACACTTCCTCATCTCTACTAGCCATAGTTGCAGCGAGTCTTGATTAGTGCCTAGTAAGTCTTGATGGTTCATTAACTCCACCTGCATCACCCACAAGTGCCCAAGTCAAGCCATCTTCTCCCAAGACCAAATTATCTTCAAATACATCGTTTTCATCCTATTCTTTTTCAATCCAATCATAACACTCATCAATATTGTTGAAGAGAATGGGATCGGTTAAATCCTTGTTATCAAAGCGGTCTTTAAGAGCATGGTTGTACTTCACAAAAACCAAGTCTTGTAGTATTTGGTGCTCAAGTTTGCTTCTCTTCTTAGAATGAATCTATATTATAATTTTAAAAGAAAATAATTAATTCCAAATTCACTACATCCAATTATATAAGAAAACCAATTGACAGTTACTTACTTCCTCAAATGTACTCCAATTGCGCTCACATCCTGAAGAGCTGCATGTCAGACTTAATATTTTGATTGCAACAACTTGCAAATGTGGAACATGGTTTCCATACATTGTCCACCAGTCAGCTGTAATGCAATAAATAATTAGTCCCACTATTTACATACAAGTATGAAGTATGTAATTTTAAATTAACAAAACATTGTACTTTGACTTACCAAGGGACATAGTAGACCTCATTCTAATTGTAGAAGGTATACCAAACATGTCATGCACTTTCCTATATTGAGAAATATTCTTTAGAGCTTCATCATTATCATCGAAATCTTTAGAAACCTTTATAATGCAAGTCCATATGTCACTTTTGGATCTTTGTCAACATTTGGGTCGCTGTAGAAGTTATGGGGGTTAAGGAGATGTCCAGTTACATGTAATGGACGATGAAGTTGACACTCCCATCTATTATTTATAATTGAGTATATTTCAGAGTATTTACTCTCATTCCATTGAACATTATTGCAATAGACTCTTTCGCCTTATCCATTACCTCATATATGTAACCTATTGCCGGTTTTTTTCTTGTTATCAACCAGTCTTAAAACATGCACCAACGACCCCATCGCCTTGAGAGATAATATAACATCCTTCCAAATGAGACATTGATAACAATACTATATGCCATTTATCCTTAGGATCTTTTGATGCATTTGTGTTCACCCACTCTTTTGTTTCTAAGGTTATTATTTTGTTTATACAACCTTTGAAGAGTGAGGAATGTAGTTGCAAACCTTGTCACTCCACTTCTAACTGTGACACCCTAAACCCAAATTGAAATAGAAAGTAAAATGCTTTAGTTTTGAAACATATTCGTAGCGGTTCTAAAACAGAGTATGAAAATTTTCTTTTAAACTATAGGGTTCGGGACGTCACACTTACACTTACACAAAATGCTTCCATAAAAATTCTCACTTACAAATCCTTTAATATCGAATATAGCTAAGGTTTATTAAATAAATATTTCTGACATAAAAACATGTTCTAAACTTAGAGACAAATAATTTCTACTTCCGAATAAAAGATAAAAAATAACACGATTGATCGATCGAATTTACAAAAAACTAAATTAGTTCATAACTCAACAAAACACGACAATTTACTCCTATCCAGTATCACCTATCAGAGCATGGATCACCAACCAATAACCTGAAATAATTGCGCTCTCGCAAGCGCCAAAGACAAGCAATGAGGGGTGAGTTTCGAAATAATGTAATAATATAAAATACACGAGAATAACACGCAATTAGTCAAAACAACACAAATAAGGAGAACATTCAAGAACATAGTATCAAATGTTAATCTAATTCAATCACAATAAAACAGTTACAAGGATGAAATGTTATGCATGTCCTATACTCTATACTTCATCATTTGGTACCATTCTACTCTGAAGTACTTGGTTAGGAGGTCTGATACTATGTCACTACAAGAGTGGACGGACAATTCATGAATGGCCAAGTCCTCATAGATCCCCTCAACTCAACCTGAGACACATATACGCGACGGTCGGGGTACTCTTGTGTTGGCCGATAGTTCCCGGCCTTAGGGAATAACCCACTAATCCACTTAGGAATTCCCCACTAGATGTACCTCCAAGGTCTATCAGTCTTACCTTACAGTTCGACTGTCGCCCTCCACGATCAGGCTCATTCAGTTGTACTTCCCCGAATCACTAGATTTGTCAGACCCTCCCTATATGATGACAAAATAATCTTAACTCCAAAATCTACAACACATATCTCAGACTTACTCTATCATCACAACTCAATAAATTTCAATTTGACTTCACAATATTCATCATCATATGTATATCAGTCAATCACAATTCTATCCCAATATTTGGTTTACACTACTCATAATGCACAACACAATCTTATCAATCGCAATAAAAATCAATAGGTAGCACATTCAAATAATTTCACGATTTCAATCAAATAGCAAGAACACTCCAATATAAATTATTCATACAGTAACAATCAGCATCACATTTCATCAAATCATTTAACGTGCAATCTTGCTATAAATAAATTCATAACAATTCTATAGGTTGCTAAATTATATTTTAGTCCTCACTGTTACCATTCATATATTATTAATTAATTATAATTGCTCAATAGGGCTCGATCGTACGTAGTAAGCCCCGGATGAATATCTGGGAATTTCGGTATTTCCGTTCATCTCACGTTATTTTATACTCATAAAATCGAATCTCATCTCACTCCTTACCTCATTAGGCGATTTCAGACGGTAAGACATTAAATTTCAGCAACATCGGAGCAATCCAAAAATAAATTGTTTGAAAGCAGATCCAGAGAATAACCAAACTGCAGCTGAGAAATTGCGACGATGATAAAAAATGTCAAATATTTAATAAATGATATTACGAGTAGAAACAGAGTTGAAATTATGGAAGGAAGAAACAATTAATGGTCGGGGGACCTTACCGACACGGATGACTTTAAACGGTGCTTACGAATAACAACAACACTCAATTTAAAATTAAAAGCGCATCAGCATCTAACTTTAATTATGACAGGTTCAGAACAAAATGAACAATATGCTATGTTGATTGGAAAACATTTACCGTAACGACGACGACAACGAGTTTTCACGGATTTTGCTTAAATTGGAAAACGAATTTTGTAGGACGAAGCTCTCGACGCATAGATCATTAAACCCGGTCTTCATTATTTCGGGTCAACACTACAGCAACCAGAATCGAGGCTTGAAGGTGATGGTTAGAATTTTTGATTAGGTCATGGGTGATTGTTTTGGTTGCAGTTCTCCCCGTAGATAAAGGAGTCGAGCATGGTGATTTAAAATGTTGTGGTTGGAGCCCTTGACAGCACTCGCGATTGTCGAAAAAAATCACATGTAACGGTTGTTTGAGATGGGTTGTGACTTGTCTTCTAATTATGGGAGTCTCATGCAGTAGGTCTTAATGGAGATGATTGAAAGGGAAGAACTTGTGATGGGTTATTAAACCATGGAATGGAAGGAATTGGTGAAGATGGTGATGAGCTATTATCAGCGGCGGCGCAAGGTTGTAGGAACAAGAAACCTGCTTGTGATTTGTGGTTTAGGGTAAATGGGGTACAAAATGATTTGTGGTTTTGGGTAAACTGGGTTACAAAATCAGCAAAAGTCCAAAAAAAAAAAAAAAAAAC
>JBBPBP010009778.1:36550323-36589998 GCA_037974735.1 Cicer chorassanicum | reverse complement strand
GGCGCAAGGTTGTAGGAACAAGAAACCTGCTTGTGATTTGTGGTTTAGGGTAAATGGGGTACAAAATGATTTGTGGTTTTGGGTAAACTGGGTTACAAAATCAGCAAAAGTCCAAAAAAAAAAAAAACAAGCTGAAGGAAAAAAAAACATAAGGGGTGTTGATAGCAATCTGACTCAAACTTATATTTCTATAATGTAAGTTCAAAAAATGATATTAATCACTCATTCTATTCATCCATAATAATTAAGGTATTATTATCCAAAATACTCATATTACAATACTACTAATTTTCACAAAAATAATTAGATAGAATAAATAAATACAATCAATATTAACAATTTATCTTATTCACTAAATTAAATATCTATAAAATTATCACACTATAGCAAATACATATGTAAGGAAAATTAATCATAATTATATATCAACACATATTCTAAACACATGCAATACTAAATTAATTGTTTTAAATCCTATTAGATTAATAAAACAATTTATTATAAAATTTGGGGTGTTACACTAACCAATTCAGCTTTTTGGATGAACTTTCTCATTATGTTAAGGGTGATGGTATGATTTTAGATGAACCCAACAAGAAATTGTCCTCTTCTAATGATCCTCTTAACAATAGGCAGTTTTCCAATATCTTCTAGCATTAAATCCACACAATGGACATCACATGGAGGCCAAAAGAGATTAACATATTTGTCCTCTAAATATTTTCCTAACACAAATAAATGAATCAAATCATCTGATTGGCATCATATAATTAATATTTCAAATTGGATAATGACAATTATAAAATTCTTACCATTGTTGGTAACAACTTGCACAACATTTTCCAATCAAATTTCTTGAACAAATGTGTCCAAAATTTCAAATATCTTTAATTTGGTCTTCATAAAACTAAAACCATCAATACTTCTTATGAACGTATTCCCACCTGGAATGTTACCCAAAAAATTGATAAATGTCTTAGCATTTCGATCGGTCTATGCATCTGACGTGATAGAGCATTCATATTGTGTTTGCTCCATTACAAGTCCTTGTAACATTTTCTTTGTGAACTCTAGTTCATTTTTTAGCAATGTAACTCTAATCTCATGGTAACTTGGAGGCTTTAAGTGTGGTCCATAATTTCCATTAGCTTCAATCATCAACTTGAAGCTTTTAGACTTCACAACATTGAAAAGAATATCATCCCTATAGAAGAAACGACTAATGTATTGATTAGTTAATTCCCTTGCCTCTTTCACATAAGCATTTTTTATCGATGTTTGACGTTTGATTATTGCTATTGTCATCTTGTGAGATACCTCCGAATTTTTAAACATAAACACATCCATATGACCTTTAACATTTGTCTTAGCAATAATTGTTGTAGACCTTTTTCCTACTTGAACATTTGCAATTTCTTGCACAACATCATCGTCCTCCTCATCGATACTAATCTCAACCATATATGACTCATTAGTTGTTTTGCTTTTTCTCCTGAGCCTCCTTGAGTTTCTATACTACATCAGTCGTTGTTTTTCTACAAGGAGCTATATTTTCGCTTATCCCCATCTAATGCAATTTTGCTCTCATAATACCTCATTTTGTAACCTTTCCACAAAAATCACAAGTAACAACTTTCTTGTCATTAATATCCACCATAGAATTCCACTGTCAAGCAATGTCAAGGTTTTCACCGGTAGGTTAAAACAAGCCTTTGTTGTTGGGTGTTGGTGTTTCAAATGAAGATGTCATTCTTGTTAGTAATAAAAAAGAGGAGGGGAAAACAAAAACAGAAACAAAAGTGGAAGAAAAAGAAGAAAAGCAGTGGCAGAAAAAAAAAGTGGAAGAAGAAAAACAATGCAGAAACAAAACTGGAAAAAGAAGAAGAAGAAAAACAGAGGAAGAATAGTGAAAGATACTACACAACAATAACTTAGTAGCATAAGAAAAAATGAATCACAAACACATTCAGACAGACAAACGTTTCACAATTCTCAAAATCACAACTCACATTCACAAAGTAAATCAGTTCACAAATTCAGAATCCCACATCCACACTACACTAATCATAAAAACAGTAAACACTGCACAATCACAAAGTCACAAATACAATTCACACACTACTACTAGAAGAAGGGGAAAATAGTAAGAACCTGAAAATTAAAGCTGATTGAGATATTTCGATGACCAAGACCAAGAGGCAATGTTGGTGGTTGACCGTTGCGACTACAAAACGAGATGGAAAGAGACTGGCAACGCTGGTACTGGTTGCAAATGAGGGAGACCGTAGAATGGAGAAACTAACGCGTCGCATGGAGGTCGTAGAGAATAGGGATGAAAAGGAGAGATGAGCATCGCGTGGTAGACAACGACGTCGTGTGGAGGTCGGCTGGCGATTGCAAATGAGAGGGCCGAGAAAGAGAGACGGGGAAAGTGAGGGAGCAGAAAAGATAGGGAGAGCAATATAAGCAGAAAACTAAAATAAGAGAAGGAGATAGGCGATGTAAAATAGAATGGGTTTCTCCGAATCCTAAAAATTTGAGGGGTATTTTAGTAACTTATCACTGTTATTTTAGTAACATGTCATTACTATTTATATAAAATAAATAAATATAGGGTTGTCGTGGCCTCCAGAAGTTCCTGAAAAGTCTACCACTTGCTAGGTTTATTTGTTACATATGGTTATTGGTTTCTCTCTTTGATTAGGTCATAAAAAATGTAAAAAAATCTATTTTAATAATAAGCACTCAGTCGATTTCAGACACCGACAAAGCTGAATCTGAGCACTCGCACCCATTCAATTACAATCGAATGAAACTATTTTTCCAAAAAGTTGACCCGCGACACGACTTCCATCTGCCCGATTGCTTCACTTTAACTACAGTTTTGGGTCAGACCTTGGATTCGGTCCACCCCTACATGCTACCAATTATCTAGTTCAAGATCACACTAATTAAATATTTATGGTCTGATTTGAAAGATTTTCTAATCAGCAAAAAATCATCGTAAATAAAATTAGAAGAGTCTTAAGAGCGATTTTGAGACGTTCGTAGTAAGATATATATGTATATGTATAGATGATAAAATATCATTAAAATAATAATAACTCAGCATTTTATCTCAATAATAAATCAAAAATATATTTAAATCGATAAATATTTATGGTTGACCAAAATAAAATGGTAGAAAAACAACAAACTCATATCGAGATATAATAGTTGTCCCCGAAAACAACATTAAAAACATAAATTTACTTTTCAAAACCAATAGGTATTGCAACACATACATAATTAAATTGAATATTGATTAATATTTATCAAAATTTTACATTTTAAGATTAAAAAAAAAACTAATATAGAATTGTAAATTCATAAAACACTAGTAAAATTGGACCAGAGGTTGAACGGACGAGACCTCCATATCATGGTTCAATTGGTTCGTCCACTTGAACCACGATTGATTCAGTAAATAAATAATAAAAATACATAAAATATATTAAAATATTCAGAACTTCCAAACTTATAAATTAAAGGCTAAATACCACTTGTGGTCCCTTAACTTAATTTCAGTTAACGATTTAGTCATTTATCTTCTTTTTTTCCCAATTTGGTCCTTTATGTTTTTAAATAATTTCAGCGTTACCCTTTAAGTGGGGTTTTGTTAAGAAAAAGTTAAAAAAATATCTCCTCCGTGTTCAGAAAAAGTTACCCTTTATGTTTTGAAAATATTTCAGAAAAATATTCAAAGTTTAATCTAAGTTTGGTAGTAGGATTGATTCGTTAAAACTGAAGCTATGGGGTATTTATACTCTACATACATCACTTCAGATCAGTGACAATCGTTCCTATAGGTTTTATGAATATATGCAATGATCTAGATGAAAGACTTTTTAACTTTTTCTTAACGGAACCCCACTTAAAGGGTAACGCTAAAATTATTTAAAAACATAAAGGATCAAATCAGGGAAAAGAAAAAGATAAAGGACTAAATCGTTAACTGAAATTAAGTTAAGGAACCACGAGTGGTATTTAGCCTAAATTAAAAATTCATAAAATTTTATAACAAATACTAAATATTTAAAATGCATTAAAATTCACAAAAAATACAAGTCTTCATAATATAAATTCAATCATCAAATTTATATAGATCAACCGATCAACCACAGGTGTCTTGCAGATTAAGTAGAATAAATGTTTGAGTGAAATAAACTTTTTTTGTTAAAGTTATATTTAAAAAGATTATTTTTATTTTTTGAATTTAAAAATTGAATTTCTTTTTTTGCAAAAAAAAAATTGAGTTTTTAAAAAAAACTGGGCGGTTTTCACAAGCTGAACCCGGTTTAGTGACCCGACTGTATTGCCCAATTCGACCCAATTTTTCCAGTTCTTCCCGAGTTTTTACAGCCCAACAATTTTTTTATGTTAATCAAACCGAACATGGGTTCGGTTCCCGGTTGGTCCTGTCCAATTTTTAAAACATTGAATTTTATTAAAATTATCTTAAACTCGTAAAAGTTTATCAAAACTAGAGTTTACGTTTACGTGCATGTTGACTCGTTTTTATGATCTAGAATCGTAAACTCGTAAGAGTTTAACAATCTTGGCCCGTAGCAAGTTGGAATTGTCTTTCGATTTATTAACTACTATTTTAATTAAAAGATTTATTTATCGTTTATGTTTATGATATGTCTATCAATTATATATGTGTAATTAAATGTCTAAATTGCACTTTTAGTGCTTTATGATTGATTTAGTTTTCGGATAGGTCATTTGTGTTTTTCTTTTCTTAAGTAGGACCTTTAAGTGGCACTCCGTTTGCAACATTAACGTTTATGTTATTCTCTGTTAGTTTTGTTAAAAAAAATGTCACATGGCTGTTATTGTTGAGCCAAAACCTCAAATTAATGTTTTGATGATAATCAAACAAAGTTAATTAAACTTTTAATTATGATTCTAAAAGTGTGTTGCTATTTAACATGTGTTTTTGAGTGTATTAATTGAAGATTGATATTAAACATAACAATAAAAGATCATTTTAGAAGAAGAAAAATCATTTTGGGAAAGCAAGATCATTCTGGTTATTAAAAACAGAAGTCTGGAAAGACGAAGATCGTTCTAGTTTTTCAGAGTCTTCAGTCTAATCAAGTAAAGAACATTTTGGTTTGCGAAAGAACAAAGCTTTCCTTAAAAAAGATTGTTCTGGTTTGCGAAAGTACCAAACTTATGTACACAACATCATTCCTAACAGATTTAATCCAAAAAGATTAATAAAGGCAAAACAAAGCATCAAGAACAAGCAGCAAGGTCAATCTCCAGATTGATGGCTAAAGTAACAAGTACAGCCAGGACTGAAATGACAAGACACTAATACTGCATCTCTGAGCAGCCTACGTACAAAGAAGAAAAATGCATGACATTTAATAGGTGTCAAAAGTTCTCAGTCCAACACTTACTCAAAATAGAAACGAAGATCGTTCTGGTTATAAAGCAAGAACAATCTTGTTGCATTACAACACATGTCTATTAAAATTAAAACTGGACAGCTAGATTCCAAACGGCTACATGAGTTGTCATAAGCCTTCATCAAGCCTATAAAAGGAACCTAAGGTCAAGGAAACAACAAGAGTTTAAATGCAAGCAATCAATCACTTAAACAATCATTCTTGATAAATCTAAGCTCTTCAATTAAGCAAAAGCTCCAGTTATGTTTCACTAGATTTAATGATCTATTTGCTGAGACTTTTTGTTGAGAATCAAAACTCAAACAAATGTCGAGTGTATTTTGATCCATCAATCCTCTTTATCATTTCATTTGAAACTCAAGACTATAGTGCTAAAGATAGTTTGAGTATATTGTAAAAATTCTTTTGTGATTAAAAGGTGACTTGTAAAAAACTATGTATGGACTGAAAAGTAACTCTTGGAAATCCATTCAAGGTCAAGAGGTGAAATATTGTAATTTATCAAGATTAATCTCGAAAGTTGGTGTGAAAAGTAAGAACATTCTTGTTTGTGCACCTTAGTTGAAAAGCTCACAAATTATGAAGATTGGACGTGACCCACTTTGGGTGAACCATGATATATTAATGTGTGATTATCTTTCCCTTATCTCTATTTATTTCTTACTCACTAAGCATAGATCACGTATTCTTTTGATTTCACTAACCAATAATGTTATGCTTTTGTTGTGTTTAAAATCAAGATTGATCTTGAGTTTAACTAAATTTAAAAGTATGAATTAATTTCAAAATAGGGGAATCACAATTCAAACCCTCCTTCCTTGTGATTGACATTGTCATTTCAATTACAATGCTAATGTGTGCATAATGATACTAATATGATAAATTATAAAAGTAAACAATTTTCAGATTGGTCTTTTAATTTTTGGAAAAATACTGTTTTAGTTGTCTAAGTTTAAACCAGTTTTCGTTTAGACTCAATTTTTATATTTACTTCTTAATCATCTTTTTCTTCCACTAAGTCATCTTTCTATAAATCACATGAAAAATGAATATTGAGTTTAAGCAAAAATTCATTTAAATTTAGAGGATCACAAGTGAATTTTTAAGATGAGATTTTTTTAAGTTAATATTAAAATTTTTATAAAGTTATTATTTAAAATGTATTTTACAGGCTTTATATATGAGATGCATAATTATTTATTAAATTATTATAATTGTTTAATTTTTTATTTTTATTAAAAAAACATATGTCTATATTCATTCGCTACACTCAAAGACACAGTCTAAATAAATTTGTGGTGTTCACTTGCTTTCACTTGTTTCATAAATCTCCTTTTCTGTGTCTTTGCTCAAAGCATTTTTTTTTGATAAATTTTTCGGTACATCTCATATATTCTGATGAATCACTAAAAAAATTAGTTTGACGCATACAATTTATATACAAATAATTATTTTTTATTAATTATTAGTTAAATTTAGTACTTTTATATTTTTTTAAATAAAAAATAATAATTAAAATATATTAATTATAATTGATTGTAAAAAACATAAATAAAATAAATATTTGTTACTAAAAATATTAAAATTAGTGTTTTTTAATATTGTCCGCATATACATAACAAGTGTAGTATATCAACTATATAGTTGCTATTATTTTAATGAAATGTTAAAATAAATATAAAAAATAGACACCGATGTGTCAACCTGACATAGAACAAGACAAAATAATACTTTTCACTCGATCATCTAAATTAATTCGTTCTGCCCCACTTTTTGAGAGATTAATCTCTAAACGTGCTTACGTGCTTTGTGCTTTGGTATCTCTATCTAGAACTCTATAATGAGTAGCTAATACTTGACAAATTTTTAGTAAACAGGTAATCTCACGGCACCTAATTAACAAAACAATATGATGAATTAATAAGAAGAAGTTAATTTTTAATATATTGGTATCTATTCATTCAAATAAATATAATACATCGATCAAATAAGTGTTTATTTATTCATTGTTGTCAAATCTTCACGGCGTTCTCTAGCACCTTGCAAATCGTTGTTGCATATTCCAACCCGACATCGTCAGATGACAAATGATTTGGGTCAGCACAACCTCTATTTGATGGGAGAAGGGGCATTGCCATTTATGTGCCATCTATATGTATGTTAATAAAATACTAATCAATAATACTAATGTTTTGATAATCTTTTAAAATGAAATTTTCGAGCAGAAAACGGAATCATTTGAATAACATTCAGATTGTAATACAAATAATTATATAAACTGATTGATTTATTAAATGTGTATACAATAATAATAATAATAATAATAATAATAATAATAATAATAATAATAATAATAATAATAATAATAATAATAATAATAATAATAATAATAATAATAATAATAATAATAATACAATAAATAGATTTATGGATTTATTTGCATCATATTTACATTAATGTTTGTTAAAAACAGATTATTACATGATTATGCGTTTATTGTTATTCTATACGAAGACATGTGGTGCAAGGGTCTATGTGGATGTGCCATGTGGATAAAATATTGCTGATGGAATAAGTTTTATTAGATATAGATACTATAGATAAATAGATAGTAAAATAGTTATTCCTTTGATATATCAATACATATCAATTTATAATTATGATTTACTAAATCATGATTTGAGATTACTATATTATGAGTCAAAAAAATATTACCATTTGATGTTTATGTCATTACAATTTTTTGAATTTTATAATGAAGAACTTAATATTTAATTTCTTTAACCATTATATTTGATTTAACTTTTTGTATGTTTTATTCCAAATTTAATCGAAATAATTTTAATATATTACTTAGTTTTTAAATCTTTAATCCTTTTAGACATGTTTTGAAAAAATTCCTTTTATTTATTATAGAAAATAAATAAATATGTGATGAAAATGATTCAATATCCATATATTTAATATATTGTCGTAATTGACTCATTTCTTAGTATTTAATTCCTTCCATGAACATCTCAAGCCATCTTAAATAGCCTATTGCAAGGACTTGCTTTAGGCAAGCTTTCAAATTAGAATGGCCACCAATATCAATCGTTCTTTTTGTTTTATAATTGCAATTTTGTGCATTGCTTATGTGGCTTCAGGTAACAAACTAACTTCATTACTTACACTAATACACTGTGCATTTTAACCTTGTTGCCTCGTAGATATTATATTAGTTGTTTTCTGCAGGATTTAAAAGTTAGGCGTTAGCAATTTTGAAATTAGTGAAACATATTTATGATGATAGTATGTGTAATGGTGATTGAAATACAAATTTTTCTCATCTTTGACAATCATTTTTCTGAAAATGCATGAATATTATAATTGAAATAGCAAAATTTTCTTTGCAATATTAGTTAGATTTTATATTTGTACAAGAAAATATCCAATATATTATTTTTCTTAAAAATGCTATTTCACTTGCAATGTATTTCATATGTATATGTCTCAAATTCATTTTCTGTTTTATGCTTGGTAGGTTCATAGCTCCAAGTTTATTTTAGATTTTCTATCATTTAAGAAAATTAAATATGTCATTTAAATTTATGATTTTTTTTAAAGTATTTGAAAATATGAACATTTTTATCAAATAATTTGCCATTTCATTTTCTCAAACCAAAGAGAATAATTTATTATATCAATTACCGATAATCTATGGGCTTAAGTCATTTACTATTGTTTTATAATGCAACAATTGTAAGAACTATTAGATTTAGAGAGAGAAATTACAATTTCTTTAGTTGTTGTACCATAAAACAACCGTAGAAGATTTGAAAAACGCAATCTAAGACATCAAAAATTGAAAAATCTTGTTCTAGCTTTGCAATATAACCCCCTTGTGCTATTGGAATGAGCAAGAATTGAAAGATTCATAGAATAGTTATCATATTAATAATTAATGTGATGCACATAATTTCTAATGACATCTTGATTAGTTGATGCAGGAAGAATTTATTTAAGTAATTCATATCCTGTTTGCTCCGAGTATGCTGCGTGTCCAGGTAGTAGTCTACAGTGTTGCATGATATGTTCAAACATGGGCTATCGTGGAAGGTGTGAAGGAACTAAATGTTGTTGCGAGGGTAGCTTTATGCAAGATAGTAGTACTTTAGCATTGTGTCAACGTTTGTAGAAGTGTATCTCTACAAACACAATCTCAATTATTCCAATACAAACCAGTTTGAAATAAATATAATAATTTTATTTTAGATAATGTGCTCCATGTTGTATTAGCAAAAATGAAGAGACCTATTATATTTCACTTTACGCCTTCAATAAACACTAATTTTTATTATTATTACCTTAATCATTATTAATATATTTTATGTGTAACAATGTCATTTTTATTCATTTCACACATATAATGTGACAAAATAAGAAAATAAATTAATCCCTTAAACAATTATTTTGTTATGTTTCATGGTCCGAAACAACATACTTTATCGCACTTCATTCTTCTCTTCTTCTTTTATTCTCTTTAAAATTTTACTCTACCTTCTCTCTAAAAATTCACTTCTCATTTTTTCCTTTCATTTCTTACTTCTATACTTTTTCTTTAGTTTTTCACTACTTTCTCTGGACTATATTATTCTCTCCATGTTATCTACTATGTTTATGTATTTGAAATAATTTTTTCAATTTGATTTTTTAAAAGATTTTTTTTGCTATTCTAATTTTTTTTTTTACATTTTAAAAAAAATAATGGTTATGTGTGACAATTTTAACTGTCACAAATGTATTTTTTTTAAAATCTGGTCATTTGTGGCGGTTTAAGTTGTTACAAAATAACTATTTTTTATTTTATTTTATATCAGGCAGACTTTGTGAAGGCCTAGGCACCCACAAATTTGTCAGGGTTTAGACCCTCACAAATTCTTTGCCAAATTTAAAAAAAAAATATCAATTAGTGAGGATTTACTTCGCCACAAACTAATGATTTGTTGTTGTTTTTGTAGTTTTGTGAGGGCTTTTGGCTGCCACAAAGTACCGAATTTCTTGTGGTGATATCTTTCGTCTTGCACAACTGCAAATTGATCCTAAGCTACAATGAATGCAATTTGTAACTTGTACACAATCATACAGTAGTTAAAATTACAATGCGAGCTAGCTGTTATGACATGTGAACATGGAACATGTAGTGCTTGATATTTGTCGCAAACACACCATATTTTGTCTAGGTCAACCATACAATTACATGCATGTCTCCCCTCTCGTGGATTGATAACTTCTGCCACCGAAAATTGCCTGTGATGCCAATCAAATTGGTGAATTTGGTGGGTGTTAGTCTTTGGAAGTTGTTTCTCAATGTCCTTTGTTAGATTTTCTAAGAAATTGTTGTCTGATCTTATCATTGGTTCTGTTTGTTGTCGCCTCCTTACAAATAGTTCACCCAATTTGAAAATTCATTGCTTGAACCAATGTTGTGATTAGAAGATTTTGTGTTCCTTTCATTACAAAATTAATGGACTTAGTAAGGTTGGTTGTCACGTGACCTCAACACATCTCTATCGTATACCTGAGTCTATTTTTCTTTTGCGATACTATCGATCCACCTCGCTGCCTCTCAGTCACACAAAGAGATATCTTTGCTATAATAATCGAAAAACGGCTTAATATTGATATATATAATATGAATAATTTAAATGAAAAAGAATTGTTAAAAGTATGTAGACTTCACCAACGTGCACCTCAAGAAGGGGTTGTGACTTTTTTGCACCCATAAAGAGACCATATGCTAAGACCTACTCAATTGTGTGATAAATTGTTCCTCCTTTTCATATCATAGTTAAAATATGAGAGATAAATAGATAATAGATGGTGTATTAGTAAACTACATATTATTATTATTATTATTATTATTATTATTATTATTAAATTTATTATTGTTATTATTTGTTAAATCTATGATAATTAAGAAATTATAATTTATGAGTCAAAATTCTAAACAATTTATAATAGGATAAACTACCATTTTAGATCTTAACAGTATGATATTGTTATTTTAATCACTAACTCGATAAAAAAACTCAAGTTAGTTATCGAATCGTCAAAATAGTTCTTGAAAGATGCAATTTACCATCGTAAAAGTCATTGAAAAATACAATTTACTATCATAATAGTTAGCAATTTATGTTTTTGTTGAGTCAGAAACCAAAATAACAGTGTATTATATTTTTAATGACTAAAATAATTTTTATCCTTTTATAATATAGAACAAATATGATATTGTTATAGTTTGTTATCTACCTGTTCCGTAGAAAAAGTTATAAAAAAAATCGTAATTCAGTCAAAACATAAATAATACGTTGAAAAAAATACTGTAAAAAAATTAAAATGACGAAGATATTAAACTATCCACGGAGAAATGTATTAGTAAAAACAGTGGGTGCTAATAGTAGAACTCTAAGGAATTAATTAGAATGAGCCAAGCCCACCTAATAGAATTTGAATTTGGATGAAAAAGCCCGAAAACGAAGTCTGTAACATTGGAGTGATATACGCTAGGGCTCACAACGCTCACAGTTCTTTCTTCTTCCATCAGAAAGGATGCTTTCAGGGGACATACCTCCAAATCAAACCATTTACATTAAGAATCTCAATGAGAAGGTTAAGAAAGAAGGTAACTTCCTTTCACACCATTTACATTCACATCTTTGCTTAGTTTTTTTACTTCAATTTTACATTTACAACTGTTTTTGTGATTTTGAAGCTTTTTTCGAGGTTGCAACACTTCCTTATTTAATTTGGTAGCTTGAGATTTTTGCCTAAAAACTTCAATTAGGTTTTGAGTTTTTGCTGAATTAGGATAGCTTTGGATTTGGGTTAGGAGCTGTGATAATGATATGCTAGATATTTTTAGATTAATATGTAGTCAAATTTAATTTAATTGGACTGGACATTTCTGAGTTCGACAACATTGAAGTTAATTTCAATGTAGTCAAATCAATATATGCTTATGGATCAAATTATACTGGTGTAATTCTTGGGTAATGTTATATCATTGAATAACTTTTTACTAGATATTTGTATTATGAAATTCTTAATTGGATTGGAAGTTTATATTGCATTTAAAAAAATTTACGTTAATGTAACAATATTTGAAATGTCATTGAGATACACATAGATTAACGTCTTATGCACTTTTATTTAATGATGTTAGTCTTGACATATAATAGTGGACATGGCCCTATTTTGTTTGGATGAACAAATTAATTAAGTGTTTATGATATAAGTGATTATGTATAACTATTTCTATAACAAACTGTAAAATAAGGTCAAATTGTTATTCATATAAACTATAAGTTGTTTTCATAAGATATCCTAAAGAGATTATGCAAATTAAAGCTGAAAAAAACTTATGGACATGTCAAAAGCTCTCCCAAACAGTCTCACAAGTGCTTATGTCAATAGACAAGCTCAAATAAGTCAATCTAAACAGGCCCTTCACCCTTGATCCTCATATATAGTGGACTTGTTTGGTCATTGCTCATGATTTTCCATTTCAGATATTGTAATTGGATTTTCTCCTTTGCTGGTCTTGTGGTTATTTTTTATTTTATTAAACTAAATTAAATTAAATGACTTTGATGTTGATGTTGATATTATGATATAAATAATTTAGCATTATGATTTATGTTCTGTTTTGTTGTCTCTGTGGCAGAGTTGAAGAGATCTCTGTACTGCTTATTCTCTCAATATGGTAGGATTTTGGATATTGTAGCTCTAAAGACACCCAAGCTTCGAGGACAGGCATGGGTTTGTTTTAGTGAAGTAACTTCTGCCAGTAATGCAGTACGACAGATGCAAAACTTTCCATTTTATGAAAAACCTATGGTATTCAAGTTATACTGCCTATACTTGTTAATTTCTGTACAGTTATGTTCATAAACCTATTGTGTTTCATGTCTTTTTTGGGAACCTTCCCTTGTTGCCTGCTTAACTTATCTTACTAATTTTGATTCTTGTAATTTCTCTCCATCATGGATTTATGTTCATGCCAAATATAGCTGCTTATAACAATTCTTATTTAAATATATGTTTTAACTTTCTTTGGTTCGAACATCTATTGTCCTGTATGCAGTTTGTTCATTATTTAGCAAGATTTTTTAATTAAATATTATGTTATAATATTCTTCGATCCAAACATCTATTTTCCCATAGGCAGTATGTTCATTCTCAAGAATGAGATTGAAATATCTCTTGTTCTTTAAGCTACTTGGTATTTTCTTTTGTCTATTTTCTCGTGTATTATATGCTTCTAAAAGCTTTTTGTATAAATAATTTGGTGCAGCGAATTCAGTATGCAAAATCAAAGTCAGATTGTATTGCAAAAGAAGAGGGAAGTTATGTTCCAAGGGAGAAGAAAAAGAAAATAGAGGAGAAAGGTGAATAATAGTCATTTGTGTTTTTTTCAATTCAAACTATAGTCTTCCTTATTTTTCAAATTCTGTTTTTGGACTCTTGCATGATGAAATTACCATTATCGTTTGTTCCTTTGAAGTGGTTATGTCAGTTTGCAATGACTGAACGATCATATATAATGAGATTTTAGCATTCCAAGACTAGTCATTAGAATCAGAAATGACCCTCAAAATGTTTGGAAAGCTATAATGTTCCTTCAGTCTTTGTTTGGGACTTGGGAGTTAGGAGAGAAAAGGAGGGGAGAGCTTTTGGGGTAAGGTAGGAAAAAGAGGAGAATTCCCCACCTTGTTTGGGAGTTTGTGTTTGGAGGGGAGGAGAAGAGAAGGCCTATGAGTGGTGTTTTCTTTATTTTGGGAGTATTATAAAAGTGAAAGGATTTGAAGAATTTTTAGAACCCCTCCAAAACACTCCAAAGTCACCTCTCAATCTATTTTGAGGTCCTCCATATTGAGGGGTTTTAGTCCTATGAAGTAAAATAAACCTGAAGGCTAGAACAGGAGCTATCTTCCTTTCCCCCTCCTAACTCTCAAACAAAGCCTTCGGGCGCATTTCAGGCACAATAAGATTACAACACAGGCATAATAGTACAAAACAAATACTCGAGTCACAACAGATACTCTAACCGTGTGACTATGTTAGAGAGAGGGAGGGGAGGAAGGAGGGGCACGTTATCTCATGGTTTATTGAGTAACAAATATTTAGAGTTTTGGCCTTCCGGCTATACCTCATCTCTAGTTTTGTTAAATGCAGCTGACCAAGCTTTTTGAGCTAGCCTATAATTAGGTCTGGTATGGTAAGCCAAGAACTGGTTATCAAACCAGTTCATCATACCAATGTACCACTCCTGTTCGGTTTGTCTGATAACCCATCTAGCTTGGTTCAGTCTTGTCGGTGAAATGAACTGTGACCAATCTTACCTATCGTCACCGGATTACATCTTCCTAAAGATAACGTGATTGAAAAATTCTGTTACTAGGTTACTGTTTAATGTGATGTTAGCCCTCTAGTAATCAATATATCATGGTTGTACTTGTAATTCAGTATTTGGGCATGTGCATGTGTCTCTAGCATCAATTTTCTCTCCCCCCAAAAACAAATCCACCCCATATTCGCTCGAGAACTGGGCTAGCTACTCAGTGTTCATAAATTAGTTGTACTGTTGCTCATAGTGAACATTTTTAAGAGAGCAATGTCAAAACTTCAAATTTTGGACATCAATTGTTAAGATGTATATACTATATAGTTTAAATATGCCTTCCATCGTCACTTTCTGATCTTGTTGCTTTTAAGAATCAATGGTAGTTCCTTTATTGAATTGAAAGTGATTTCTTATTTTTTTATTTGTTTGACTTTATTTTGCCTGTTCAGCTGAGAAAAAGAGGCATGAAACGCCACAATCTTCCGTGCCTAATGGAACACATGGTGCAAGTAATGGCGGCCCAACAGTAAGTTCCTTTAATCTATGTTGATTATAATGCCTGATTTTCTCTCCAGTAAAAACTTCTGCTCTAGATTGTAAAGAGCTTACAAGTTCTGATATAGCAATTTCTCCCTCTCCTTTGATATATTGAGTCATTGTGAGCATTAAAGAAACAAGAACGGCGATTCTTGTCAATATTTCTTCAATTTAACTCTAAGTCTGTGGATATGATAGTAATGTTGAATTTCATGTGCTTATCTTGATATATTATTTCATGCAACTAACACATGATATGTATTCTTATATTTGCAGGCCTCATTCCGTCCAGGGTCTGGTGCCCAAGAAGCAGTTGCTCCTAACAATATTTTGTTCATAGAGAATTTGCCTTACGAAACTACCGGTAGGATGCTTGAAATGCTCTTCGAACAATACCCTGGTTTTAAGGAAGTGCGCTTGATTGAAGCAAAGCCAGGTATCGCCTTCGTAGATTTTGAAGATGATGTGCAATCATCCATGGCAATGCAGGCTCTTCAAGGCTTCAAAATCACCCCTCAAAATCCTATGATTATAAACTTTGCTAAGAAGTAACTAATCAATTTTTCTGTATTCGAAGTAAATTTTGCTCACCGAATTATTGGTGTAGGCCTTTTTATAAACCAATTGCAGAAGTTGTAAGTTTACAGGAAGTTAGATAAAAGTAGACAGAAAGTGAGAAATCTACCACATGTGGGAAAAATTGAGATAGTGTTTGGTATAATTATGTCTATTGATTGTATGTGGTTTATTTTTATTTTCTCTGTATAACATGTATTAGTTTACTTTGTAAACATGTGCTTGGTATTTCAAAGCTTTTTAACGTCATGAATGAAATGCTATAATTATTTTTTCCATCAAAATTAAAAACTTACTTTCGGTTTTCAATTGGAGTATAGCTTTTGACTGGATCGACAAACCTGATTACTTTGAATCAACAGAAGCACCGATTGGCTTTAAAATTGTAGTTTTTCTCTTGTTTCTTCTGATGTGTATTTTTTTTTACACTTTTTCGATTAAGTTTCAGAGACTAATTTTTTACGATACTTCTAAGACTTACATGTCTAAGAATATTTGTCTAATTATAAGAATATTTGTCTAATTATAAAAATTTTCCCACGAATTTCACGAATGACTGGAGCCCTCTATGTAAGAAAATTCAGTTCATTCTTTCTCTTGATACTCTCTCATTTTTAAGTTGGGTTGGGTTTTTGATGAGGTTTTGTTTTATAAGGGTAGTATTAGTATTTCTTTTCTGCAATTGTTGAAAATTGATTTTGAAGGTTGAACAAGACTTTCAGCATAATTTTCACTACCAATACAACGACTAGATAGCTTGGGGGAATAATTGTCACCACAATTAATTTACGATATAATTACTAATTGTGTACTTGAATATTAAGGATTGATGCAGGAACATACATTCACTAGTTTTATTAATTTTGGAGCTCTCTTTCACTTGAATATTAACTGTTGATTTACTTATTTTATCATCGTAAACTCAACATTTGTAAATTACCTAATTCGAACTTAGTAGAAGACCTTAAACCTAAATTAAAGTGTATGCAGTCTTAATCTTCACCCCTACGTCACATGCTACACTTCATCTTCTAGAATATATTTTGCATAGTAAGATTGCATAACAAATTGGATCAATCTAATTGCAACAGATCAATTTTAAACCTTTGGCCTTTTTCTATTTCTTCCTTTCATCCCATCTTTTCAACTATTCCCGCGTTGAAATTGCAAAAAGGTGCCTAACTTCGCCTTCATGGCAATGATAATGATATTTTCAACCACTAAAACCTTGTATGACTAATATATAATAAAATATAAATAAAAATAATATTTAAAAATTGGTAACTTTAATTTAGTCTAAATTTTAAATAAAATTTATTAACAATTCATAAATTCCTTTTATTTATATTTTATTTTAAAAGAATACACAATATTTTTATTCTATCAATTTGCTGCAACTTTAACCATATTGATGTAATACGAATTCATCAATATGAATTTTATTTTGACTTAAAAAAAAAATTAATGTTACAATATTGATATCAAATCTTTCATAATTAATTGTAGATTTTGCACAAGACTTGGTTGATGACCGGCTAAATGTTTAAATATTAAAATCAGAACTACGTCGATTCTTATTTTAGTGTTATTTTTGTCTTCAAACTCTATTCTTCGAACTAGATTTAGTTAATCAAATCCAGTTTTTATTTTGGTAATTTTCTTTCTTTGCTATCATTCTTTCTGTGTCAAAAACACATAATATTGTGGTAAAATATAAAATAAACATAATTGTTCCCGCGGTCTCTTAACTTAATTTCAAATAAGTCTTTTATCTTTTTTTTTTTTAATTTAGTCTTTTATTAATTTTAAGTAACAATTTGTTCTTTTATATCTTAAAATGTCAACAATATTATCCATTTTTTCCAGAAACTTAGAAAATTCATCAAAATCTTCAAACAAAACCCATAAAATTCAACATCATTTTTAAGAAAATTCATATATTCACCAAATGCATAACTCAAATATTCAAATAAACTCATATTTTCATCTCCAACAACATCAAATTCATCAAATAAAGAATGAAAATATGAGTTTATTTGAAGATTTGAGTTATGGATTTGATGAAATTTAAATTATATTGAAGATGATAATTAATTTTATGGGTTTTTTTTGAAAATTTTGATAATTTTTTGAATTTTTGTAAAAAAAAATGATAACATTGTTAATATTTTAAAACATAAAGAATCAAATTGTTGCTTAAAATTAAATAAAAGATTAAATTAAAAAGAAAAAAAAAAGACTGGTTATTGAATGCACATGATTGGTTAAAAACCCTAAATGAATTAGAAAAAGCCAAAGGATGACGAAAATGACCTAAATGTTCATCAAATAACACAAACTTACTTATTGAATGCACAAAATTGATTAAAAACCTTAAATGAATTAGAATTAGCTAGGGGTGACGAAAATGACCTATAGTAAGCCATATCTATCACTCAACTTTAATGTATATGTTTTTCATGCTTTCTAATCATGTTTACTTCCTTCCTAATATAAAGTTGTTGTGATTAATAATATACTTTCTGATTTATTGTTTTTCTTTGAATGTTGATGGATATTTGAATCTTGTAACATCTTGCTTTTTCGAGACATTAACTAACGAAATTTTATACATAAAGATACAAATTCGTTTTTTTTATAAGATGATCTTAAATACTGATTTACTTTAAAATCAATTAATAACTTTTTCAATTGTATATGCAATTACAAAAGTAAATTTAATACGTAAAACAAAAGAAACTCCAAAAGTCAAAACTCTTGACGTTTTAATATCCAAAAATAAATAATAGTTGGTCATAATTTTGGACGCATGTGGAAAACTCTCCCAACAAGTTTCACACCAGTACAAAAGTATTTCAGAGCCTCCAAATGCATGCTATTGTACTTCCTCGTTCTCGTACTAGGTTCTGTCAAATGTAAGAGTCATCTCTAAATAACAAATACAGAGCAAATAAGCATGCATATATAGTTGTTATAACAAAAATACAAATAAATCAAATACTTCATTTAACAGTTAAAATCACAAAGCACCAAAGATACAAATCAACCAAAATGCACAAATGTTATTTGTTAGACTATATGTCAATGCGTGATTCTGGAATACTACCACCCTGTAGAGCAAAGAGGTCCACCATTGGACGATGTCTGACCGTTGGACGAATGCTCTTCATAGTTTCATGTTTAGTACCTCACAGTTGAGTATTTTTCTGAATTACATTTCCTTTTCAAGGAACTGTCGTCACGTACTCGCAACTAGGTCTATGCCACCAATGCATACATGAACGTTATCACCTTAGTTAGTAACAAAATAGATCACTCAACCAGAGCATTCAAAATCTTTCAACATTGTTCTAAACCAACCTAGTTTAGACACAAAGTCATCACCTTAAAAAACCACCCAATACCAATCAAAATGCACAAATTGCTTAGTCTCATTATCACTCATAAACATATAATTTATATAACACATATTTTGAAGATAACACACAAACAGAACCAATACATAACATCACAGTGCATTTATATCACATATAATTCAAGTAGGAAAATGAATGGAGTAATGTCCTTACCGTTACCAAAGTTGTTTCTAGAATTATGCGCCACAAACTCTTGTTCAACTCGGTTCACACCTTCAAATAAGTAATAATTAACTTAGCATTTAATGGTATTTCAACTACTAACTCCAACCAAATTCTCTTAAAACAACCAAATTTGTATAGTTCATTTTCAAATATGAATAAGGCATGTAATTGAAACTAAAATGTTGATTAAAAGCAATGAAAATATGAATGGCATATAGAAGAATCGACTTCATGTAACTCCATTCCAATGGTTGGTGGACATAAACACACCAATAACATTTAAAAGAGTTTTGCTATGCGAATTAGTTAGTATGTGAGATGAAGCTAATGCAAAACTTAGTGTAAGAACAAGAGTTGTTTCATTTACGCCCTTAGGTGTGTGTTTTTCTATGGGTTTATATATTATAGGAGAATATGCGTCCTTTGATGATAACAATGAGCGGTCATGTGAAATATTTGCTTAAGGGGGAGTGTATCACTGTTAAAGGATACTTGAAAACATATGTGTCACTAATAATGATGATGATGATCTTGAAGATGATGATGTTGAAGATTTATGTGGGTGTATATTAATTATTTTTGCATTCTTTGTGTTCTATTTCTCCCGAATAATTCATCTCATGTTCAACCTTCCATTTAAACTATCAGATTATTTAGATAGTATTAATACATATAACAATGGTGTTAATGTTAAGTTGAAAATCTTAGTCGTGCAGCTACTACCAATTATAATGAAAGAAATATTAATGGCCAACTACATATTACTGGTTGTGCAACTATATTGCATGTACAACCAAGTGATTTGGATGACATATTTGTATAACTTTTTTATAGATTTATATTCATTGTGTTTGTCATTATATTTTTTGATATGTTACTTGAATGTGAGATAAATATAGGTTGTTGACAATATGTCGTTATGTCATATCTCAACAATGTGTTTTCCATGTATTCATATGTGGACTAAAGTAGAGTGAGGGAAAAATAATATAACACAAGCATTTTTACGTAAAAGGGTTAGTAGTAGCAGTCACATTTAATGTATGAAAAGCTTTTTACAATTTAGTTTTTACCTAATATAATACTTTTATGTTTGTTTAATGCTATTAGTTCGTTGAGAATTTTGTCACAACCGAATAGGCAAACTATACGATTTCCTATTTGTAGCTATCAATGAGGTCGTAGGTAGATATATGCTTTGTGTAAGCCCATTTTTTATAAGCAATATTTTTTCATTGAACATCAAATGTAGGTAAAACAAAATATAGATTTTCATAAGATGATTTTGGTCCTTGAGGATCAAATGAAAAACCTTAACAGATGTGATGTCAATCAAAGGGAAATGACCAATCAAAGTTTACAGAAGGAGATAAGTGGTTAGACAACTAAGTATTTCCATAGATATACAAGAAAATTTGAAAATATGCAAATATACATATATAAGTTGGACTAAAGAGAAAACTAACTTAACTAACCTTATGAATCATCACACAGTATACCATTATGAATCAAATTGTGGGTTGCCACAAACTATATGAACTATAGGAAGTCAAATTGGAAAATTAAAAGGGTTTCCCACACAACAGATTTTTCACCGCAACAATTTTTAGTGCTATCAAACAAAATATTCATATCAACCATTGACAATTGAAATTTGAAAGAAAATACATATAAGCATGCACAAATGACTTTAGGGATTTTGGGAGACGATGAGAAAACTAGTGACAAGGTCATTTTTTGGAGTGATGTGTATCGACTCTATTTGTAACATTTCATACTGCTTTAAATATTTTTTCGATTATCCGCTTAAACTAACACGAGTCTTTTCAACATATTTTGTTGCACCAACTACAACCACTGAACAACCCCCTTCATCTATTAAACCTAGAATTAGGCAAAAGTTGCCTATAAGGAGAGTTGCTTAATCCATAAAGCAACCACTTACACTTACTTAAGTCATAAAACAGTCACTTACTCAAACTAAAATCACTAAAAAGACCTTTGCACGCACCTGCCACTTCCCAGAATGCAAACAAGCGCATAAACAAGATTACTCAGTCAAGCTACTAAGTCCCTAAAACTATACCAAAAAAGTGTAAAAGGATTTCAACAAGTCAACCAACACTTTCAATGAAGGAAGCCTAG
Source organism: Cicer chorassanicum (assembly GCA_037974735.1). Lineage (NCBI taxonomy): Eukaryota > Viridiplantae > Streptophyta > Magnoliopsida > Fabales > Fabaceae > Cicer > Cicer chorassanicum. Next base: position 36,568,315 of record JBBPBP010009778.1, on the reverse strand, counting down.
GAGATTGTTTACCGTTGTTGTTTTGAACGTCATGAATCACTTTTGGATTATGATAGTTTGGATGTATTTTGAATTATAAACATCATTTAAACTTTGGGATTGTGATATTTTGAATTATGGATATGAACATGATGTATTTTGAATTACAAATAGCGAGTTATGAGACCAAATTGAACCTACTAAAATAGTAAAAGGACCAAATTATATCACTTATCTTATGTTCACATACAAGTTCTAATCAAAGTTCTATTAACATACATGTTGTATAAAAATTATTTAACACACAAGTTGTATAAATGAGTCATTCAGTTCCACATAATAACGAGCCAAGCTGACAATTTCATCCATTAAAACACAATATTACATAATAATTACATAGTTCCCAACATGACATTCCACCAAACCAACTTCAAAACATTATATTTCTTCTTTAAATTACACTAACACATACGACAGATACTTAATAGAACAAAGTTATCATTCCTCCAAATTTTGATTAATTTCTTACAAGTTTTTTAGTCTCAGCTCAAGTTCAACAATATTCTTATTTTGAGAAACAATTTTTTGATGTTGTTTATCAATTTTTTTGGTTTTGCTCATCAATAATTTGGCTTGTTCAGCAGATTTCTGGGTTTGTTCGGCAACTTTAAGCTTTTCTTTGTTGTGTTGTTTTCTTTCTTCTTCAAATGTATGCCTCAATATTTCAAATGTTTATTTTGTTTCAGGAGAAACATATATTTTTCATTAGCTACTCATTCATAAAAGAAATCAAAATAATTGTATTCACCCGCTTGGTATGACTATGAATCAAGAAAAATAAGATTTCAATGTATTGTTAATTAACAAATGAACATGAAATCTAATGGAGAATAAGCAGCATCTTACCCTAAAATTTAGGCAACTCCAAAACTTTTTCCCAAAATTGATGTAGTCTTACAAATAACACCAAATCTTCTACACCAAGCACTTAGGCGCTCATAATTCCCCATGTGTAGCACCTCAATTTTGTCCGATTAACTAAAAATAACTCTAAAGTATATAATGATATATTTAATAATTATTTTACAATTATTATCAAAAAAAATCTAAATAAGAAAATCTAATGCCACATTTGTATTTTACAATAATTATATTTCATTGTGTTTAGTATTTTACAATAATTATATCTCATTATGTTTAATAAAGTATATAATCATTTTAAAATTTTATTTGGTTAGCCATTTCAATTTTTATTTGGTTAGCCCTATTTGCCACAACAGCCACAATAGCCTTTTTCCCCAGCAACCTTTTCCCTGGCACATCAAGGGACATCAACAGGGACATCAACTGGTAAAGCAACACAGCAACCTAGCAACCTTTTCCATGCAACACAAAAACAACAATTTTCTACAAAACACAACACAACATCTCATCTCAGCAACACATATCTTTCATTTTGAATGTTGTTTCAAAATCATGTATTCTTTTATTTTCATGGTTTTATTAAGATCCCTATTATAAACATGCTACAGACTAGTTATTTGAGTCGTCTGATTTTACTTTTCAGCTTAATAAAGAAATTATTTGTAATGAACACTCAATAGGATAGATAGGTAGAAGATTACTTTCCCTTAATCATACATTGCTTAAATTTTGTTACAAAGCAATACAAAATCCAGTTAAAAAACAATACAAAATACATAGTTCAGATTTATCTGATAAACATTAACATTCACTGTTTTAACTATAAATTGAGACAAAAAATTCAAAAGGAGGAGGTTCTTTTTTTCTTTTTCTTCTGAGAAAAATCAAAAATAACAGAAGGAAACAAAGAGGAAAAAGTTAGTTTTCTTTCTCAAACAGAAAAGAAACAATCAAAGAATAGAGAAAAAATATACCGAGGAAGAAACACACATACATCACTATCTCCATCATCTTTCGCAAATCTCCAACAACCGTCGTCAACTTCGAACTCCGACGAGCCACCGCGAACGTTGCCGGTAAGGCGTTCACACCGCCATCACGATCTGTGCCGTCGCTCCACCATTGTGATCACCATCGAATCACCATCACAGTGCTTAACTCATATTTGCTTGGTATTCTTTCTGCCTTCCCTTTTCTTTCTCTCTTATTTGTTTTCTTTTAAAATGAAGCATCCTCTTTGTCCCCTGCAAGTATGCACCAGCCGACTCCCTCCCTTTTATTTTCCTCTCATCAGCTTTAGTTTGATTTAGGGTTTTCCTTATTTTTCTTTTATATAATATCTATTTCATTTATTTATTTTTATTCTTATCATATTTTTATTTATTAAAAGACTTGTTATTGTTACTAAATAGACCAATTTCTACACTTAGGCCCACTTGTTAATTTTTTCTTCTTCTTTAAATTTTGTTTACTTTGTCAAAAATATTTTTAGTACAATTCTAGTTTACTGTTTGGTTTAAATTTGTAGTTATCTTTCTTACAAAAAAATAATAATGATTGTTGGTATAAAAAAATTACAAAGAATAAAATATTCTTAAAAGGATTAAATTAGATGTGACATCTTTTTACTCCTTGGTTTTTTTTTTAGACACAAATTGTATAACTTAATAATTCTAAAACTCGTTTTATAAGTAAATTAATTTAACCTTTTTTATTTATTTAAAAATCTGATTAATTAGATGCGACATCTTTTAATCTTTGAGTTGTTGAGACACAAGTTATACTACTTGACAATTTTAAAACTTAATATTTGAAATTAAAACAATAAATATTCTCAAAAGGATTAAATTAGATGCGACATCTTTTTACTCCTTAGATTTTTCGAAGCACAAGTTATACTACTTGACATTTTTAAAACTTAATATTTAAAATTGAAAAATGATAAAAAAAATTTAAAAGGATTAAATTAGATGTGACATCTTTTTACTCCTTAAATTTTACGAGTTGTACGACTAGATAGTCTTAAAACTTGCATTTTAAATTATTATTTAAATCAAACAATTTCATTTTTCAAAACAATTTTTTGTATCAACAACAAAACACAATTTCTTTAAAAACAATAAACACATCCACATTTTCTGCCCAAGAACTACGTAGCTTTGATTTCTCCATCGCACCGGGAGATACGTAGGAGCAAGATCGAACTCTTGTCAAGCATAATAACAAAAAACTTTTTTTTTCTCTCTATATTTTAAATGTATATTTATCATTAGATTATTTTCATAACAATATTATATTTGGATTTTAAAAAGGAGAAATAAATATATTTAAGTTAATATTAATTCTGCACAATTAATTATAGGTAACCGTTTTTTTTACGGATGTCGTAGGGTGCTAATACCTTCCCTACGCATAATCGACTCCCGAACTCAAAATTTGGTTTCAAAGACCATTTTTTATTTTTTTATTTTTAAGGGTTTTTCCAATATTTTCCCTATTTTAAAATAAATTTTGGTGGCGACTCCATTGAATTCGAGAAATGCTCGAAATTTTAGGCCGCGACAGCTGGCGACTCTGCTGGGGACTGTTAGAGAGTCAAGCCTAATATAATTAATTGTGCAATTTTTTTGACTTCTTTTACATTTATTTCTCCTTTCATTTTCTTTACTTTATGCCTTATTGTTTATTAGTTTATTTTCTTGTAGTCATTATCTTTATATATATTTATATGTGTGTTGAGTATTTTACATCGTTTATTGGATTGTGATTCTCTTCACACACTACACATTCACTTACACACACACACTTATGAGTGAGACCCTATACCCGGGCCTGAGTAAAACTTAAGTTTAGTTAGAGGTTTAGTGGTAATCATATTGGATATACATCCTATTTGGTTATTGCAAAAATCTCGTCTAGAGTGTGACTCTATTGAAAATACCTACATTTTGGATGTACTTCCTATTTGTAGTGATGTTTCAATACGAGTACTTGGCTCTAGAGACCAATGAATTTTAGGACTATAGAACCCGCTCAAGAAAGAATTCACGAATTTAGAAGCTTATAGACTTTAAAATTTCTCTAATTTTGGTTAAAATAAGTCATATCCTAGTTTTCTTGCTTTTAAATGGTAGATTTTTTTGTTATTTTTATTTTTATTTTTATAATTTTTATTTTATTTATTATTTTTTTTGTTTTTTTCCCACCATCCGACGTTTGTATACCTCTCAATTTTTTTTTAATTTTTTTTTCCTTTTTTTTACTGCATCAATGCAACTAGCTTTCATCGTTAATGTTAAAGTTAAATTTTTTTTTTAGTACCATGCATTCCTTTCATGCATTAAAAATTATTTTCAACACCATAGCATACATTATTCATAATCATTCATTTTTATGTAGGTCCATTAGAGAACCATTGAATTCAAAGCTAGGGTGTGGATATCTTTGATTAAAAATGAGATCCAACAATGAAACTGCAACCCCAATGCTAAGGAAAACTATGAATGTGAAAGCCAAAAAGCCTCAGGTTGACAGTTTAAAAGAACTTCGTAGCTTGTTGGAACTTAATCACCGGTCAACATTTACTAAGAAATATGGAAAGATTCTTGATTTATTGGATGTGGATGTACAAATAGGGGCTATTACCGCTTTGTCTCAATTCTACGACTCTCCTTTGAGATGCTTCACTTTTCAAGACTTCCAACTTGCGCCTACTTTGGAAGAGTTTGGACCAATTTTAGGCTACTCCCTAGTGAAAGGGAAACCTTATCGTTACATGGGGAATTATCCATCCACAACCAAAATAGCTGAGGTACTAAAGGTTGAAGAGGAAATATTGATTAGCCAAAAGAAGAAAGGGACTTCTGGTTTCCTAAGAAGTTTTTTTGAGAAAAGAGCACATCATTTAGCTAAAGCCCAAGATTGGAGTGCTTTTATGGAGGTGCTAGCTCTCACCATCTATGGAGTTGTTCTATTCCCGAGTGATGAAGAAATCATTGATTTAGCAGCAATTGATGTCTTCCTAGCCTTGAAGAATAGAGGAGAAAATCCTACAACAGCTGTCCTCGCTGATGTGTACTATACACTTAACTACTGTCATGAAAAAAAAGGCAAGCAAATTTTGTGTTCTTTACCTGTTTTGTATGTCTGGTTGGTGAACCATATGTTTGATAGTGGGTGCCAAAAGCGTTGTCCTATCAATGATTTCAAGAACTGTTGTGTTGACATAAAGGATGATCGAGAATGGGCTCAGAGGTTGGTAGATCTTAATGAAAAAACAGTTCGATGGTATGCGAGATGACGAGAGGTAAAAGAAGTAATATACCAATGTGGAACATTCCCTAATGTGCCACTTATGGGGACTAGAGGTTGTGTGAATTATAATCCAGTATTGGCCTTGAGGCAACTTGGGTATCCTATCATAGGAGAACCAATGCAAAAACTAATAACCCCTTTTATTCTTTATGACATGGGTTTAGAAAACATTGAAGATTTGAGGAGAGTACGTCAATCTTGGAAGACGATAATCATAATCTTGGAAGTAGAAGTTGTGGTGCAGATGATTGCTACCGACAATGGGTCAAGAATAGGATCCAAAAGATCAAGCTTCCTTTTTGTCGTACATTTGAGGTGGTCGATGAAACACCAATGCAACCCATTATCGTTAGTGAAGAAGTTCAGAAGTTGCAAGCATCAATTCTAGAGGCGGAAGAGGAAACGAAGAATATGCGAGAAGAGTTGATGGCAGTTCGTCGAGCATATGAGTTCGCCCTGTTGGAAAATGAGCAGAAGACGATTTCTCTTGAAAGATCAAATAAGAGGGCAAAGGTAGAGGAGGATTATAAGCTCAAGCTTCAATGAAATTTAAGGGCTTCAGACGAGTCTTTATGTTTGAGAAGACAAGGAAGAGACCAGGCGCGGGAGGAGGTTGAAAAGTTGAGAAAATGGTTGAAAGATTCAGAAAGCAGTGAAAGAAATGCGAAGAGACAATTGGAAGATTTGAAACAACAGTTGGAGAGAGTGGTAGTATAATACAAGACAAGGATAGAAGAAGAAAAAATTGAGAAACAAGATGTTGTTGCTATGTACCGAGACGCGTGGTTGAAGGAACAAGAGGAAGCAAATATGTTAAGAAACCGAATGATGGAACTAGTAGAAGCAATAGAGATGTTGGGGCAAGAAGGGGTAATGTGGATGGATCGTTGTGAAAAACTCAATTCCATAGCCAACCAAGTCATCGAAAGGGTTCCCGTACTCTTAAGGAAAGCAGAAGCAAGCATAGTTCCATCTGTCACACCTGCTGAGATTATTACTTTCATTCAACATTGTAATAGTTTGATAGAAGCAATGAATAGTTTAATTCGCCGAGAGCGATAGAAACAATGTATTTCAGATACAGAGAGAAATGTTGCACTTGTACCCTTTTTAATTATCAATGAACGAGCTTGTTTTATGTTTTCTAAAAAGATGTTTGTGTCTAGGTTGCGAAATCAATGGTTCTCTAATACCCACATGCATGCATATAAATCTTCATTTTTTAACTAGCATCATATGATCTTTCAGAAAAAATCAATAAAGATGTTTCCCCGACACCCTTATCGGACTCGTGCAAACTCCAAGATCATGGACGAACTTGAGCAAAACCAAGAAGTGATGAGAGCAGATGTTAGCCAATTGAAGGACAAGGTTGATAGAATCTTAGAGGCTATACAAGCTTTAACAACAAAGGATAATACAGATGGGAATCCTCCAACTACAAATGAAGAACATCAAGCTACCCCGTCTCACCCACCAGGCTTTACCCCAACTACCCAACAATTTCGCGCGCCAGCCATGCAATTTCCTATGTAGGGTCTCCCACACGGTTATACTCCACCTTTAGTCATCAATCCCATGGACAATAATCCAAACCACTCAAATATAAACTCTCAAAGTCTAAACCAACCGCAAATCCCATCTCCTCAGGGATACGTGCCACCCCAAAACACTATACCGTCAGAAAATATTCCATTTAGTGCACCCCAAGTACCCCATTTTGATGCTAATGGAAATTGGCAACAACCTCATGTTGGTGACGATACACAGTCGAAAGAAAAATTCCATGTTTTAGAAGAACGAGTAAAAGCAATTGAAGGAAGTAATGTCTATGGTCTTGAAGCTTTTGATATGTGCTTGGTTCCCGATGTGGTGATTCCTTCAAAATTCAAGACACCTGAATTTGAAAAATACAGAGGTGTCACATGCCCTAAAAACCATCTGACCATGTATTGTAGAAAAATGGCTTCTCATGCTCATAATGACAAACTTCTCATCCATTTCTTTCAAGACAGTTTAAGTGGGGCATCATTAAATTGGTATATGCATCTCGAGCGAAATCGAATCTGTTCATGGAAAGATTTGGCTGATGCCTTCCTGAAACAATACAGGTATAACATTGACATAGCCCCTGACAGGATTCAATTGCAAAATTCGTCGAAAAAGGACAATGAAACATTCAAAGAATATGCACAACGGTGGAGAGAATTGGTATCGCAAGTAGATCATCCTTTATCTGAAAGGGAAATGGTTGGTATGTTTATGGACACTCTGCACTCTCCCTTTTATGATAAGATGATTGGGAGTATGTCATCAAACTTTTCTGACATGGTCATGATAGGAGAAAGAGTTGAAAGTGGCATGAGAAGTGGTAAGATCGCATGTGCAACGAGTGGTGTGAAGAAACCCCAGATGGGATTCACAAAGAAGAAAGAGGGGGATGCTAACGCTATAATGGCAAACCCAAGGGTTTCTTATTCTCCAGCCATGAATTCTTATCGACCTTCGAATTTTTAGCCTCCTATACCCCAAATTCCCTACATTCCTTATCCATATGTGGCTACAACCTCACAAACTCCATACCCGCAATATCACCCTTCAAGGCCACCTTATTATCAACCGCCTTTGGTCCAACCACCACCTGCTGCGTTTTCGCAACAAAACCAATGGAACCCAAATCAAACCCCGAATCACTACAGACCACCAGTTAATCGAGAGAAAAAGATAACCTGTTTCGACCCAATTCCCATCACATATAGCCAATTGTTGGCTCACCTACTCCAGAATTCAATGGTAGTTTTAAGACCAATGAAACCTCTGGAACCACCATTCCCAAAATGGTACAACCCAAATGCCAAATGTGAATACCATGCAGGAGCCGTAGGGCATTCCATCGAAGATTGTCAAGCCCTAAAATCTAAAGTGCAAGAACTGATCAATGCAAAATGGCTTACCTTCAAGGAAGACGGTCCCAACGTAGGGAGTAACCCTTTGCCAGGCCATGCGGATACCTCTGTCAACGCCATTGAAGAGTGTGCAAAAGATGATCGTGTGTTGACCATAAAGCCGTGCATGGAAAATAGTAGATCTTTCCCAAGACCATTGGAAATCCTCTATAGAAAAGAGAATTTCAACCCAACTCTTCACAGGCCCAATGCAATAATTGTCCAAGCACCAACTCCTTTTCCTTATAAAAATACCAAGGCGGTACCATGGAATTATGAGGCCACGTCCCACTTGGCCAATCATCAATTGAGTGATAGTTGTGAACCTAAAGGTACTGATGTCACAAACATTTCAGGGATTGGCGGGATGACTCGAAGTGGTCGAGTATATGCCCCCAGTCAACCTAAGGAAAAGGAGGGCCATGGAGTAAAAGGCAAAGAAGTGACGAATCATGTTGTAAAAGGGCCAGAGACATGCAAAAGGACAGTGCCTAAAGAAGAAGCTAATGAATTTTTGAAATTCATCAAGCAAAGTGAATATAAAGTGGTGGATCAACTAAATCAAACTCCTTCCAAGATATCTGTTCTTTCTTTGTTATTGAATTCTGAAGCACATAGAAGGGCACTGATGAAGGTTTTAAATGATGCCCATGTTACTCATGATATCACTGTCGACCAATTTGATGGGGTTGTTGGTAACATCACCGCTAGTAGCTGACTGAGTTTTAGCGATGTCGAATTACCAGCTGAAGGGACATAACATAATAAAGCACTACATATATCTGTGAAGTGTCATAATTATATTCTTGCACGAGTGCTTGTTGATAATGGCTCATCGTTGAATGTCATGCCGAAATCAACACTATCAAAACTATTTGTCGATGGAGCTTGTTTGAAGCCGAGTGCTTTGGTGGTGAAAGCGTTTGATGGATCCAGAAGACAAGTTGTTGGTGAGATTGACCTGCCAATTCAAATCGGACCCTATAACTTTTGAATAACCTTCCAAGTGATGGATATTAAACCAGCGTACAGTTGCCTTTTAGGGAGACCGTGGATTCACGCTGCTGGAGCAGTGACATCCACTCTCCATCAAAAGCTAAAGTTTATAGTGAACAATAAACTGGTGATAATATCTGGGGACGAAGATATGATAGTTAGTCATCTGTCTTCTACGGGCTACATTGAGGACACGGAGGAAGCCATAGAGACTTCCTTTCAAGCATTAGAAATTGCCAATGCTGTCTTCATGGGTGAAGGATCCCCTTTAAAAGAACCAAAGTTGCCTACCACATCCTTAAAGTCTACCAAATCGATGTTGGAAGGAGGAGATTTTGCTAAATTTGGAAAATTGTTAGATATACCCGAAAAGAACGATAGGTACGATTTGGGATATGTACCTACTGAAGCTGACAAAGAAAAGGCAGTAAAAGAAAAAAGGGAAAGCAGGATGGCTCGTTTGGAAAATCAGACACTGAATTCACAAAAGATTTCTATTGGTGACATTCGCCAAACATTTCAGAGCACGGGAATAGTATATGCTGACCATGTGGCTGCTGCGGAAGAAGATGACCATGTTGATGATGATACCTTCAAATTGGTGTACCCTTGTCCTCCAAACACCAGTCTCAACAATTGGAAGATCATCGAGTTTCCCGTGTTTGTTAATTCATGTTCAAAGTAATTGTGTACTTTAACTCCTTTTGCTCTGCCCAAGGCTATAAGGATAACTAATTAGGGCGCATGTATTTCAATTTCGTACTAATTATCAATAAATGCATTTTTGAATTCTTCAACTGCTTTTGATTTTCTTTTTTCTTTTTTTGGCAATCTTTATCCATATTTCTTTTTCCTTTTTCTTCTTAATTTAAACAATGCATTTTTGAATTCTTCAACTGCTTTTGTTTTTCTCTTTTCTCTTTTTGGCAATCTTTATTCATATTTTCTTTTTTCTTTTTCTTCTTAATTCAAACAATGCAGAGTCGAAAACGAATATGTTGAAAATAGAAGCGCTAGAACCCATTCTTGTAATTTTGAACGCCCAATTAATCACACTGATGAGGATGGTGAAGACGATTATGAGCCTCCCCCAGAACTAGAAAGTTTAATTGAACAAGAAGCTAAGATAATCCAACCCTATCAAGAACCTGTTGAGGTGATCAATCTAGGGACTGAGCATGATAAGAAAGAAATTAAAATTGGAATGTCTGTGAAAGAAACTGAACGAGAAAAGTTGGTTAAACTTTTATTTGATTATGTGGATGTCTTTGCATGGTCATACCAAGATATTCCTGGGCTAGATACTAACATAGTTGAACACAAGCTACCACTCAAGTCTGAATGTGCTCCAATTAAACAAAAATTGAGGAGGATGAGGCCTGATATGTCACTTAAAATTAGAGAAGAGGTCAAGAAACAATTTGATGCTGGTTTCTTAGCAGTAGCCAAATATCCTCAATGGGTTGCTAATATTGTCCCAGTTACAAAAAAGGACGGAAATGTTCGAATGTGCGTTGATTATCGGGATTTAAATAAAGCTAGTCCTAAAGATGATTTTCCTTTGCCTCACATTGATGTCCTAGTAGATAGCACTGCTCAATATTCTCTTTTCTCCTTCATGGATGGCTTCTCAGGGTATAATCAAATCAAGATGGCTCCCGAAGATATGGAGAAAACTACATTCATCACACAATGGGGGACTTTCTGTTATAAAGTGATGCCATTTGGATTGAAGAATGTTGGGCAACCTATCAAAGAGCAATGGTAACTCTGTTTCATGACATGATGCATAAGGAAATAGAGGTTTACGTGGACGATATGATTGCCAAATCTCGAACCGAAGAAGACCATGTTGTTAACCTTCAAAAGTTATTTATGCGACTAAGAAAGTTCAGACTCCGTTTAAACCCTGCTAAATGCACTTTTGGTGTAAGATCAAGCAAGTTACTTGGTTTTATCGTTAGTCAAAAAGGGATAGAAGTGGACCCAGATAAAGTAAGAGCAATACAAGAAATGCCCGCTCCACGCACGGAAAAAGAAGTTCGTGGCTTTTTGGGTAGATTGAATTACATTGCCAGGTTCATATCTCATCTCACTGCTACATGCGAGCCAATTTTCAAGTTGTTGCGCAAAGACCAAAAGGTTGAATGGAATGAGAATTGTCAAAGAGCTTTTGAAAAGATTAAACGGTACTTGTCAAAACCTCCAATCTTAGTGCCTCATGTTCCTGGGAAACCACTTATTATGTATTTAACTGTATTTGACGAGTCAATGGGTTGTGTATTGGGGCAGCATGACGAATCTGGTAAGAAAGAACATGCTATCTATTATTTGAGCAAAAAGTTCACCAGCTGTGAAACAAGGTATTCACTCCTTGAACGAACATGTTGCGCATTAGCACGGGCTGCTCGTCGATTGAGGCAATACATGTTATGTCATACAACTTGGTTGGTATCCAAAATGGACCCAATTAAGTACATCTTTGAGAAACCTGCTCTTACTGGAAGGATTGCCCGTTGGCAGATGTTGTTATCAGAATACGATTTGGTATACGTTACACAAAAAGCTATCAAGGGAAGCGCCCTGGCAGAGTACTTGGCCCAACAACTTGTAGAAGATTATCAATCAATGCAGTATGAATTCCCCGATGAAGGCATAATGACTTTATTTGAAGAGACTGAATCATCTGATAGAGAAAAATGGACATTGGTGTTTGATGGTGCTTCTAACAGGTTAGGACATGGAATTGGAGCCATTTTGATTTCCCCAGAGAACCAGTTAACTCCATTCACTGCTAGGTTGTGTTTTGACTGCTATTGAATCAAAAGCAAAAATTCTCGAGGTATATGGAGACTCATTGTTAGTCATCCATCAAACGAAAGGAGAGTGGGAAACGCGAGACTCCAAATTGATTCCATATCAAACCCATATCAAAGAATTGACATAACAATTCGAGAAGATTACTTTTCACCATATCCCTCGAGAAGAAAACCAATTAGCTGATGCCCTGGCCACATTGTCGTCAATGTTCAAAATAAGCACCGGACATGACATGCCAGTCATAAAAATTCAACAAAGGGATAAACCTGCATATTGTTTATCAATAGAAGAAGAGTCTGACGGCAAGCCATGGTTTCATGATATCAAATCCTATATCAAGAATAAGGAATATCCATTGGGTATTTCGAAGAATGACAAAAGGGTTTTAAGGAAGTTGTCAATGAACTTTTTCTTAAATGGTGAGGTGCTTTACAAGAGAAATCATGATATGGTTCTCCTCAGATGCGTGGACCAAGCGGAAGCAGAGAAAATCATTCAAGAGGTTCACGAAGGTTCTTTCGGAACTCATGCAAATGGGCACGCTATGGCGAGAAAAATCTTAAGGGTTGGCTACTATTGGTTGACCATGGAGTTCGATTGCTGTCGTTACGTAAAGAAATGTCATAAATGTCAAATCTATGCTGACAAAGTACATGTACCGCCCACCTCTCTGAAAGTTTTAACATCACCATGGCCATTTTCAATGTGGGGGATGGATGTTATTGGACTCATCGAGCCTAAAGCTTCAAATGGGCACCGATTTATCCTAGTAGCTATTGATTACTTCACAAAATGGGTTGAAGCCGCTTCTTATGCCAATGTGACGAGAAGTGTGGTTGCCAAATTCATCAAAAGAGAATTGATTTGTCGATATGGCTTGCCAAATAAGATCATCACCGACAATGCGACCAATCTGAATAATAAAATGATGAAGGAGTTGTGTGATAATTTCAAAATTCAGCACCATAATTCTTCTCCATATCGTCCAAAAATGAATGGTGTTGTAGAAGCAACAAATAACAATATCAAGAAGATCATACAAAAGATGGTGGAGACATATAAGGATTGGCACGAAATGTTTCCCTTTGCATTACATGGCTACAGAACTTCTGTTCGAACCTCAATAGGGGCAACTCCTTTCTCATTAGTGTATGGAATGGAAGCGGTACTTCCTATTGAAGTTGAAATTCCCTCGATCAGAGTCTTGATGGAAACAAAACTAGAAGAGGCTGAGTGGGTTCAATCACGATATGACCAATTGAATCTAATAGAAGAGAAGAGGATGATAGCTTTGTGTCATGGCCAACTATATCAAAGAAGACTTAAAAAAGCATATGACAAAAAAGTTCGTCCTCGAGAGTTTCAAGAAGGAGACTTAGTGTTAAAGAAAATATTGCCCATCAAAAGAGATTCTCGTGGAAAATGGACCCCGAACTATGAGGGGCCATATGTCGTGAAAAAAGCTTTCTCTGGGGGAGCTCTAATACTTGCAGAAATGGATGGAGATGAGCTTCCTCTTCCAGTAAACTCAGATGCAGTCAAAAAGTATTATGCTTAAAAAAAAAATGGGCTCGCTAGGTTGAAAACCTGAAAAGGCGACCTAGGCAAAAATTAGAGCATCCCGATGGATTGAAAACTTGAAAGAGCGGTCCATGCAAAAGTTAGGGATAACAAAAAGATCAAGTGGTTCAAACTGGGGCATTTATTATTCTTAGAAGTCCTTGCAGGAATGACTAGCGTTGTTATCTCTCCAACTAAAGCTAAACACATTCATCCCTACATTGTAACCTTTAGTTCAATTGTATTATTCTCAAATTAATGAATGTACATTTTCCAATCTTGTCATTCGATGCTATACATTATCCTCTTTCTAAGTTGATTCAGCCTCATGTTTTTTTGGTTATAGTATTTTTTTAAAAAATGTTATTTTATGATAATAATTTTTTTTTTGGAATTTGAAATATGTGTAAATATAAAAAAAAATATACATATTTTTTAATTATTTTGACACTTGAAAAATATATACACGGGAACTCGATAGATTCTCAATATATATGGGGTATAAAAAAAAATAAGTAATTATTTTAAACAATGCATTCGCCTCGAAAAAAGGGAAGTCATACAAAATATACTAGAGTCATCACACAAAGAACGATTGTTATCTCCATTGAATCTTGTAAGTGTATAAAGTCGCGTAAGGATCGGGGAACCATAAAAATAAAAAATAAAAATAAAAAGAATTTACTTACATTGCATGCATTTTACATTTTTCATGTAGTCACACATGATCTATGCATCTTCGTTCATATTTTAAATATACTCAACAACCTTGTACAATACATAATCAATGAATCATGCATATCTTATATTTATACTTTATTTATACTCAACAACTTTTATGTTACATTGTTTATTATACGTTTGCATTACAATTACCATAAACACGTTTCTCTTTTATTTGTTTATTTTATTTTATTTTTTATTTTATTATTTAATTTACTTATATATATATATATATATATAAAAACAAAAACAAAAAACAAATTATATATATATATACAAAAACAAAAAAACAAATTTCTCTCTTTATCTACTTTTTAAACTAGACATACATGTTTGTTTATAGTCATCATTTTATCGATCTACGCATCGGTAACCAATCTGAAGACGATCATTTTATTTATGTCGATCTACGCATCGGTAACCAATCCGAAGACGATCATTTTATTTACGTCGATCATTTTATTTACATCATCATTTTATTAATGTCGAGCTACGCATCGGTAACGAATCCGAAGACGATTATTTTATTTATGTTCATCCACGCATCGGTTTATTTATGTCGATCCACGCATCGGTATCCAATCCGAAGACGATCATTTTTTTATTTATGTTGATCAACTATCCATCGAAAACTACGATGATGTTTTCATTTTTCTTCTTGCATTCGAAATTAATTTACTTTCATACTTTATACAAAATTTAGGTACTTATATTTAATTATCTTTTACCATTATATTATTTTTACTAGTAAAATATAATTAAATAGGGGAAGCTGTAGCACCTCAATTTTGTCCGATTAACTAAAAATAACTCTAAAGTATATAATGATATGTTTAATAATTATTTTACAATTATTATCAAAAAAAATCTAAATAAGAAAATCTGATGCCACATTTGTATTTTACAATAATTATATTTCATTGTGTTTAGTATTTTACAATAATTATATCTCATTATGTTTAATAAAGTATATAATCATTTTAAAATTTTATTTGGTTAGCCATTTCAATTTTTATTTGGTTAGCCCTATTTGCCACAACAGCCAAAATAGCATTTTTTTCCCAGCAACCTTTTCCCTGGCACATCAAGGCAGATCAACTGCTAAAGCAACACAACAACCTAGCAACTTTTTCCACGCAACACAAAAACAACAATTTTCTACAAAACAGAACACAACATCTCATCTCAGCAACACACATCTTTCATTTTGAATGTTGTTTCAAAATCATGTATTCTTTTATTTTCATGGTTTTATTAAGATCCCTATTATAAACATGCTACAGACTAGTTATTTGAGTCATCTAATTTTACTTTTCAGCTTAATAAAGAAATTATTTGTAATGAACACTCAATAGGATAGATAGGTAGAAGATTATTTTCCTTTAATCATACATTGCTTAAATTTTTTTACAAAGCAATACAAAATCCAGTTAAAAAACAATACAAAATACATAGTTCAGATTTATCTGATAAACATTAACATTCACTGTTTTAACTATAAATTGAGACAAAAAATTCAAAAGGAGGAGGTTCTTTTTTTTCTTTTTCTTCTGAGAAAAATCAAAAATAACAGAAGGAAACAAAGAGGAAAGAGTTAGTTTTCTTTCTCAAACAGAAAAGAAACAATCAAAGAATAGAGAAAAAATATACAGAGGAAGAAACACACATACATCACTATCTCCATCATCTTTCGCAAATCTCCAACAACCGTCGTCAACTTCGAACTCCGACGAGCCACCGCGAACGTTGCCGGTAAGGCGTTCACACCGCCATCACGATCTGTGTCGTCGCTCCACCATTGTGATCACCATCGAATCACCATCACAGTGCTTAACTCATATTTGCTTAGTATTCTTTCTGCCTTCCCTTTTCTTTCTCTCTTATTTGTTTTCTTTTAAAATGAAGCATCCTCTTTGTCCCCTGCAAGTATGCACCAGCCGACTCCCTCCCTTTTATTTTTCTCTCATCAGCTTTAGTTTGATTTAGGGTTTTCCTTATTTTTCTTTTATATAATATCTATTTCATTTATTTATTTTTATTCTTATCATATTTTTATTTATTAAAAGACTTGTTATTGTTACTAAATAGACCAATTTCTACACTTAGGCCCACTTGTTAATTTTTTCTTCTTCTTTAAATTTTGTTTACTTTGTCAAAAATATTTTTAGTACAATTCTAGTTTACTGTTTGGTTTAAATTTGTAGTTATCTTTCTTACAAAAAAATAATAATGATTGTTGGTATAAAAAAATTACAAAGAATAAAATATTCTTAAAATGATTAAATTAGATGTGACATCTTTTTACTCCTTGTTTTTTTTAGACACAAATTGTATAACTTAATAATTCTAAAACTCGTTTTATAAGTAAATTAATTTAACCTTTTTTATTTATTTAAAAATCTGATTAATTAGATGCGACATCTTTTAATCTTTAAGTTGTTGAGACACAAGTTATACTACTTGACAATTTTAAAACATAATATTTAAAATCAAAACAATAAATATTCTCAAAAGGATTAAATTAGATGTGACATCTTTTTACTCCTTAGATTTTTCGAAGCACAAGTTATACTACTTGACATTTTTAAAACTTAATATTTAAAATTTAAAAATGATAAAAAAAAATTAAAAGGATTAAATTAGATGTGACATCTTTTTACTCCTTAAATTTTACGAGTTGTACGACTAGATAGTCTTAAAACTTGCATTTTAAATTATTATTTAAATCAAACAATTTCATTTTTCAAAACAATTTTTTGTATCAACAACAAAACACAATTTCTTTAAAAACAATAAACACATCCGCATTTTCTGCCCAAGAACTACGTAGATTTGATTTCTCCATCGCACCGGGAGATACGTAGGAGCAAGATCGAACTATTGTCAAGCATAATAACAAAAAACTTTTTTTTTCTCTCTATATTTTAAATGTATATTTATCATTAGATTATTTTCATAACAATATTATATTTGTATTTTAAAAAGGAGAAATAAATATATTTAAGTTAATATTAATTCTGCACAATTAATTATAGGTAACCGTTTTTTTTACGGATGTCGTAGGGTGCTAATACCTTCCCTACGCATATTCGACTCCCGAACTCAAAATTTGGTTTCAAATACCATTTTTTATTTTTATTTTTATTTTTATTTTATTATTTTTAAGGGCTTTTCCAATATTTTCCCTATTTTAAAATAAACTTTGGTGGCGACTCCATTGAATTCGAGAAATGCTCGAAATTTTAGGCCGCGACACCATGATTACCATTTATGTCATGTATTATGTTATATTCAATTATGTTATATTAGTGTAATAACATGTCGTATGTAGGGACAGAATTTAACATTTCTCCTTTTATAAAAATATTATTAGTCATATTTTTAATAAAATGTTGTATGAATAATACTATAAATAAAAAATTATAACATAATTAATTTTTTAATTGTTGATTACAAATTATGACAGTTTTTAGTTTTTAATTACTAAAAATTATTGTAAAAAATTGGTTGAATTATCCCAATTATTTATCAAATGTTTTTAAGAATGGAATAACAATATACATAAATTATAAATCAATTATGATTGAGGTGAAAAAGTAATTCTAATTTTTTTTTTATAATAATATTGATACATAAAGGATTAAGAATTTGTTGAACAAATAAATAAATAAAATAAACATTACATTTTATACACACATATATATAATATATATTTTATTATAAATAGAAAA
>JBBPBP010009778.1:36514045-36524552 GCA_037974735.1 Cicer chorassanicum | reverse complement strand
TTCAGTTTTTTTTTTTTACTTTTTAAAAAAGCTGTAACAAATAAATGTAGTTTCAAAAATAATTATTTTATTTACAAAAAATATTTATTTTACGAAAAAAATCTGTAACAATACCACAAAGTTGTCACATTTAGTAGACTAAGTATCTCACGTTAATTACAAAATCTATCTTGTTCAATTTTTATATATTTTTGTACTCACTTATTTCGCAAATTTTGATAGAAATATTGTTATCTACAAACATAGAGATAGATATAAATTTTATACTACTAACACTTCCTCCGGTTCTGTATTTAAACAAAAAAAAAGTTAAAAAATAAACAAATTTATCATTTTCTTTGGGAATGTATCCGATGTAAATTTAAAAATGCTAACTATTTATTTTGTTATTTTGATATTTGTATTCAGGCTGGGTTGATACTAGGACCATCAGTTATTGGACAAAGTGAATTCTTATCAAAGTGGCTATTCCCACTAAAAACCTTCTACATAAGTGAAACAGTCGGATTTTTTGGTATCATGATTTTCATGTTTTTAGTTGGAGTTAAAATTGATGTAAGTATAGTTAAGAGAACAGGAAGAAAAGCATGGGTAATTGGAATATGTTCATTTATTGTCCCACTAATATTTTCCATGTTAATTGCACTTCTTCTACGAGCAACGTTACACCCTGAACACAACCTCTACAATTCCATGGGTTACATTGCATTCTTTTTATCAACAACTTCATTCCACGTCACCGTACTTCATCTAGCTGATTTAAAATTATTAAATTCAGATATGGGTCGATTAGCAGTTTCAGCATCAATGATTGGTGGATCAATATCTTTATTTTGGGCCACAGCTGCGACCACAGAGAAACAAACAAGACATAGAAAAGACAACTCTTACCGTTTGATGTCAATTTGTATGATTGGTTTGATTGTTTTCATAGTTTGTGTTCTAAGGCCCATAATGTTGTGGATGGTAAGAAAAACACCTCAAGGCAAACCAATTAAAGAAGCATACATACTTTCGGTGTTTTTAATGTTGTTGGGCTGTGCATTATTTTGTGAAATTATTGGTGAGCATTTTATGATTGGGCCTATTATTTTTGGTATGGCTGTACCTGATGGGCCTCCATTAGGGTCAGCATTGGCTGAAAGATTGGAAACAATGGTTTCAGATGTTTTAATGCCATTGTATTATCTTTATAGTGGTGCTAGGTTCAAAGTGTTTTTAATAGAGGCTCGTAGTTTTGCATTGGTGCAAGTTATTGCTATGTTTGGATTTGTTGGGAAGATTGTTGGAATTATGGTGCCTTCAATTTATTGGAAGATGCCACTTACTGATTCTCTATCTTTAGGACTACTTATGGGTTCTCATGGTGTCACACAATTGCTTTACTTGCAAACTGCTCTACACCTTCGGGTAAGGAATTTATCAATACATCATTTCTTCTAAATTTCTAAGATGCAAGTGATTAGTTTGCATATGAGAAAATTTTCTATTATTGAATTGTAGCATTGACACTTTGCGTATTTTGGTGTCCCACACCTGTTGATGTCAGACATCGTTATGACTCTAACATATTGATTATATTTAATTAATTAATTTTTTTAAATTATTATTTGTGACAACGTGTCAATGTTAGTGTACTCCTTTGTATGTGGATAAAGATCTCCTGTAATAGAAAAGTAAAATAATCTTTAACCTTGTGTGGTAGGAGGGAAAACACGTTCCAATCTGCTCAATTTTTCAAAATAAATGTAGAGATCAATTTAAATTTTTAAAAGAGATGGACACAAATAGAATAGTGGTGTGACCCATTTTCAAAAATATTTAAAAAGTGGGTTTATCAATATCTCATTGTGTTTATACCTCCATTTCTTTTGAAAAATTAAGAATATTCCAACTCAAGCGAAAACCCCTCAATTTGAAGACAAGATCATCTCCATTTTGTCTCTTTCTATTTCCCTTCTCATTTACTATAGTTTTGAAGTATTTTTGAGTGTATAATAATATTTGGTCTCACCAAAGGTCACATTCTTATATTTTATATTCTCAAAACTTTAGTAATGGATAAAATAGAAACGGTCAGAATTAGAAAGTATCATAAATCCTCAATTTGGAGTTGGAATCTTCTCGATTTTCAAAAAAAAAAAATCTCAATATTAATTTTGGTGTATAAATATCTAATTAATGTAATTATTTTTGGGAATGTGGGTCTTTATAATACTTCTATTCTTATTTTAAGTGTTGTTTTTTTTTAAAAAAAATATTATTTACTTTTTATTGGTCGTTTTCAAATTTCAAGGTACTACTAAATGTTTTCTAAAAAAATATAATATTAAATGTTATTTTGTTAACATTATCTCTGCTTAGTTATTGCTTATTTATTGAATAGAGAAAAATAAATGGATTTAAATATTAAATAGTCAAGGGTAATATAAGAAAAAAACAAAATTGTTTACGAAAATAACAAAATTTAATACTTTTATTCAAACTTAAGAAAAAGAACTAAAATTTACTTTGTAGAACATTTAATTTTTGTTTTCTAACTTTTCTCATTTTTAAACTTTCTACGATTTCCTTTTTCCTTTCCCCTCCCAAACCAAGTCTTAGTTAATTTTCAATTTGAGTGATTTGAATTAATTTCCTCCATGATTTTAAATTGTCGTCACATTTATGCTGCAAACCTTTATATTAAGGAAAATGCAGGTAAATGCGGCTGATGCAGTCTAAGTTACAATTGTGATGTCATTGCGACAACTTTAAAATCTGCAATATTGCGACCGCAATTGCCACTGTAGACTGGAAATTAAAACCATAATTTTGCTGTTGTTTCTAAAATAGTGAATTTGAATGTGAAGATACATGACTGATTGCAGATTCTTGATGATCAAGCATATGGTAATGTGTTAATAGCTATACTATGGGTAACAGGAGCCACAACACCCGCTGTGAAATTCCTATATGACCCATCAAAGAGGTACTTATCCTTAAACAGAAAAAGAACCATTGAAAGCACACCAACAAATATTGAACTATGTCTCATGACATGCATACACTATCAAGACAACACTCCAACCGTCATTAATCTTCTAGAAATTTCAAACCCAACATTGGAAAGTCCTATTTGTTTCTATGTCCTACATCTTATTGAACTAAAAGGAAGATCAACTCCACTTTTCATAGATCATCAACCAGAAAACAAGACACATACATCACACTCTATTCATTCACAACATATCATAAATGCATTTAGATCATATGAGCAACAAAAATCAGGAAACTTGCTAGTGAAACTTTATACTTCGATTTCACCTTATGAAACAATGCACGATGAAATATGTACCCAAGTTGTTGAAAAAAGAGCTTGTTTGTTGATTGTTCCTTTTCATATACAATGGAGACCAACTGGATTAACAGAATCATCACCTCCAATTAGAGCATTAAACCGTCATTTGCTTCGAACCGCACCTTGTTCTGTTGGAATTCTAATCGAACGTGGAACTTTGAGTAAAAACAACCCTTTAACCATTGTTTCATTTTATAGTGTTGGAATCGTTTTTATAGATGGTTCTGACGACCGCGAAGCGTTAGCCTATGCGATGCGAATGGCTGGCCACCCAAGTGTTCGGATCACTTTGGTTCGATTAATGGAACCGAGGAAGAAGAATAAAAACTTGATCAATAAAGACCCTGATGGTGATTTAATTCATAAGTTTAAAGTTGATTGCATACAAATTAAAAGACATGACTATAGAGAGGAAATAGTAAGGGATTCTGTTGAAATGATTAATGTTATAAGGTCACTTGAAGGTTGTTTTGATTTGATATTGGTTGGTAGAAGACATGAAAATCAATCCTCATTGTTTAGTGGATTAACAGAATGGAATGAATATCCAGAACTTGGACCTATTGGTGATATGTTAGTGGCTTCAGATTCAACTTTTGATGGTTCTGTTTTGGTGATTCAACAACAAAAGAGATCAGGGGTTAGTCATCAAGATTGGCATGTAGAATCTGTCAATAAGCAAGAAACTTTGACCATTGTGGAAGTACCTCGTGATAGAAAGGTGTGGCAAAATGTTTAACTATTGTACATATTAGGAAGAACCTGGATTTGTTATAGCAGTTGTACTGTGGAACAGTTGTAGGAACTTTTAGAATTAGAAAGGGAAATTTTATTTGATATATAATTTTAGGTTCTGTATATAGTTCACTTTCATTATTTATGATAATTAATTTTGTAATTAGTACTTTATTGATAAACATTAACCTTTAGTTTTGTTAATGAAAACATGCAATTAAATGAAATAGATTTAAAATTTTGAATGTTCTTTTAAGGTATGTGTATTTTCTATTTGAAATTGATTTAAAATTTTGACATATATTTTACAAGTGTTCTAATATGTATGTCATTATTAGTCATAAGCCTATGCAGATAACTCTTTATGTGATGTCAAACTCTCAATCTTTGAAAACATCAATTTTATGAACATGTGTTTGAAGAGAGAACATATGTACAAATACATTAATTAAGTACACAAAAAATTGTAAGTTCTTGATATATTATTAAGAATAATGAAACAACTCAAAATCCTATAAACAATATATATCATTTGACTAATTAGACAACTCAATATTTTTGAAGGAATATAAATGTATTATATTTTATACTAACATGATCGCAATGAGAAACATTTGAATTTTTTTATGAGTAGTTGAAAAATACACTTTAATCACTTATTACTTTCATGGTTATTTTGTTAAAATGAAATTAAACTTGAGAATATATAAAATCAATCATATTTATTATGGTTCACCCCTAAGTCACTTATATGTTCGGTCGTTAACTTATGATTTGTGAAATTTTGTTAAAATGAAATTAAACTTGAAAATATATAAAATCAATCATATTTATTATGGTTCACCCCTAAGTCACTTATATGTTCGATCGTTAACTTATGATATGTGAAAGTACACAAAATCTAAGTGATCAAAATCTCTAAAGTTGAAAAAAAATTAGTAGCGGCTAACCTAATAATTTTGGGATAATGTGTAAAAGTTAGTTCGTCATTTTCTTGCTTTTTAGTTTATATTGTGGTTCTGTAATTAATGTTGGAGCCCCTTATGTTTGTCTTAGGCCTTGGGTGTGTGTAGTCCCCATGTTATATTCCTATATTTGCTAATGATTAAGATAGTATGGAATAGAGATGTATACATGTTATAGCCATGTCTTATGAAACCGAACAAGGTAGTAGGTCCTACCTACTTTGATGGATAGATTGGTCCAATGGGCTAATAGTTTGGTATTTAACACAATTAACGTAGAATGGTACATGCCTTTAAGATTGACCGAGTGGTCCAATAGATTTGTATTGAACACAACTCAAATGTCAATGCCAAAGAACGCGAACGTCTAAGATTTATCAAGTGATCCAATAAATTGATATCTAACACCAATACTTTATTTACCCAAATTTGGGCAACAATAATGGTTTACATAGACAACCTCATAACACTCACAATATAATTTTTTTTAAGTAGAAAATGATCTACAAGATTCACTTAAGGTTAGAACGTCAAATAAGAAACACTTAAATATTACAATATTAATATACAATATACACATGAAACAAAATTATGTGACTAAAAATAAATGGACAAATGATTTAATATGGATGGAGTATGTGTTCAATCTTCAATGCTTATATTTATAGTGCATCTAGAACTAAAAAAAGGTAGACATAACTAGTTCATTCTAAACTTGAATTTTGAAAAGCATTAAATGGGAATAAACATTGAGTTTATTTATACTTTGCAAAAATTGTTGCATAATACAATAGAGATAAGTTTGAGAATTTAGTAAAAGATTTTTCAAAAAACTTTTATAAATTTTAACGATTAAACAAAAGAATAGTAACTTAATTTTTCCTTCTGTTATTTTCTAACATACTAATACGACATTGTTCTGGAGACTTCTTTTGTCATAATTGTCTTTTAAAAATGTACTATAGTATCTTTATTGTTGGTCTCTTAAAAGTTTCTTACACGTAAAATGTCGTTTCTTATTAAGTTTTGACGTTTAAACATAAAGGGACCATCCTTTTTTGCATCAACTGATACAAAGGGACAAAGTTAGGGATTTTGACTTACCAAAATAAGAAAGGAAAAAGTTTCTGATTTATGAGATTAGAAGGAATGAAATGAGAGTAGTAGAGAATTTGTGACAGTGCGGAATGGAGATGAATTTGGGTCATTCATTAACTTTAGACTAATCGTGATTTCTACTGGATGTTTAATGTGATTAATCTATTGTTTTTAAACTCTTAATTTATTTTCATGGTTATTTTGTGATCACTTATTAAATTGTTGTTGTGCACTTAACTTTAGTGTGCCACGTGTAATATTGGGTTCTATAAATTTAGTTAGAGTTGTATATTTAGAGAATCTTGAAAGAGAGAGTAAGTGATATGTTGAAAAGTGAGAAGATATATTTGTGAGTTAAACAACTTAATTAATGTATAAACCTATTTAAAGAATTAAAATGTGTGGAGTCTCATATAGTCATATGGTCTTTGTCCAACCGTGGACCTCATTAACTACACGCTATATATAATATGTTTCATTTGTGTTGTTTTCAGTTTGCAATAATATTAAGTTTTTTATATAACAACGAGAATTAGATTATATAATTTGTTATATCAAATTAACTATTAGAAATAAAGCATTTTATATTAAAAATAAGTTTGAGAGTTTGATAGATAAATTTTTTTCTTAGAGTTCATATTAATAAAAGATAAAGAACTTTTAAAAAATCATGAACTTTGATTTTCTTTGTTTTCTTCGAATCTTTCTTCTCACAAAAATTAAAATTAAAGTGCAAGACATTTGCAAAAGATTCGTGTGGATCAAAAACTGTGAACCAAACCCCATTGTGATTGGAGACAAAATAATGTACTTCTTGAAGTGAGTATTTCCAATGGGTTGTGGTGACGTAAAAGACATATTGGGAGTATTTGCGGCTAAAAGATCATAGGATGAATAGCTTTGTTTCGAATACTTCTTGTAAAGTTTTGTTGAAACTTCTTTCTTAGATCTAGATTCATATTTCTTGCTCTTAATCATCAAATAGTCTTTGATGATGTCATTTGGAGAAGCATGGTATCGCTGAAATCATAACTAAGACGATGAAATCATATTAAAAATAACATGATCATATATATATATATATATAGAGTTGAATCTCATATTGAAAATAAGTCGGAGAATTTAATAAAGGAAAAAAATTCCTTAAAATTCATATTAGTAAAATTTTTAAACATAAATACAATGAATTCTCTATATACAAATAAATTAACTAAGATTGAGCAAATAACTATACTAATTCAAAGATAACTAACTAACTCTAACAATCCTAATTGAATTCTATTCAATTCTAAAAAAACTGGTTGAATCACTAATCTTAACATTAACATTGACCTCAAAAGTCCACCTTTGATTTTTATTTATTTTTAAAATGTCTATATTAAGAGCACCTAGAATAAGTTCCTTAAAAAAAAATGGTTAGAGATGCTCTTAGTCCTCTAGCAAGTCAAAGCAAGATTTTTTTTTTGTTACAATGGGGATTAATTAGCCGCAACACTAATAAAAAAGTAACAACTAATTATTACTATTAAAAAAAAAACATTTTGGATTTTCACCTACATAAAAAAGCAGGGATTTTATTACTTCTCCTAATTGCACTTCTTCTCCGTTAACTTAACCATATAGATATTTCTCATAAAATCGATTTTGGCAACCATAAAAAGAGATCTAGCTCCAATTTCAAACATATTACAAAAACATACTATGTATGTTGTGGATCAGAGGTTGTGAGTTGAAAGATCATTGGTTAATTAAGTCAAAGTGTACGTTGTGTTTGTGGAGAAATAGAATATCTATTTCCAATCTCCAAGAATGAGGTGTGCGCATGTTTTAGAGACTGAGACAAGTTTTACTCCTAGATTAGATTTAGCTACTGAACCCCGTGAACTTAGCATCATGATATGCTTTGTCCTAACCAAATGCCGCGCAAGGCTCAATGTTACTCCCCCTCCTTGGGATCTTCCTCTTTCTCATTATTTATTGCATTATTTATTAATTTGACTGAATTTTTTAATTACTTCATCATACTCCATTCACTCCTGTTTTTAAGTGCATTAATTATGGACTTTTCTTTTTATTCATATTTTATTTTGTGTTTTATCTTGAAATTGTTTATATTATTTAAGAAAAAGTTAGATTTAATATAAAATCTTATATACTACCATAGCTAGATTTTGTATGGTATGGGTGGAATTAGTCATGTACTCATATAGCATGTAAGAGTGCATATTAAAAATGTATTTGAGTTTTACATTGTTAAAATATTGTGTCAAAATATTTGTCACAAGATAGCGGTGATCAAACCTCCCTCAAATGGAAAATTTGATTTTTTTTGTTGAAATTTAACATCAAATGGTAATTTCACTTTGAAGTTTGCTTATATGATCTTTTATGGTAAGATGCACTTTGAAGTTTGCTTATACTTTTGAACAAATATGATCTTGGCAACGACCAAATCAGTTACGAGTATTTTTGTGGAAGCTGTCCCATGACAAAATCGTGGCTAATGATGAGAGATGTCATAGAGAGGCATGTCTAATAATAATCTTTGTCCTATATGTGGTGATTATCCTGAAACGATGATTTCATGTGCTAAGGGATTGCAAAGATGCTAAGATGTTCTTGAATGACTTTATATATGTTTGGAGTAAACTTTTTAGTATTGGTCTTTATCAATGGTTTCAATGGAACCTTCCAAATCCTGACATAGGCTCCATTCCTGGCTCTTGGAAAATATTATTTGAAATGACAGTTTATGAGCTTTGGAAAGATAAAAATAATTTAGTCTTCGCTAGCAAGACTATCATTAGGCATAATCTCTTAAATGTGGTGATAAATGTCAACTTCATTTATTCTTCTAATTGAATTATGGTTGATGATAATTCTTTTTATCTCAGGAGAAATATCTATATATCTTAGAAATCACTTTCCGTGAATTTTTTTAAAATTAACTTTAATTGCAGTTTGAGTCATCTTGTTTTCATTAATTCGTGAAACTAATTCTTCTATTTTAAAATCCAACAATTTTGGTCTATTCCTTACAGTTTTTAACTAAAAAATTATGATGAGACATATTTTAAATGAAGTGACATATAATACAACGATGTTAAATAATTAATATCCATGAATTGCAGTAAAACTCTCTAAAAACTTCAATTTTAACTTATGAAAATTATTCATTTTTATAATTTAATAAATAACATATAAATAATTGATACATCTAGATGGTTTTACATCATAAAATTGTATGTCACGTCATTAAAAATATTTCATAACACCGATTTTTAGTTAAAAAAATCTAAAAAAAATACTAAAACTGTCAACTTTTAAAATATGAGAGCTGATTTTGTGAATTGGTAAAGATAGAATAATCAGAACTGTAATCAAACCTTAAAATTAATAATGATTGTTTTAAGAAATCAACTTGTATCTCAACTTTTGGTGATTTGATTCCGATTAAAAATGGGAGACTCTTAAAGGGCTTCTGCTCATACTCGATGGTGTTGGGCTAAATTTTGGACTATTTGAATTAGCATATTGCTTGCTCTACCGATGATATTTGAGATGGATTCCTCAGTAGTTGTCAACATGATCATATCTAGATTTCTCCTAATACTTTTATTCAACCTCTTATGCAAGAAATTATTAATTTTCCTTCTCCAATGTCCTTCTTAGATAACTTCTGATTGTTGTGTCTTCTATGAGGTGTGTTTACTTGCGTGCTAATCGAGGATATTTCTTTTTAGTTTTTTATATGATTTATGTCAATTTTGTTTCACCTAATTTAAAGTTTATCATAAATAATGATGTAAGACGAACCAGCATCATTTATTTGATTTCCTAGTTTAATTCTATTTTTGTAAAAAAAAAAAAAATCAAATTAGAGCTGTCATAAAAGAATCAAATTAAATGTCACATTTTTCATATGGAAATTTTAGGATAGCATTTCCTTGTCTCAAAATTGAATAAGGTTGATTTGAAGTTATAAATAACATTACAAATTTGTACAAGGTTAACTATATAAGTTAAAAATGCCGCTTTCTTACCCTTGTACTTCAAAACATCTTGGTTACATTTATAATTTTTTGTTTTTGAAATTTATGAACAAGCCAAAGTTTAAAATTAATTAGTTCTATTAAAATGAGAAAAAAAACACTATTGTAGGTAAATTAATTTTATAATGCTAGTTAATATAAATAATCACATGATTGTAATTTCTATTAATCATTAATAATATAATTAATGATTTATATTAATTGACCGTGCAAAATTATCAACATTGTTGGTGCGTATCTATTTAATTCTATTAAAATTTAACTTAAAAATATCAACTCTTTGATTAAAAATTAATTAACGCCAAGCGAAACTACAT